>JAOQGH010000023.1:51559163-51572438 GCA_025769975.1 Gallinago jamesoni
CACCCCCCCCCCCCCCACCCCCCACACCCCCCCCCAGAGAGACCTTGAGTTTCTTTCATTAACTAGTTAGAGGGGTGTTACTTAAAACCTCTCTGGTTAAGACTGTCTCTGCACAAAACAGCTTAAGGGGAATACAGATGGTGTGAACTTGTTTCTCTATGAATTACTGACCAAGAGAAATCAAGAACATATTGGGGACAAAATAATAAAGAGAAAGCTTTATTTCTAAAAGAAATGAAAGTGTGTTCTGAAAATCATCCACTTTTGGGGGATTTGATTGTTTTTGGTTTGGGGGTTTTTTGGTAATATCAATACAAAGTGTTGCCATAAAACCAAATTTCTGGGCATAAGGGGCATTCTGGAACCCTCATGCAGGATTCAGAGCTTGTCTCCCGTGTACTACTATGCCTTTTTTGTGGGCAAAACTTCCAAGAAAGATGACATCTTCTGTGATTTACCATGGATGAGACACTAGTCAAACAACTCAGTTGAATATTGAGGGGCTGAATTTAGGAAATCAGGAGTGCAAAGAAGATTAACTCTCCCATCACACGTGTATATAAGAAATAGCAGCATTTAAGGACTTTTAACTTTGATTATCATGGTCTGTAGAAAGACCCATTTTCTGTCTGTCTTCTGTTTGTTTCTGAACCTTTTTCACAAAGAGATTCTTCTTTTTGGACTGACACTATGTCTGTCACACAGGTGGTCAGACTGTGAGCACAACAGATTCCTCAACCAGCAACAGGGAGAGCGTGAAATCAGAAGATGGTGATGATGAAGAGCCTCCATACAGAGGACCTTTTTGTGGAAGAGCCAGGGTTCACACTGATTTTACGCCAAGTCCTTATGATACAGACTCTCTGAAGCTCAAGGTATCAGCTATATCTGTTTTTAATGGGTCAAATATTTATTGTGGCAAAATTATTCATTAAGAGCTCTTTGCAAGCACTATGCATTTCTTGTCTTTTGATGAGTATACATGTGTTTTTAAGCCCTCTAACCTATCTTATTCTGATAAGAATCAAGATTTGCTTGAATTATAGAAGAATGTTATATAATGTAAGTAAGTATTAGTATTTCTCCACATCCAGAGAAAGACATTTCCGTCTTCAGTTTCTGGAAAATTAAAAATGTCCCACAAATTCATTTCCATTTTGCAAGGATTTGTTTGAAGGATTGGAAAAATACTTTTTCTGCCACAATGAATTAACCCAACAATGGAAAACTTTTCAAAATCCTTGGAAGAAGTATGAATACTACACATAGTGCCTCTTAAAGGCATTTCAATAAATATAACTTGTTTTGAGTTAATATTGAAATACCCTGCAGACTATGAGTTGTCACCCCCCTTTAATGTTTTCTGGATATCAGCTTTTATTATTTTCAGTTGTGCCATATTCATATCTTACTCCTTGCATTCGTTACTTAATATTCTGAGGGCAGCTAATTCCTATTAAAGCAGATGTACGTAAGATAATCTCTTGAAGGACAGAAAAATAGTTGTGCATTATTTCTTTGTTATGGTCAGGAGCATATTAGGAAAATCAACAGTGTTGCATGGTTCCTTCTGCATATGCCTCGTTTCCTCAGGAGATTTGATGTGAGATTGTGCCCATATACACTGAACGTGTTCTTATTTGTAGCAATTTCGGATAGTTGCACAGCTTAGAGACAGTTGTTCACAACAGCAGTGCTTGCTTGAATATCCACCAGTAAGCATGTCTACATGCCTGCCTTCCTTCCTTCTTTGGTCTGCAGAAAGGTGACATCATTGATATTATCAGCAAACCCCCCATGGGCACTTGGATGGGCCTGTTGAACAACAAAGTTGGCACTTTCAAATTTATCTATGTGGACGTGTTAAATGAAGAGGAAGAGAAGCCGAAGCGGCCAACCAGGAGACGCCGGAAAAGCAGACCACCCCAGCCCAAGTCAGTTGAGGATCTCTTGGATCGCATCAACTTAAAGGTCCAATTTCTCTCTTTCTGTTTACCCTTCGGTTTTGCTTGTGGGAAGGTGGCCACACCTTTGGAGTTGTTAGTTTTGAAAGCTGCACACCAGATGCATAATCCTAAGGATCATGACACCACTTAGCAGAATCAGGTCTTGGCTGCAGAGTGAAAATGGCTGAGGCCAGGCAGAACTGGCTGCCAGGCTTGATGAAGTGCTGCATGCTGCAATCCGTATGCACTTGGAGGTTGTGCTTTGTTGCATAGTGTGACTACTAGCTAACACGCTTCAAAAGCAAGCAAAAAGTGTAAAATAACAATAATTACACTGTCTTTAAAGAGGAAGTTCTTCACCTCGTTTCTGTTCAGAAGAGCCTAGGGATAAAGAGATGCAGCTGTCACACATCCTTTGTACCTCTCCCTTCATACAGAGCTGTGCCATATTGTGTGTCAGAGTAGCATGCTACCCAGACCGTTTCATACAGTGCATTCCAAATACAAAAAATATGTGCAGCATTCTTGTTCTGGCACAGCTACCTCCCTGTACTCTGAGCAATGTTTGTACAAGCTATGATCCTATAATTTTGCTGTTATACAGTGGTTTCCATTTGCTAAACTACTGCTTTTTTTTGCTGGTTGTGAAAATCTCTTCTAGTATCTTTATTGGACAAAATAAGTTGAATAAATGTAATGTCTTACAGCTCTTCCTTTTTTTTTTTTTCCTGTTATGCAGGAGCACATGCCCACTTTTCTGTTCAATGGTTACGAAGATCTGGATACCTTTAAGCTTTTAGAAGAAGAAGATTTGGATGAACTGAACATCAGAGATCCTGAGCACAGAGCTGTTCTCCTCACAGCAGTGGAACTTCTGCAGGAGTATGATAGTACGTGGGATGTTTGAGGTTTTCAGTTTTGCTAGAGCTCTGCCAGGAACCTTGTGAACCCCTTAAACCAGAAAACTGATTCCAGGATTTTAATCTTTTCCCCTAATCTAGTTATTTCCAGGGTAATCCTGTGTAACAACATGCAGATTTTTGAGGAGTGACTTAATACTTGTGTTTGTTCTGCCAGAATTCTTTTGTTCATATAAGCTGAGCTACCCAACTTAATCGAGCGATGTCAAGCATACAACACATACCTTTAGAATACTGATGTTCGGAAATAAATCCCGAGGTAACCTACTCAAAATAAGAAGTTTAGGTGTGGAGAATAGGAAAGAAGAAACTCGGGAGACTAGAGGGAAGAGATTAAGGTCATCAAGGGTAAGAAAAAGAAAAAAGCCCTGAGGACTGTGGGGAAGGATAATGTGAATTAAATATGCATATAATTCTTGGCCTGTGAATTGCAGTGTGGTACAGGTAGCTTCAGGTTGGACACGTGACAACGCAGCAATTTTCAAAGGGTGAAAATATATCAGTCAAATGCAAAGAGTGAAAGATGGTGACCCAGCTATTGTATTGGAGGTGCAGCAATGCAATTCTGCCCGTTGTTCAGATGGTCTCGGGCAAGTGGTTGCAAAGATGAGGGAAACAGAGTAAGCCATGGCAGTCAGATTTGATAGTGACTTTGCTGCGCAGGAGGAAGCGAGACTCTACCATCTACATAGTAGCCATGGTAAAGTAGAATCATTTGAAAAGCAAATGTAGCTTGAGATGGGAATTTAGATGTGCTCAATACCTAGTTGCAGCAGCCTAAGACAGTACTGAATTCCCCCTTTGTCTCTAAGCGTCAGCAGAAGTTTAATATCCCACTAAGCAGAATCAATGGAATGGATTGCATGAGGGCTTTCTCAGCAGCTTCTGTGCAAATTCCTATGTTTTTGCTTAAACTGCCATAGCAGCAATGTAAACACCTGCTTATTAAGTAGGCAATGCTTAATTCTGTTATAGAGCGATATGTGGTTAGTATCTCTAGACAATGCAGTGCGGCCTGAGCTTTCACTGACACGTAGATTTTGTTCATTTCATTTCCCAGAGGCATCCACATTTCTCTGTCCTCCTCGACCCCTCAATAAAACTGCAGTTGCAGAAATAGATTCTTTTCACTTATATCAGAATAGCTTTCCGTCACTTAATGTACGCTTCTCTTCATTATTTGCAGACCTATTTAGAATGCTTGCTTCCCAGAAGTAGTAATTTTTTTTAGGGCCTTTCAATTTTGGTTTGAAAACTTGAAGAACTATGTGATAATGGTCATTGAAAAGTATAAATTCCAGCTTCAAGTCAGGGGGATGAGGAGAAAGAGAAGCGCAGACCAGACAGCTATAACCTGGGAGGGGCAATAGCACTTAGTTCCGCCCCATAATTACCTTCCATGTGCTGAGAATAGGAATTGGAATAGCCATTTTTGACATTTTATTGCAGGGAAAAGAAAACACAACATAAACTGTATCCTTGCGTCATGAAGCTGGTTTTCTATATCTTCAGCTTCAGATTTAGTTTCTTTACAAAATATGATTTCTGACCAAACATTCTGGGTAAATTGCTGGGATCCAGCCTATGCAGTCTGCATGGACCACACTTGAGTGTTGGCTCTTTGCACAGACCAAGGAAGGAAGGAATTTTTACCACTAAACTCTCCCTTGTTAAGGGACAGTATCTAACTTTGCCAGGTCCGTTCCTGATCCTTCCTCTTGGTCCTTTCTGTAAAGTAGGTCAGGATTAGGATTATTATTTGTTTTTAATTGATTTGGTTCTTTTCAGTGCCTTTTGCTTTGAGTGTTAGGGGTTTTTTTTAATTCTTAGAAAGAACTTTGACACCATCATTTTAAACAGATTTCAGTGGTTGTAAGTTGCAGGACTTGGCCTCAAGGCAGCTGAGGTGCACACACGGTCCATTCTGCTTTCATTACATACCACGCTGCTCCCCCATATTCGTGCTGAGGCTGTTGCTTAATCCTTTACCAAATGGGGTGTTTGTTTACAATATTTGTGATGGCTTTTCCTAATGCGACTTCTTTTCTAAAAGAGTGATCTGATACAGTTAATGCAACAGTGAAGATCAGAGAATCAGAATTGTTTGGGTTGGAAAAGACCTTTAAGATCATCAAGTCCAACCGCTAACCTAGCACTGCCAAGACCGCCACGAAACAGTGTCCCTAAGCACCACATCTCCATGTCACCAGCCAGGGACAGTGACTCAACCGCTTCCCTGGGTAGCCTGTTGTAATGCTTGACAGCCCTTTCATTGAGGAAATTTGTCCTCATACCCAGTCTAAACCTCCCCTGGCTCATTTTGAGGCCGTTTCCTCTTGTTCTATCACTTGCTACCTGGGAGAAGAGACTGACCCCCACCTCTCTACACCCTCCTTTCAGGTAGTTTTAGAGAACAATATGGTCTCCCCTCAGCCTCCTTTTCTTCAGGCTACCCCAGTTCCCACCATCGTAAGACTTGTGCTCTAGACCCTTCACCAGCTTTGCTGCCCTTCTTTGGACACACAAGATAAGGGTTTTGGAAATGGAATCAGCCAGATTTTCTGTTTGCCTGTTTTTCACTGTATTCTCGCATCCTCTAGGTAACAGCGACCAGTCAGGATCTCAGGAGAAACTTCTCATTGAAGGCCAAGGCCTAACCAGATGCTCTCCTCGTGATTCTGGCTGCTATGAAAGCAGTGAAAACCTGGAAAATGGTAATGGTGACAGCAATGAGCCTTATAATCCTTGCATCCTTTATTCAGTACATAACTTCACATACTTTCTGCTCCTGTTCCTGGCTAACACAAGCTACTTCATACTTGACTGTCTCCTTTTCTCTGACTTTTGGCTTGAGCCATTGGTCTTCATTGCTACTGTTTCTTATTTATTTATTTATTTATTTGCATGGGTGGGAAAAAGATCACAATTCACAAATTATCTTTTTTTTGTGGTCCTAAGGCAACAGGCACTCTTGCTGCCATTCCCTGCCTTCTGCACATCCTGTCATATTCTCATGCAGCCGTGCCTTCTGAGGCTCGCACTGGTTGTGCTCCAACAATCCATGTCTAAAGGACCACTTGCAATGGAGAAGTCACTGAACTTGACTGAGATGAGGAGGATTTCTACTAAACCCATACAAAAACTGTTTCGAAAAAATGTTCTGTGTCGTAGGCCATATTTTTGTGTTTGCTTAAGTTGTATGTTGCATTCTCCTCCGATCAGAAGCCAACTGCAGAGTTTCAGGACTTTTTAGTGTATGAACACTAGCAAGTTAAATTAATTGTGAAGTTGGCAAGGAAATAAACTATTAAAAAACACGTATGATGCCAATTTTCATTACCTTATCTTGTATCAGTGAAAGGTGATACACTGAAAAATTACCAGTACAGATGATAATAGAGATTTCTCTCTCTGTTCTGAAGAAATCAGGTGGTTGCGCTGACTGAGCAGCCTTTACTTGAGGCATGGTGTAAACTTGTCATTAGGGATAAAATATTAAAATAGATGAAATTGGTTTGAGCTTGGCATTACCACTCCAAGCATTTGAGTCATGGTGTGGCCTCAGACTGCCTGATTTCATTGCTAACATCCAGCATAAACAGGAAACCAAGAACAGAATAAATATAGATACTGTACACCCCTTGTAGAGGCTGTTTTTCCAATTTAGAACATGAGCTAGATCTTTCTCTGAGTATGCACATTTACTGTTGGTCTGCCACTCAGAAATAGCCATTTATTGAAGAAAATTGCAATTTGCTTTGAAGCTGAATGTCTGAAATCAGCAATATACTAAATTCCTGAAAGCAGAGATAATTTTTTCTTGAAGATGAATCACACAGTATGCATGCTGGAATATAATCATAGCTAAATATATGGTGCATGTGACAGTTTTCTGTCCTTTTTATCTAAGTGCCATCATAATGATAGCTCTAGCACTGAGGCTAAATTGCTGCCTGTACGTTTTCCTTATTTTAACAATATAATAAAATCTTTAGAAAGCTATTGTCATTGCCTGTCTGCTTAGATACTTACATTTAAACTAATATTTCTATCTGAGTTTTTAAGAATGTGAAATACCACTGATGATTTTTATATTGCTTTTCATATATGGCTTGCTGCATTTCTGCATCGTTTTTGCTCACAAATGCATTTAGTGCTAGTTTTGAAAACCATTATGAAGATAACATTTGGTATGGGATTCAACGAGATAGATTTTGTCAAGGCTGGTTAATCTGAAACGTGCTCCAGCTTCTTTGCAAAGCTCATGGACCATAGTTGTTCATATGCATATTGTTTTCAAAATACCTTGGATTCTCATCTGTTAAAATAAGGATAATTATTTGTCTAGTATAAACATCATAAGGTGCAGATGAGCCATAATAAACTGGACTTCAAAAAGGGGAAATGCATTCTGAGAAGAAACTGGTCTTCAGATTTTCTGGGTAATGGTCATAGGTAATATTTTGATGACTAGTATAGTATCCTGGTTTGGGCTGATATTGGATCTTTTGGCATCAGTTCAAGATTGCATTTTGTCTAGAAAATGTTTTTTCTATGCACTATGGCTGTGGTATAGATGTATCTTTTATAGGTACTTCTCAGGTTCCCACTGCAGAAATATTTGGGTATTCTCATAGGTATCCACAGTGTACTTACAGGAGCGTCATGTTTTTATTCCAGTTTATAGAGAACGAGGAACGTACAGTTTGTGGCCTATTCAGTGCTAGACAGGAGGAATTTAAGAGCAGAAAGGGACCATCCATGATCAGACAGCTACTCCATATAGTCCAGTCCTTGGTTTAAAAGAAGGCAGAGCAAGCAAGCTCTCCTTTGACTTCTGCCAACAGTTATTGGACTTGCTTTGTGTGCAAGTGTTGTCTGTCTGAGATCCATTTGGAAACCGTATCAGAAATCTAGGTCTCACAGGACTGGCCAAAAGCAGATAGCTGGAGAACAGTATAGCAACAGAGCAAGCACAGTTGATGCTTCCCAGAGTATTCTTGGGGAATGAATCATTTACAGACTTCAAAAATTGGGTACTGTTTCCTGGCATTCATTCATTTTCCTGAAACTGTTTTTCTTCATGAACATCCCCAGTCTTCCTTAGAACCTCCATACGTAATAGTGTCTGTGTTATACACCTCTGTCATAGTCCTTCCCAAGTCATCTCTTTTCTAGTCTGAGAAGGCCTGTTAATGATTCCTTATAGGTCATTTATGTCCCTGATCATGCCTGCCTTCTTTGAACCTTTTATTGTTGTGCTGTATAGCTTTTTTTAAGGAGAGGGGGGATGTGAAGAGATCAGAATTGCATATGCAATGTGCAGAGCTGAAGAAGCAGACAAACTATGGCTTTATCAAGTGGGATAAGGATATTCTCTGACTTGTTCAGAAACTGAAGCCCAGACTTCCATACTGCCAAGCAGGCTTCCTAAGCACTTAAGTGGTCAGTTCTAATTAGTCAGAAAAGGAAGCAACAGAAAGGTGGCCACATTGCCTAATGTCATGTGCATTTCTACTAGTTCATAATCAGTCAAAAAAGCAATGAGTCTGGGATTGTCTATTGCACCATCATCTTTGTAGTGGCATCAGAGCTATTTGAAATGCACACAAAATATGGCCAGAGAAAGCAATGCCAAAGGGAAGTTAATAAAATCTGGGGTCTGGATCGGCCACTGAATGCATTCTGTGTCTGTTTTGAGTATGATCTTCCGTACAGGAAAAAAAATACTAAGAGAAGCACTGAAAGTGTGTTGCTGTGGCGCTGGAAATATTCCCCAAGATAATCTCCTTTCTCCTCAGGCAGATGATGACAGGGAATTGAAAAGTTCCTTCTCTGTATTCTAGTAACAAGAAGTATCTTGAGAGGTGGACGGTGCTTTTTCTAGCAAAAACTGCATCATAACATTAAACAAAAGAGTTAAAGTATGCCTGTAGCTTGAACTGAACCTGGAAACGATATGAATTTTCCATTTCTTTTGTGTAAGGACCAGCTTTGTTATCTTGGTTATCACCCAGATACCTGTGTCCTTCTACACACATTTAAATCAGAGATGCTGCTGTGGTTGGTAGCACTATGAAAGGCATTAGGCTACTAAACTACACCAGGGAATCATAAGAATGAATTATCAAAAATGCTAACATAAAAAATGTGGTTTAAACCTTTACCTATTAGGTATGCACTTTAACCCTTATAGGGTTGGTTTGTTTGGGTTTTTTTGTTTGGTTTTGTTGTTGTGTTTTTTTTTCTGAGATAGGGAAAGAATGTTACATTTGTGGACATTGTTTACATAGCTCTCCACTTTATGAAAACAACTTAAAAACATATTAAAAAGTCTGCTTTCAGGAAATATTACCTTTTTTTCTTAATGTCTAAGAATCATAATGAAGTTACACCTGGTAGTCAGGAGGAGGGAAGGAATAGGAATAGCTAGAAAAAGAGAAAGCACAGCTGCCCTCCTGATTTTGCTCTTGACTTAAATCTATGTAAGAGAAATTACTTTCTGAACCCCTGCCCTTTGTACAAAACAACAACATTGAACCCAGCACTTTTTTCAAACCAACTTGAAGCAGAGAGCTTAAAGATTGCATGTTCAGTTATATATTTTATAGACAAAATATTTTGAACTTCCTTCAAGTCTCTCCACATTTGTATTTTTTGGAAAACAAGGCTGGAATGAACTCAAGATTTGATGTTACTTTCCCAAAATTTTTCATTTCTCATTTTTCTTGCCTTTTTTTTTTATTCCTTTTCCTATTCCCCCTTCCTTTTTTTTTTTTTTTCCATTCCCAGGCTACTGGCTTTACACAGAGATAACCCATTCTAAAGAATGAAATGTTGTCTACTAGATACCCTTATGGCCTCAGTAGGAGCTTATACTGCACAGTAGTAGCATTTATCACGGATTTTCTTTCAGTGTTGAGGTTCCTGAGTGTGCTTTCCTAAAACCAGTATAACCCCTGATCAATATTTCAGATTGAAAGGAAAGTACATGGATTTTGTTGGGTGAGCTGTGACAGCAAGTCCCAGACCACGTTGTAAATTACTGCCCAAGTCAGATGTGTACTAGCAAATATGAATAATGAAAAGAGGACACTCCTTTCCATACTTATTACATATTGACAATAATGCCTGAAGGCACTAAAAAATGGATGTAACATTTCTTACACGTCTTTTTAATGTGGTTGTAAGTTATTTTCAGAAGCCAGGGGCTTAGCTCCATGGAAAGGTACAGGTGGAGAAGTCTTTCTGCTACTTCTCTGAGCTATCTGAACTCAAGGTAGTAGCAAGGGAGCCAACTTAATGTCTGATGTGTCTTTATTAGCATTTTGAAGAAATGGTAATACTTAGTTCCAGTTGACCTGTGAACCATACAGCTTTTGAGAAAGAGTTCGTGTATGGTTGCATTCATCCCTGTAGGCACACCTTGGTTGTAGATAGAGTAACCTTGCTGGCATACCACTAAACGCAAACAACTTTTTTTGAGGAGAATGCTTTCCTTATTTCTCTTTAAACGTAACCTCCATTTTCTTTGCTACTTTCCTGGATACTTTCTTTTTTAAACTGAGAAAGAGAGAAAACAAGCTATTTCTCTTTTAGGCTAACCAGTTTCATTCATATTCAAAGCAAGCAGTGTATATTATTCAAAAGCCAAGCATTGAGCTGCTTTCAGGATAAAGCTTTGAAGGCTGTATGAGAAGAAAGCATCTGTTGCTTAAAAGTACACCAGATTAATTTAGTTCCGATGAAGTTAGGAAAACAACTCAAATCTCTAGAAGTAACTGGTCCTTTAATTGGCAGCTATTGATTGCCTATTATTACAGACTTTTGATACCATTTAGGCAAATCTGTTGGTTTGGGGGTTTGGGGCTTTGGTTTGTTTTTTTTCCCCACTGGAAAAATAAATTTCAGGCTTTATCTGTCTATCCTGATTTTAGAAAGCTTACCATACATGGGGGGAAGTATCCCTGTTACCCTGTTCAGGATGTTTCAGGACAAATTTACTTCTGTCTTGTTAAAAAGAAAATAATAAAAACAGTCTATGCAGTATTTGAGAAATGACCGTGCATTTCATATTAATGAATAGTCTAATGAGCTCAGTCCTTTTGATCAGAATTTTTCTGTCAAGCAGATTTGATGGACTTCACTGTTTAAAATCAGTAGCGCGTATCTCATAAAAATATAAAATATAGCTTACAAAGAACATGTGGTTTATATTAATTCATGTCATCTTGTCTTAAGTGGTTATAATAAAACACCACATGTCTAAGACCTTCCACTTCAATAAAACACTATGACATGAGAATAACACTAAGATTAGTCACACTCCCTTTTGAAACACTTCTCCAACTCATACTATAAGACCTTTTTCTGTAAAACTGTGCTGTCCCTAAAAGTAACTTTACAAAGGGACTGGTGCAAAACTGACATTCTGATACTTTTTTGCTCTCTGCTTTTGTCATTGCAAATAGTTTGTTGCTCATTTGAAAGATGAAATAATACTATTAGCACACTTGGTAACTAAAATGAATAAATAGGATCTTTTCTGTTAAAAAAAAAAAAAAAAAATCTTTCCTGAGCAGTCTAGTAAACTTCATTAGAAGGTGGACATAATTATTGATATCCTAACAAAGGATAAAAAAAAAAAGTAGAAAAAAAAAAAAGATGGGGCTTTTGAGTTATTTCTGTGTGGGGACAAACCAGTTCATATAATGGGTATAGGGTCTCAGTTTTAATTGTAGGATATTTCTACACTGAAAAAGGCTTACGTGAGCTAAACCTCAGATCTCTGCAAATTGGGGAGTAGGAAGGACATTAATATTTTAAATGTATTTTCCTTTCGTGATCACACTTACCAGTTCTTCATTAATAAAGCTGAAGCTCACAAATTCATATGCTGAATGGCACTTAGTTCTTGTACATTTAGAGTTAACAAAAAGAGAGTAAATCCTTTTTTTTCAAAGACATTTAGGAGTTATCAGTTATTTACACTGCAGATTTTTTTAATTTTTTTTTTAATGGTGGATTGTGATTAATTTGCTTTTAGGTAAAACTCGAAGGACCTGTCTTCTGCCCTCAAAATCAGCAAGTGAGCATAGCTTTAAGGACTTCAGCAGAAACCAGCTATCAAATTATCCTACGCTTCCACTGACCAAGTCAATAGAAACTATACAGCAAGGGGGAAAAGAAAGCCGGTTGAGTTGTGCACATCGTGCTTTGCAGAGCTCTGTCAAACCTCCAGCTGCTACGGGCCTGAAGAAGAACCGTAGAAGTCTACCAGTTGCGGTCTGTCGGAGCTATGAAACTCTAGATGGCCCCCAGGGTGTAGATACGTGGCCAAGATCTCACTCTCTGGATAATCTCCAGGGAGAATCCAATACTAACCTACAGGACACTAGCAAGGAGGTAGGTTCTTTTCCTCAGGATGCACTGGATACAGCAAAAAAGGCAACTGGCTCTGCCCTGCCGCCTCGGTCTCATGGAGGCAGCTGTATGGCAGATGACTTAATGGCTAAGCAGGGTAAAGGAGCTGCTAGTTCTCAGAAGGGAAGAGCTAAGGAATTGGACTGCTCTGTAATGGAGAATGCAGGTGGAAAGCCTACTCCGTTCCCCGTGAAAAACTGTGAAGCTCAGCCTGCCTTAGTGATGCATCTTGCAACAAGGACACCTCTGGAAATACAAAGTAAAGGCTTTCATGACCTCACACGGGCTGATTATGCTCCAGTCCTCAAGGGAGGTCTAGAAGCTGAGCAAAAAGGCACAAATGAGGCAAGAATGCAACCAAAAAATCCTTCTCAGCCACCACCTGTCCCTGCCAAAAAGTGCCGAGAACGCCTTTCCAATGGATTGTATCATCCTCCCACATCTGCAAGTGGGAACCACTCAAGTGTAGAAGCACCATGTTTGCCAGCAAAAAAGACCAGTTCATCCACTCCCATTGATTGTCACGGAGTATCTGCCCATAGGACATCTTCTGAACAGGAGCCCAGTACCCCTCCTAGCCCGCTGCCACCCTGGCTGTCTGAGCTGCCAGAGACTGCTAGCGTTCAGCAGCATGTGGTGAAGCTAGGTCCTGCCTCAGCAAGGAAAGTCTCATGTAGCAGGGGAATGGATCTGGAAATGTTAATAGAAAACAAGTTGCAGTCTGAAGACATTGATCTTACTGAGGAACCATACTCTGACAAGGTAAGTGGAGGACACTGCTTCAACATATTTATTCTAGTCTTTCCAATGATAGTCTTTCATTTATCCTATCTGTTGTATTTTTGTGAGTAACCAGCCTAGATAAACCATAAATCATTGGGACGTTAGACATTCTGAATTTCACTGAATTTCTGTAACTATGTTTGTTTTTATTATCAGGCCTAATGCCTAAAATAACTCTTATGTTGTGAGGGAACTGAGAAATC
>JAOQGH010000023.1:51572538-51604115 GCA_025769975.1 Gallinago jamesoni
TTCTGTAACTATGTTTGTTTTTATTATCAGGCCTAATGCCTAAAATAACTCTTATGTTGTGAGGGAACTGAGAAATCCCAGACTTATTCTGAACCTTCATCTTTTCAGGTCACTAGTACCTTGGTGGCACTGGGCATGGAAATGTCTCTTTCTCTGCTAGTGTGGGGAAGTAGAGCTGAAAAAGGAAGTCATGATAAGATTTTATGCTTCCAAGAAAATCTGAATTGATAATAATAGTCACTAGGACATCTTTTTGGGAAGGAAGGAGTTCTAAAGACCAGTCCTTCCTTTAGGGATTGCTTTTTCAATTTTCCTTGAGAATTCAGTGGAATCTCAAGGAAAGCTCCTTCTTGCTCTTACCCTGCACTTCTCTTTATGTTGGCATTGATTGGTTGTATTGATACATTTCTTTCATCTATCCTCTCTCCTTTGTGTCTGGCTGGGAACATTCAGCATGGTCGCTGTGGCATTCCTGAGGCTTTGGTACAGAGGTACTCTGAAGAATTAGACCAGCCTGAAAAGGATGTTGCCACAAACATGGACCAAATCCGGGTAAAGCAGCTGAGGAAGCAGCATCGCATGGCAGTGAGTATTTCATAAACAGCATTTTCTTATTTTTGAGCAGACTTTTTAGAAGGACTGGTTACTAGCAAAAGGAGATACCTGCAAAGTCCTGGTACAAAAGTGCTCCCTGTGTTCACCCAGCGGGTACAATGTAGGTAGGGGTACTTCAGGGGCAAGAGGTATCTTCCTCTGTCCCAAAGGAGGACAGTTAGTAGTTGAAAGGAGGGCAGATAGCCCTCTCTCTTGACTGAAAAATTATCTTGAAAGTCTAAGCAGACTGCAGGCAGGGGTAACAGAGACTTGCCTACTACAGGTGGCATGCACTAAATGCTTCTGTATTGAATTCTGAAAGGTTTTACACTCCTTTTTCATTTCTTAAATGAAATTTCTTGTCCAGTCATCCTCAGCGAAAGGAAGAGGGATAAACCGTCAAAAGCTTTCATGGCTTTTTATATGAGAACTTGGTCTGTCTGAGGAGGCAATAGGCAAAATTGGCGTTCTCTTGCCTTACTGAGAAATTAAATGGATCACCATGGAAAGCCTTGTAACGGGGTATTTTTTACTGATGTCACACTAATTTAGAATGACACATGACCCTCACCCAAGCAGCTGGATACTGCCCACTGCATCTGCATTGCCAAAATTGTTGCTGTTGCTTTTGTGCCAAGAGATCTTTGCCTTTCAACCCACACCATGCTCATAGTAACAAATGTGACATGAGAGAAGTTTTAACAGCTGCTGTGAAATTCGACCAGTTTGGAAGAAAAAACAAAAGATGACTTGCTGCAAAACAAGCAGTTATGTTTAACATTAGGGTTCTTTTCTTTCTTTTTCTTTTCATTACTGTACAGATTCCAAGTGGAGGGCTCACTGAAATTTGTCGAAAACCTGTATCCCCAGGACTTATCACCTCTGTATCTGACTGGCTGATTTCCATTGGTCTACCTATGTACTCCAGCCTGCTCACAGAAGCAGGATTCAGCACACTGAGCAAAGTGCCTTCTCTGTCACAAACTTGCCTTCAAGAAGCTGGCATCACAGAGGAAAGGCACATAAGCAAGCTCCTGGCAGCAGCAAGACTCTTCAAGCCTCTTGATCCAGAGGCAATTTAATATGCTCCATAGTGTGGCATTGCCTGGTCAAGAATCCACTGCTTCTTCCTGCACCAATATTGCTCTAATTACTTCACATAGCTAAAGGGATCAAGGAACTGGCTCCCAAGAACAGGCAGATATCTTCTTCAAAGGTTATGAAATGTTTCTGTTGCTGTCTTTGGCAACTGAAGGAGAAGAGAAGCAACCACCAGGTAACATAGATGTGGTACTTCCCTCCCCCCTCACTCCCCTGTATTCTTATTTCATAAAGTGCACAGGGTTGGCCTGAGAATCCGACAGCTGCACAGAATTAAGGGACCGATGCACATTTTCCTCAGATTTGTGAAAATACTAGTAATAGGCCCTGTTTCTATGGAGAGCTCAATTGGTTGGGGGTCTTCTGTACATCTAGGTTCCAGGTACCTGGAGTCAGTCCTAAAGACCAGGTACAAGCCAAGGTGCAAATTCCAGTAGCAGCTGTTTGGTAAATGCCTTTTGTTTATTTTAGCAGATTGGAGCTCAACACAAACCTCCCGGTCATCCTCGCTGCTGCTTGGTACAGGTCCCCATACACCACAAAGCCTTTAGCTAGGCCAAAGTTAATGGACTGGAATTAGGTTTCAGTAAGGTCCATCTCTGTCACTCCAATGCAACTAGCCTGCGGAGAGTCAGAAAGCTTCTTTTTATTTGTACAGAGCTGAGATCATTTTTATAACTGCTTTCTAGCAATCAGCTTTTATTTGCCTTAAAATAAGCTTTTAAGCAGTTACCTAGTGTTCACTTACCCGTATTCATGTTTCCCGAGCCTTGTTTCAAGCTGTCACCCTTAAGCTGCACTTAGGGTGATTTCCAGCTGAAGTAGCTTCTATAAAATGCCTCATCACAACACCTTCTGTGTTGTAGAGATGCTTTTACAAATGCAGGGTTATGCTAGGTTTCGGTTGTCAGGCTAACTTCTTGTTCACTCTACTTACTGTTGTTACTAAACTGTTCCAAGATATACTGCCTTGTATATATGTAACTGCTTTTCATTTAATCATATTCTGTGTACTGTGTTATATTGTCAATCATTATGCTGCAGCTTTGACTTGGTATCCTGACCATATCGATTCCAAAAGGTGGGTTTCTGCAAATGAAAATTCACTTGTGGGAGATAAAATGCATCAGAAAAGCAGATTGTGTCCCATAGACATCATCATGAGATCCAGTAATTCCATTGCATGGGTGAAAAAAAACCTCTTATATAGTCTTATCAATTATACTGTGATTTTACCACAGTCGGTATCCCTCCCTCATGACTGTTAATGTTACCTCTCACTGGAAGAGAGCCTTGTTCTGGCATATGTGGTGAACCATTTTTTCATGATGTAATGATATTTTTCTGCCTAAATCCACGTAAAACATTCCATTCGCATATGTGGCTAATGACAGATTTTATTTTTCTACGTGGGTACACATTTTATATACCAAATACAGATTATTCTGAATAGCACATAACTAGCTTTTTGTTCGGGATCTATATATGGTGTGTCCTTCGACTTCTTGTAGCGCAAATGCTCCATGGAAGACAGAGCAAGCTTTCTCTGGCAGGTAAAGGGAGATAATGTGGAAACCTGGGCACAGGCCAGGACATGTGGCTGTTTCCAGTATCAGTTCCGATATCACCTTACTGTATAAAACCAGACAAGGCACTTCGCTATTTGGTGCCTCTGTTGTCCCAGCCTCATATTGAGCTAATGATACTTTTCCTGATAAATTGCTCTCAGATTGATGAATGAAAACTTGTGGTTGCTGCATGATTCTTTACTATATATGGTCCTGTGACAGTCATGTTTTAAGGCAGGTGAGCTATGCATTTTCCTACAGATGATAATTAATTTGGCTCCTGGTAGAATTGATAGATGTTAGGTACTATCATGTGAAGGCAACTAAGTCACCGATGGAGCTTGAAATTATTCTGAAGCAAAGCTCCTCTGGATCTGTTTCTGTAGCGTAGCATTCTCCTTGGTGTATGGATAATCAGCATGTTCTAATGTGACAGCATCAGGAAACATACAGCATAGGTGTTTTATGCAGCTGGTGAATATCTAAAAAGCGGAAAAAAAACCCCTAAGTGTCTTTTTAATAATGATGATTTAATGTTGTTCCTCTCTGAGGCTTACATGGCAACTGTCAGTAAGCAGGAGATGGAAAGAATATTGAGACTTCCTGGGATTGCTGGCAGAGGCCAGAACTGAGTAGAAGTAGGCAGCAGCTACGTTGGAGTGAGGAAAAAGTCCAAGCTGGCTATATGCAATAAAAAAAAGGAAACAAATTTCCTTGTGTTGCAGGGAAGGCAAGTCACGTAATAAAGCTCTTCCATGTTAACTACTTTCCCCTCCCTAACAGGAGAATTATGGGAATAAGATGAACCCGTGTGCCAAAAACTCTTTGTAAATCCATAATTTTTAAATGCTTACGTAGCCCAGGGAAACCAAATCACATCCATCAGGACTAGAGTGAGCAGTTTGAGATTTGTGAGTTTTAATAGTTGCTTTGTTTTTAAGACTGTTCTCTGTGGTCTTACTTGAATTACAATTTTAGTTTATATTTTAATCTGAAAAAGCCTTAAGCTTCCCAGTGTTTGAGCTTCCCTGCTGTGGTTTGAGTGACCTGTGGTGTTCCCCAAGCAGGTGAGGCGGTGCGGTATGAGAGCCATAACCTCTTATATTTTCTTGCAACCATTCGGTGCTCTAAGCAAAAGTTTGCTCGTTAACTCTTGGGAAGCACGAAAGAAACCTGCTGCTGGAATCCTAGTCTGCTCTGCTCAGGCTAACGATGTTAAGTATCTATCCATTGTACCATTGTAACTCAAACAGCTATTTAGCAATAGAAGCAGCAAGCCCATAGTATTACTGAATGCCATCATAACCCCAAGTTTCGATCGATAACCCCCAGTTACTCCCCAGGTGTCAGTGACACCCAGAGTTCCTTCTGCTCCCTTAGGAGCCTGGCTTTGAATGCAGACTGGGAGCGTGATCCAAAGCATTAAACATTGCATTATTCAAACAGGTCATCATCTCTAAGAGCAGCAATAGTGGTCGATTCACCAAGTCACAGCTGTGCGGTTGTACTGTATTATTTTTAGAATAAATAATACTTTTGGTCCAAGATACTTTTATCTTTAATTGACACCCTCTGGGGAATCAAAACTGTCAAGCAAGTTATGTAACAACTAACAAAGTTGCACTTTCTGTATATGAAATCAATATTTAAATAACTTATTTTTCTCCATTTGCTGTTCTTAAATGATGTAAGTAGCTGTAATATACCAGTACTCAGTATGTCCTGCAGTTTGCTTCAACCCAAGAAAGCTGTGTATTGTAAAGAAAAAAAAAAGAAAAAACAAAATATGAATGTGTAAAGATTGTGCTGTTTCATTTAGCAAAAAAAATGGTTGACAAAAGGGTTTTCCTGTGTATCAAAACTTGCCTATAATTATATGTCATACTGTTCATAGATAAAAAGTAAATAAATTTCCTTGGTCTCTCTCTTTTTTTTGGTTGTTTTTAATTTAGCTAACAGATCTTCTCTTTACAGGTCTGGTGGCGGTCCCCAGCTATTTAATTTTTTTGCTTGTATCCCTGGCCCTCTCCCTTCAGCTTACCCAGCCTGTAGTTCACCTTGTAAGCACTCTCAACACATACCTACAGCAGGAGAAAAAGGTTAAAAAATAAAAAGATTTAAAGCCTTGATAACGCAGGACTAGAAGCAGCCCTCAAAATGTGATTGCGTGGGATATGAGTCATCACTGTCCAAACTTTGTCTCTTATATCCCATGAATGCCCAGCTGCTGGGCTCAGGGAGATGCGTGCGAGAGGTCTCCCAGGTCTCCCCTTGGCGCTTTTCCTCTTTGCAATAGAATGATTAAAAATTGGTGGAACCAGAGAAAGAGTATATGAGCAAATAATGGTCTGGAGTTGTAGTTACAGCTCTTGCCTGCAAAAAGGGATTTCAAACCTGCTTTTCAAATGCAGCTCCACTTGGTCGGACTGGCGAGATTCTCTCCTCATTCTGGAGAGGGCAGCTGTGACTCCTGAGCCGGCAGGTAATCTCTGCAGCCTGTAGCAAGATGACAATGTCTAGGTTCTAGGGCACAGGAGCCTTAGGACATGACTCTCTTGGCACTTCCTTCTGCTTCTCTTGAGTGATTTCTTGCTTCGTGTTGCATTGGTTGGTCTAGTTAAATTTGCTGTGTAATTAATGGGTATGCTTGTCTGCCTAACAGAGTGCTAGCAGGTCCACATGGCAGCAGTGCACCGTAACTAGAGGTTAATCCTTTGTGGATGTAGCCCTAAGTAAGGAGGGTGGACTGTGCCTGCATTGGTTGTCATTAACCAGAAGCTTAACTTTGGAAATGACATAAAGAAAAGAAAAAAAAAAAAAGAAAAAAAAAAATCTATCGTTTGGGTTGGGTCCCGACAGCTGACTCTCTGGTTCCCCTCAGGCAACGCTCCCATCAGAACTGTGCAACGTGGCAAATGGTTCGTGGGAATGAGGTAGCATGTCCGATGTGAACTCTTTTTAATTTTTTTTCTTCTATTAATACCCCCCGGTTCAGCTGAGGCCTGGGCCACTGCTGTGCGTGTGCGACAGAGGGCACTGCTCTGCCGGCTGGAGGGGAGCCTTCAGCCCCTCCCCGGGGACCACAGCTGCCTCAAACACAGGCTGTTTCCAAGAGTCTCTCAAGTAACAAAACAGAAATAAAAACAAAACAAACACTGCACAACATGAAAAGCCCGAGCGCTTGCCATTTCTGCAGCTGGAAGGAGTATTGCTTCCCTCCTGAGGCTGCCGTGGTCCAGGATTGCTTTGGGAGCAGCTGAAACACAAAGCCCCCGTCTGTGGCTCTCGACATTTTGCTGGTGCGTTTGGTCCAAACGTGTGCTAACCACCACAGCTGCTGCCAAAACCAGGCACCACCACCCCACATACATAGCTGTCCTTAGTCTAAAAGTTCTCTCTCCACCATGGAGTGTTTGCAGCAGAAAAAGAGACCTGGGAGAAACGTGTTAAAATCCTTGCTACCCAAAGAAGCTTTATGCCTGAACAGAAGGTTCTCCATGTAAGCCCATGGAGACCTAAAAGCTATGAATGTGAAGTTACCTATACCACCGGAGCTACCTCATGAGACTACTAAAGGTTAATCATTTAACATTCAGGAAGTAATATAAAGCAAAAGTCTTACTAGCTCTTAAGCTTGTCCTTTTGCAGGTATCGCAGTCTGGCATTGCAGGAATGCACATCATTATTTCTTTCCTTCGGTTCTGCAACACAATGCGTTTATGCTGACCTTCTGCCTGCATGGCTGTGTTTAGATGTAAGTGTCCTGGTGATGTTCAACCCCTGGCCCCAGAGCTCTGGTATTACTGAGATTCTGCCATTTCCAGTGGGTTTGTGCCTGGCTCTGTGCAGGAGAAGAGTTTTTACACATGTAAATGAACTTACAATATTCTACACCAAAAAAAAAAACAAACTAAACCCCAAAAAACCCAAAACCACTTTAAAAACTTCTCAGGACATTTATGGAAATAGAATGCTTCCCAAAAGAGTCAGGGTAGAACAAAGCCATAGGTCTTATTTCAAGACAACCTAGTTGCTGTGGTTAGAGGTCATAAAAACTCTAGGTGCCTACGGTCAAACAGAAAGACACCTGGTGGGATTGGTTGCTTCCAAGACCAGACAGGTTTGAGTAGGAGAGAAAGGTGAGCTGGGATCACAATTTTGCACTTCAAAGGTCTTTGTTGTTTATTGAATCCAGCCTTTTAACTTCACCATCTCCAATACAAGTCCTGCATAGGCTTGGAGGTTCTAGGCTTGGCTCTTCCGAGGTGGATCCCATCCCATCCCAGGTAGGCAGAGAGCTTTGCATCTCTGGCAAGTTCTACATTCATTGTATTGGCATGTGATATTCTGAAAGTCCCTCGAGTTCTCCATTTAGCTACATAACTCACATACTGCTGTGCAAGTTTACAAAACTAGACCTGTATTTATGTCCACAAATCCTGCCTTAAGGGGACACACTTGAGAATTAGATTATCAATCTGCTGCTGCTATTTCTTTTGCTCCACTGACTCCTGTGATACTGAATGTGTACTCACCAGCTACTAAGAATGGGAGTTACAATTCTGGTGTTTTACTGAAGCACGGTAAGCTGTCACCTAACACTACCATTCACATTCACTTTTAAAGTTTGGATTCAAGTGCCTCATTTGCAGTCAGCCAAACAAAGACCCCACCGCCAGTCCTCTGCCTCCAAGGGTGGAACCAAAATGCCTCTCTCCCAAGCTGAACGCTGATGAAGAACAAGGCTCCATGCCACCTCGACTGTACGGTGAGCCGTTCCTGTGCAGGACTAGCAATGTTACTGTAACCCGTCTCTCACTCGCCGGAGTCCAACCAGTGATGCTGCTGAGCACGCTGAAATGACAGGCAAACACTGCACACCTTTTTGGTTTCTTTTAGCGGCACCGGATTGCCTGCCATCCCCAGGAGCTGCTGCGTGAGGAAGAGCGACCCTGAGGAGCAGGACCGCCCCTCTCCCACTGCGGTCCCCGCTCTCCCCTTCTGGTCTGCTGCCGCTACGGAGCGGCGCAGGCTGCACTGGCTTCTAAGCATCGAAAGATGAGCATCACAGAAGGTGCTGCTTTGGATTTGGAGCAGTGCAGCTTCCGAGGAGCAGAAGAATGGCTTAGATTAATTCAATTACACTTAGGCGCTTAATAAAGTCATCTAACGGAATTAGATGGAAGATGAGAGGCTCTCTCAATTCATTAAGCTACTTCCCTTCGAGAGAGACTTTATTTATCCCCCAAGGGCTGGATTTAGAACATGCCTTGGGACCGATTGCTGCCTCCTCAGTTTTCTCCACCGCAACCTGATGACAAAGCAGGAGAGGGTTTCAGGCTGCTCTCTAATATACACGCGAGTGTGAGTCAGAAATTTGCCTTTTGGCACACAGCAAAGCCTCTGGAAGGTGCTCAAAAACTTACTTTTTTTTTTCTTTCTTTTGTTTGTATTTTATCATTTCATCCAATTGTGTCTTTCTTTGGGAATATAGGCGGCTTCTACCTGAGTCTAGGAGGACTCGTGAAAGTTGAAATGGAAAGCAATGGCCCAGGCTCCTGTGCAATACCTGTCAGTGTGGAGATACATCTCCCCGGGAGCAGACAAGCGTCGGCAACACCCAGGGTTTAACTTTGCTGGCAAAGCTTCCTGACCATAGATGGTTCGTGCCCAGGGAGACAGAAAAGAAACGCGTTTGTCTGTGCTTGTTCTGCCTAGAGAGTAGGCTGAGATTCAGCCTCACTCCTTGCGTCTTTGCAAGCTGCATCCTATGTCACGTTCGTGTGTCATGGCCTGTGAGAAGACCAAAGCCGAGATTTTTGTCAAGTTCTGGTCTCTGGCTCATCGTTGGTTGCTCACTTCAGTGTGTGCACGAACAAAAGTGGCTCTGTGATCCCTCGTGCAAGCAGGACCAGAGGTGGAAAGTCACGGGCAAATGCAGCCAACACCACGCTCATTTGGTGAATACCTCGTCAGGGCCTTACAAAAACCCCACGATCAAGTGGGAAACAGAGGTGCAAAGATAAAGCAACCTCCAAGCTGGTGACTATTTCTCCTCATTTTTCCAGGTGGGTCCACTTTGCTGAGCACTTGTGTAGAGTTCTGTGAAGCCAAAATGCTATTTGGGAGAGACAAATTCAGTTCAATCGGGGAATTGAGAGAAGCATCCAGGCCAGATGCCCTCTTTAATTCTGAGTAGTGTTGCTTTTACCCAGAGCATTGGGTCCTGAGGCACAGGCAGCGAAAGGCCCAGGAGAGCAGGAAGGCACAGTGGATAACAGCAGGATCCCACAGATGCCATCTTCATGACGTAAGTGAAGCAAATCTAGATAAATCTGATTTAGAACAAACTGCAAAGGTCTGTCGGGTTACTCCCTGAGGCTTGTGCAAGGTTTGCATGGTGCCAGAGCTGGAAACATTTGATTCCTGTAATTTGTCTTCCGTTATTTCCAGTGCCATCCCCAATAGTGGTCCTCACCTCTGTTCCATCCTGCCCGTGCTGTGGGAATAACATTTAAGGGCTGCACCTCTCTTCTTCCTTGCTGTTTGTCACGGTGCACCTGAGCAGCCCAGGCAGAATAAGGACTTGGGAATGTTCCTGGAATGTGTTTGCTCTGGCTGAGTTAGGGGCACAGGAGGAAGGAAAACGGATCAACCGGCTCACAGAGCAGCTGAGGCAGTAGAGAGGATTACTGGGAGAGAGAGGAGGGAAAGAAGGAAGGGCTGGATGAAGAAACTAATGGAAAGCTGATGCCTGTCAATAAAGATAAGAGCAGCATTTTTACCTTATTGGAACACGGAGATCTCTCATTCTCAGATGTGTATTTGGTCTGTATCAGACAAGGCTGTGCCATGCATTTAATGGGTTAGTTTAAAAAGATACTTTTACGAAGAGGAACTACCTAAATATATAGAAAGCATTTAAGGAAAAGAAGAATGTTCTCATTTATGTCTAAACATAATATGGGAACTACATATTGTTTTCCCCCATAACAGGCATCTCATGGCTCAGGACAATTACTGCTGATCGAGACATCAGGCTCTCAGCATTGACTGCTGTTCTCTGTTTCCATGTTGTTCCAAGCAGGTTGTTGCTAACTCCAAATCACAACAGCATCTGATTCATCCTTTCTCACACAGAGCAGTGGGAATATAAAATAGATTGTTAGTTTCCCCAGACATATAGTTTCTGCTCACTGGTTTGCCTTATAAAGTTACAGCAGTTTGGAGGTCTGTCATCACCATTGCATTAACTACCTCTAAAACCCAAGGGCTTTGTAAAAAACAACCAAGCAGAATCCAAATAATGAGAGCACACCAAATCAGCAACGCCACTCTTGTTGCTAATGAGACAATTAGCCAAAAAACAGTGTGAGCATCTATGTACCACATTTGCATAGAAGCTCTTCCACTTGGTGCCCATTATCTGCATCCCATGCAAACCTGAAGCTCGCTTCCAGCTCCTCTTTGATCCAAAGTGGAACACAAACAGTAACTGATGTTGCTACAAGGCTCTGAAATTGCAAACTGTTCTGAAAGCGCTGCTGCTTTCATCTCCCTTACGGCAGGGTCAAATATTTGACAAAAGGCCATTTTTTCCTCTATAAATCCATACTTCTAGAAATCACACAGCCTCAAAAGAAATGTATGAATAAAACGATGAAGAAAACCTATGAGGACTTAGAGATGGGTTATTTCATATTAGCAAAATATATCTCTATTGATTCGCTGCCTTCCCTTCACTTTGTTGTTTACTGACTTGCCACCTTTTTCACAGAAGGACAGGTAACCTAGTTGGACTACAGCTTTTCCTGCCTGGACAGCCCTTCAGCGGGACACAGCTGTGGGATGATGAGGAGCACTTCAGCCATCACTGCATCAGGCAACACAAAGCTGGTGCCAAACCCTCTGACCCCCCTTCTGGCACCCCTAAATCCGTACCTCCCCCAGCTCCCTGCTCTGGAGGGAAATAGCACCACACTCCCACCCCAAACTCTGCTGAAGGCTCTGGTGACCTGAGCAGCTGGAAAAGGTGGGATAGGTGAATATAGTTGATAGCTGGGCTATCAACTGAGGCAGGGTCCACGCCAAATCTGATGCGTTCTGTGGGTCTGATCTTACACTGTCGATCCCAGAAATGGTCCTGGAGCCATTACGTTTCAATGTAAATAAGCAGAGGAGGTACAGACACCCGTATGGCGCACAGCCACAGTCTGGAGAGAAGGTCAAACAGAAGGGAGAGGATTCAGAAAGTTCTATGCAATTTTTTTCTTAAACACGAGAAATGTTTTTGCAGCACTTCAAGTAAAATTCCAAATGAGTAGACACCAAAGCTTACATTTTTACCTCCCAAGTCTTCTAAAGGCATCGGTGTAAGAGACTGTCTCCACTTAAACAACCAGCAGCCTTTAAAGACAGAAAAATCTTCCCCTTTGCTGAAAGGCAATGCCATTTCCACACACACTTCTCAAGTCTTATTTGTTCTGGCGTTGCCTCATGCTGGCCAGTGCTATAATAAAACACCAGTCAAATGATTCACTTGGATAATATTCGCAGTCCGCATTTGCACTTAGAATATATAACTAAAGCCCCCACAGACTTGAATATAGAGAAGGCTCTTCACATGATTGATTGTTTTATTGGCCAAGTACTGGATTGCCACCTACTGGAGAGTAAAGAAATAAAAAGAAAAAAAAAAGTAGCTACTGCATAGTAAGGGAACTGTGTTGCCTTTGCTTTTTTTTTTTTTTTTGACTTTCCTGCTTCTACACAATCAATCCAAGTCTATGATGGCCTATAAAATTGTTTCTCTTTTATGGTAAACAACTTCTGGTCTTCAAAGGAGCATATATGGTCCATTTAGAGTTACTAGATAAGCAGCCAGAAAAAAAATGTTCCTGAGGATTAAAACTTTCTTAGTCCTGGACTTCTGAATTTGTGTGACCTTTGTGATCTAACAGCTGTAAGAATGGCCTCTGGACAGCTAAATATTATTATTACTGCGTAATAAAGTTACTACTAGCAGAATTTATGCCAAAGGCAAATGAAAATAAAATACCTAAATCTTTCTCGCTCTGCTCATCTCCTGTTGCCTGTGTAATGAATCTGTGTATTTAAGCCTGTTAATGTACAGTAATCTCTTGCCGCCTTCCAATTTTTTTTTAAAAGACCATAAATTCAAACATTTTTAGAAGATAGGAAGTAGAAGAATCAAAATTGGTGGTACAGGATCAGCTCACCCTGCCAAGAGCTCTACAACTGCCCTTGATGAGCTGAACATGTTTCCCACAGGATGCTCCTCTCAGACGCTGCAGAACCTGACTCTGCATTAAGAGACTGTCCAGGTGGCAGATTTAAAAGAAGTGGAAAAAAATAGATCTGTAGGACAGTGATGAGGAAGTACTGGCAGAAGAACACTGAGGAAGTACGGGGCAGATATCAAACGAGGCAGGTATCTAGAGTAACAGTAGGACTGGGTTTGTGGTGGTGTCAGTTGAGGCTGGTTTGAGTCATGCCTGTAACACAAAAAATATGAAAAAGACAGATGCTTTGTTTAAAAGGACAGATGAAGATTATTGAAAGGTTGTCTGTGTGTCGAGAAGCATGTGCTCCAGCCACCACAGCTCTTCTGAGTCCTTCTGCCCACCTGCCCCCCTGCCTCCTCCCCATCTTTCTTTATGTCTGTCCCGTACCAGTCGCGTATTTTCACTCCCCCTTTTCTCCTCATCACCCCTCCTTGCTTACCTTGTCATTAGATCACCTGGGGGGGCACTTGTTCCAGCCCATTCCTCGCTGCTGACTAGCACAGCCATCAGTATTTCATGCTCGACAACTTTTATTCACTGGTTGCTGCCAAGGCTCAGCTGGTGCAGCAGGAGACAGGCATTTCAGGGAACACCCCGTCCAGATCCTGCAGCGTTATGCTAAATCTGCTGAACAGATTTGTGTGGTGCACAGTGGCTGCAGCCAGCATTAAGGCTCACTTTAAGCTGAAGCATTTTTCAGTGCAAAGTAAAAAAAAAAAATCATATCCTTTGACTGCTACATTTTACCAAGTTTAAAAAAAAAATCACAGAGGTGATATGAGACTCGGGCTTTGCCAACATTCACGATCCATGATCATAAATCAATGAGGCAGCCAGGGCTCGATAACAAAATAGAAATAAGTACATTTGAGGTGTCGTTTTTATATTATTATTATTAGTTTTCCTTTTTTCCTTTTTTTTTTTTTCCTTTTCTTAAACGGTTGAACTAGTTTTCTGAGAGGAGAAAAATTGGTCTGCAGCATAGCCAGGGGAGTCCAGCCTCCCAGGGTTGGACACATTAGAATAATGTTTATCACATTAATTTAGGTGAGGTTTCCCTTTTCAGAAGCAAGTACATTTCTGCTAATCTCATTTACTCTGAAAATAAAGCACATCAGTTATCTTTGCCTCTCGTACAGGGCAGGCTGTAGCCCTCTGAAGAAAGTCTACCACACCATCTGACTCTGAATTCCACTCTGTAGCAACCCTTAAGACAGAGGAAAATTTCAGTGCTAAGCGTTGTATGACAGGGAGGAAAAAAAAAAAAAAATCACTTTGCTATTGGTACAGTTATCCTCTAGGCTCCAGGTCAGGACATCATTCTATTGGTTCAGTTTTCTGTTCAGGAGTTTGGATACATTTCCATTTTGATGAGACTGTATTTCCTGAAAACAAAGAGCAGAAGCCAACCAGGGTGGGGAGCTGGGGACGTTTCCAAGCAGAGCTCTGAGACCATGCGAGAGAAAGAAACTTCAGATATAATATTATATATCTTTTGTGCAATAAATATTCTGAATGCCATCAGAAGAAAAAAAAAATCACTGTGGTTCTATGGTTCAATAACATTTCATGCAGCTCTGTGCCAGGCTTTTTTATTTGCATTCTGTAGCTTCTACAAAAACTGATACTCCATTTTATATAGCCATGCACCCCCCTAGTGCCTCCACCTGTGCCCTCTGGGTGCCACCACGACCTCCTCCCACCTGGGTGTCCAGGCGAGGGCAGGACCACGGTGGCAGGTCTCCCCCTGCCCAGCCAGAGCCCAGTCAGTGCCAGGTTTGACGTGCAGATACAGAACTGGAGAAAAAGTCCCATGCCTGCTTGAACACTGCCCCGTTCTCGGATCTAGAAATCTGGGCTCAGCAGCAAATTATCACTGTCTTGATTTTGCATCTTGCTGCCAATGGCTACTTTATATTTGCCTAAAAAGGAGTGTTCGTGTCCTCCTTGCCTCATCCTGAGTCAGCTCACACCTCCCTGATATTCTGTGATGATATACTACCGTGGATGGCCCTGAACAAAGGTCCTTACTGCTGCCCATCTTGATTCATCAAAGTGATAAACCAACCTGTTGCTGGCCCTGGTGCCATAATGATCAATATCAATACCAAGCATATAGCACCAGGGAGGGAAGGAGGGAAACTCAGTTCTTTCAGTGCAGTTGTCTGAGTTAGTCCTCTTCTTTTATCTGTATCATCTTACCCACTGGATGTCGTTAAGGTCACTGCTATCATCTCAGAAAATGATGTGGTATGGGACGAGGACAGGTTGCTCAGCTTCCATATGAAGAGAGACGAGATACCTCCAAGATCTGAAGGGAGAGACTGAGGCAGGACAGGATGAAGGCCAGTAAAATGGTGATGGCCAGGGAAAACGTGAATGGAGAACAGTTTGCTCAGGGTCTCCATAACACTGTGAACCACTGGTATTAAATCAGCAAGAGGAAATAATTTGTTCATGACCATGTGGTTAAATTGTGGCATTCCTTACAGCAAGCTGTTTTAGAGGTCACAAGAATTAAGAAACTGGAGAGATTGTGGAATATAACTTCATTTATGGCTGCTGAAAAGATTATGGTGTGAATGCAGGGGCACACTTAAACCACAGGCAGCTGGGAGAGTGCAAAGTAGAAAAGGTCTCAAACTCTTTCCACAAGCATAATTTAGGATGCAGCTGAAGGAAAGATACCAAGATGAATAAACCCCTAGTCTGACCTAGCACAACTGTTCCTATGTTAATGCTTTTGGAAGACTTACTGGTAGATGGGAGGTGCAGCTTGTGCTTTTCTCCTTGTAGCTCATCTTTTCCACAGTCTGGGCTAGTGGTAACAGCATGGATTTAGCCACAGCGGTCAAATACGAGGTTGCTTTTCTTTTGGCTGAGAGCAATCTGCGGTAGCTCAACCCCCAGTTTAATTGCCCAGAAGCCTGTGAGAATTCAAATGAAATAGGAAACAGCTTTCCCATTAAAAACTGAGTAGCTCACTACTGTGTTACTCCATAAGACTTCCCAGTCTTCAATTGATGCCAACAGCAGCAGCGGAGGAATGATCTCTCCTGGCTGACACTCCATTTTTGTACACAATTTGTAGAGCTTGGTGTTAATACGTGGCCTCAGACAGATGCTGCTTTTCTCCTTCCATGTGATAATGAAGGTCATGGCAAAGCCAGGAGTACCTGATGAGAAGGAAAGGAAGCAGAAGTGTTTTCATTGCAAGGATCACCATGGAGAGACTTCAGTGAATTAAGCAGCTGTGCAGTAGGTGACATAATGTGGCTCGGACACTATTGTTGCCCTCTTGTCCTTTCCTTCCAGCTTTCCATTAACGCCTCGCAAAGTGGGAAGCAGAGATGCTATCCATCCCATTTAGTCCAGACAAATTCCAGACCTACTTTCTCCCTGTTATTCTGATTACTAATTTTTCAGGGTCGAAGCAATGGCACAAACCAGAGAAACAACGGTGGTGGCCGCCTTCAGTCCTCCAGCACCCATCCCTGGGAGAGGCTGGGGGCTGCTATGGCCGGGGGGGTGCCTGGCAGAGCATCCCTGGTGCCGGCAACCGCTCCCCGGTGCTCACTGGCCCGTGTCCCAGCAGGTCCTCCCAACACACGCTCCCCCGGGCTCCACTTCACTGCTGCTCCCATCACATAAATGGCTCTTTGTGACCCACAGAGCCCATGGTCACCGCCGGCAGCCTGCGCGCTCAAGTCCTGCCATTGTTTTCCTACAGGGAAGCGGCCAAAAAACCCCTGTGTCGGTGCCGCGTTTTTCCACGAATAGGGCCTGTCGTGATTAAGTACGTGCACACGAGGGAGCTTTCCAAGCTTGAGCAATCCATCTGGCAGCAGTACACTGCCCTATAAGATTTGTTTCCACAGGACGGGACCGAGAGCTGATTTCATTGTGTTAGTCACCAGCAGCAGCACCACTGATCTGGGACCCAGAGCGCTGGCTGGCCAGCAAGCCTCGGGGATATTTGTTTGTTTGACCTTTTCAGTGGTCCAGACCCCTCGAGGAGCCAGAGAATGCTTCATCCCCCCGCTGTCGCCTCCGAAACGCAGAGCAGGGAGGGCTAAATATCAGGATGCACAGGCTGAGTAATGGTTCATCTTCACGGGGGAAAAGTCTGCCTCTTAATAATTGACTTCAAACAAACCAGTTTTTAGATCATGACTGCATTAGATGGGAAAGAAGGAAATGGTGCCAGCTGCTGTTTATTGCTCTGAAGCTCATTAAACATTTCTTTCTTTTATTTATTGGCTGTGAGGTTTCTTTATAGGCAAATAAATTCACAGATCTGTAGAACAGAACCAAAACATGACATTTAGACCCAGACTCAAGTTTTTCCAAAGTTTGTGGGTGTTCGAATAATGTTATCCACTGATTCAAGGAGGATAAATAGAAAGAAGCTGAAAGAGTCGTGTCCTAAGAGAAAGTTTTCAAAGTCCAGCAGGGCTCTCTCTGTCAGGTAGATCATTTAAGATACATATTGTGTACATGAGACTGTGTTTTGCTGCAATTCTTATTACTCTAGGCAAAGCATTGCACAAGTTTAAGTAAGTCTCCAAATAATATTTCTAAAAAGCTGTTTACTGCCAGACTATTATTTTTTTAACCTCTTGAGCCAAACTCTCTCACACTCCACAGCATCTGGGGAGGAAATTATTGCTCAAATTGCCAGTGTCAGGACAGTTGCCAGACAAACTTGGTTCCGTAGCAGTGATATCTTGCTCTTGCTCTCTCAACAACACAGTCGTGTCTTGGAGCCCTTCACTCTTCAGCTTTCAGGAGAGCATATGTCAAAGCTGAGCTGAGGTGGGAATTTGTACATAAGGAACCATAACAAAACTTGCCTTCGACTCCTCTCATCAGCTGGATTACTTCTGTTTGGCAGGTTCAGAAAGAAGACAACCACCAGAAGGAATTTTGCACCAAATATTCTGTAAAACTGTGATACTAACAGAAAAGTCACATAGAAATAAGGATGAAATATATAAAATTAATTATATGATACCTGATATTATCAACTCCCTACCTTATGGAGCTTCAAAGTCCTCCAGAAAACCATAAACTTCATAGCTTAAAACAGTTGAAACATAACAAGCTACCACAAGAATCAGATCTCTGAATAATCTTTATCTCACAAGATCTTGGTAGAATTTGACAATATATCCTTTTTAAAAGAGCCCACACCACTGAGTTTTGAGGGTGACAATGATGATGTGCTAGTGGGTTATTTGTACTCCAGCGCTGAGCTCACAGGTTGATGGTCTCAAAGTGGGAATAGATACCCCTCAGGGCAGGGGTGCTTTTAGCTGGAAATACTTTACTGTTTAAAACCTCCTGATTAATCTGTAAATCCCAAGAGGAGGAAGATGTCTGTGTCCAGACAAAAGGCATTCGTGGATTTGCTGCCAGAGGTGTGCAGCTCACAGAGCAGCATCACCAGTGATCCCCATGAGCCAAAGGAGATGTCTGTGAAAGCGATGCCTCGGGTGACATAGAGCGTGAGAGGGACAAGTGCATGGCCACAGACAGAGGCTGGCTCTGGAGGTCAGTTAGGACTCTGGTAGATGATTATCCAGTGAACATTTCAATAGGGAGAAAGATAACATTTAAATGCCTCCAGATTTTTTTTTTTCACTTGGTTTTACTGTGACTGGGGAGTCAGGGCAAGCAGCTGTGTTTTCAAAATTCACTTTTATGGTGTGAAACTGCTTTACAATCTAAGGGGAGGGGAGGGGGCTGAGACTCGGTTTTAGCAGAAAGTTAACACCTCAGACTAAACTTCTTTTTATCTAACTAAAACATGATAACCTTTCTTCCTGTACTGCCACATAAACATACATGGTATGGCTCTATCCCAGCTTCTGAGGTTAAGAGTTCCAACTCTGGCTCTACTCTGAAAAGATACTCTGTAAAAAAAACCACGTCTGTATTTATTGGTTCTCAGTCATGCAAACCTCAGATCTGCTCATTTAAAAATAATTAAAAAAAAATGTTTTTTCTTGCTGCCAGTGCTTAAGCTGCACCTGGCTCACAAATCATCTCTCGTAGACTTCAGCTGCACCTTAACTGCGCCTGCAAGGCATCTCACTGGGCTGGGGTTATGGACCAGGCGGTTGGTGCCAGGAAGAACACAGCTTGTCTTTCACAGCCCTGAGAGGGTGTGCGGGGCTGGCAGCCCTATAAAACATCTTTTTTTACTCATAAACTGAATGCATTCAATCCGCTGGTCAGCTGAAGCATTCCAGAAATCACCTGAGGTTGTGCTGAATACCCCAAAGGCGGAGGTGAGAAGTAGTGCACGTTCACCGTGTAGTTAATGGAAAAGGCCACTGTTCTTCCTTTAATGAGGTGGGATGGTTTCCTCACAACATTATTGGCTTTCTCTCCAACATGCCTCTCAGGGGGGTCAGCACAGTTACGTTACACAAACTGCAAAATCCTACTAGAAGGAAGAAGTGGTCTGCATGAGTAATTTAAGTGACTGTGTTTATATTTTTTTTAATGGATATTCATAAAGTTATAATTGGAAGTCATCTCAGAGTAACAAATTCCTCATAGCTTTCTAGAGGACCAGGAAAACATGAGGATCCTGCAGGGGAGTGCAGACCCTGAGGGATCTGCTGAGCTAGTGGCCAGGGGGAGGGAGGAAGGATGGGCTATCAAGGGTGCCACCAGCCCAGCTGAGACCAAATGCCACCAACCACTGGGGATATCTGCAGGAAATGCTCAGGGTCTGCTGCTAGAGAGGTTGGGGAGACACTAGAACATCAGTGGGGAATGCCAAGCCCCTGCTGAAGTGGAACAGGGAGGGTGATGGCTGAAGCAAGCCCCAGGAACCAAGCAGAGGAACACACAGAGCTGCATCTGTATGTAGTTAAACTGGGCTCAATTTAAAGAAAAAAAAAAAATGAGAGAAGAAAAGGAGGAAAACAAGGAGGGGATGGCTCATCTGGTAATTGCTAATTAGCTCTTGCTGGTAGGGAACTCGAAGGTTCTGTCAGAAGTAGGGAGGGAGCCGTGGGCTGGTTTTGCCAAGGTAAGCTCTGCACTGGTGTTGTAACCTGTGGCTGAGCCCAGTGTGATGGGGGGGTCTCTGCGCTGGGGCAGGGGGAGCACCCTAAGAGGGGGCAGGCAGATGATGTTACTTAAAAGCAGCTAGGTCTGGGGCATGCTTAATTTTCTCCCCCAAACAGAATGTTCCCCAGGTGTTCACTAACTCCTGCAGCCCCAGGAGCAATGGTTATCCATGCTCAGTTGTATTGCTTGAAGAAAAGGTTGCATTTTACCATTGGAAAAAACGAAATTGTGTTTTGTCAGGAAGCAAAGGGTGAGGTGAGGGAGTGTGGGGGTTGTTGTTTTCTTAATGGGCTTGATGTAAGGTGTGCTGCAAGGGGTAACTGAATCCTCAACCTCTGTCTACAGAAGTACCGTTCCTTCCCTTTTTCTCCCGTTTTTTTTTTTTTTATTTTTATAGCTTTCCCTTCTTGCTTCTTTAGGCTAATGGATTATCATTCAGCTTTAAAATTTTTTAGCTTTATCTAGAGGCTTTCTTTGTAATTTAACTTATTGTGGTTGTCCAAGCAGTGGTGGAGGGCTTTTAGCGCGTTTTCCTCTCCCTTTGCAACTTGTTTATATTTCTCTTGTGTAATTTGAATTTGAATGATGTCTTCCTCTTGTCCATGCTCTTTCTTACTAACTTTCTACCTTCCAGATCTGCTTTTCCCCTTCTGTGGCAGTTTCTCACCTGTGTATGTGTGACTCCATCTATACTAATGATAGGGTTCAGCGCTTCCCAAAACAAGGTAATTTTCATTGCATCACAAACATGCATAGATGTTCCTATTTCAAACCGCTTTGCTCTGTGCTCTCACTTAGCAGAATGATACAAAACGACTTTGCTGAGTAACTGCCCATCTATATTTAAGCAGTCCTCTTTAAAGAGTAAAAAGGTTGGCAGCCGCTTCATTTATTAAATCAATGTCAGTGCCGCTATGCTTTTAAATGGGTGAAGTCCTGGGGGCAAATTTTGCCTACTGTTTTTAAGTGCCAAAGCCAATGTAAATAACTGCTGTGTGACTAATAAACACATTATCATCTCTAAGCTATAAACATTAAACTATTTCCCTTCCCCTGTAGGAAGGGAGGTATCATTTATCAACTGCTACAGCTTTGGGGTATAAGGGTTCAGGACGGTCTGTGGTGAAGTGAGCATGCTTTTTGCACGATGCTGAACCTGTAGGGAGTTATTTTGCTTTTGTTTAGAGGCTAAGAGGCAACAGAAGCTTTATCATGGGTCTAAGGAATACATGTATATGTATATTTTTTTCCAGTTGACTTAAATCTCAGTAAACAGGGTTATGCTTACAACAATAAAAATAATTTTGGTAGCTATGGCAGAAGGCAAATGAGACTAGGATAGGAAAAGACAATGCCTTCTAATTAGGATACAGTATGCAGCTGTGAGGTGTGGAGGGTACCAGCCTCTTGTTTAACATCCCCCAATGGCACAAGTGGAGGAAGAGGTTCAGTTCCCGCTGATTGCCAGCAGCTAATTGTCTTCTTGCTGTGGAAATCAGAAGGAGGGTTTTTTTCAAAAGAGAGGGGGAAATGAATGTCACAAAAAGGATGAAGACCATGCTGCTCATTGCTTTTGTTTTGTGACTGTCATGGCACAAGACCATTGACTTCAGCCTAACTTGAGCTAGTTGTGGCTATAATTTCTGCCATCCCTTATTTTAGGAAGATTTACCAGAACATCATTTCTTGAAGTCACTGCACAGAAGTGACAGCACTTGTAAACAGATGATGATGAACTACCTGTGGGAATTATTCCTCCTACATATAGTGCTGTTGGAGGGTAATATCTGCCTGGTAGCAGACAGCTGCAGGAATACAATGAGAGCAGAGGGACTAGAGAGACTAATCTTCATCCCACTCTTCCTGACCTGCAACAGCTTGACTTCTGGCAGGACAGCTTTGGGGATAGTATAGTAAACATGTGCTGTTTGCATTGCCCAGTCGGTGACATGACTAAACACCATGTTTGCTGAAACAAGAGGCTGGGACATAAGAAGGGAATGAAAAGGGCTGGGAACTATAGCTCTCTCCTATGCAGAAGTATCAGTGCTGCACGCTCACCCCATTTCCCTCTGCAACAGTGACAGTATCTCCAAAGCTCTCCAGCAAATACACTCCTTCATTACCATTTACATTTACCTTTTCACAAGAGTATCTATGAAAGTCTGAATAAAACCTTAATATGCTGCTTGACAAGACCTGGTCTAGGATATCAAAGGATCAGTCTGGTAGAGCCAGGAAGCTCTCTGGAGGTGGTACAGTCCTCTGGGGATGGAGCTCCATCCAGATTTGACTTCTGCCAGCACCCACAGATGCCCCACCAACAGTCACACCTCACATGTGCTGCCAGCTGCCTGGGTAGAGAGCACTTCTGCTGCCCCAGGGACACCCCCTCTCACAGCACCACGCACCCCATCCTGCCTTGCCAGCACTCCTCAGGGCATGCCCAGCAGCCTCAGTGCTGGGAACCCACTTAATATGTTTTAAGAAGGCAGTTTTAAAAATAGAAAGGAAAGCAGTTTTCCTTTTTTTTTTTTTTTTTTTTTAAAGAAAAAATGTCTCTTCTCCCATATGGGCATGTTGAGTAAAGAACTACGTGACAATGATGCTCTCTTCTCACCTTGCTTTCAACTCTAACAGGCTTGTTCAGAGTATACTTTGCTCCAAAAAAGCTAAGAGAATCAAAGGTTTCTTTCCCACTTCAGGAACGCACAGTCTCTATTGACAAACACCAAGATCCCTCATCTGTTACATAGCGTCGTGTTTCATGAACTTTTTGGCATTTCAGGCACCTCTTTTTATGGAATGAGGAACAGACCCAGTGAGTTTCCCATATTGCTCACTGAGTATTTCAGACACACACACTCAATAAGCAAACACACAACAGCTTTCTTTTAATTATTTCCATGAACTAAGATTTTATCTATTTCCTATACTGGGAAGAAAATGCTTTCGTAAGAATTCAGAAGACGTATAACAGTCTTTTAGTATAAAGATATGAAAGGTACATGTCTTGGCTTGGATTTTGTTGAAATTTATCATAGGACTTGTGCTTTGTGGGGTTTTGGGGTTGGGTTTTTTTTTGTTTTTTAAGTATGCATGTTAATAACAAAGGGTATAACACCAAGTTGGACAGACTCCTATAATATATATGAGCTAGCCAGTAACCATTTGAATAATTAGGTGTTTCCTAGTGTGCTTTGGGGCCCTCTCCTTCCACCAGAGCCTTACAGAAGGTGGCAAAGTGCTGTGTTTGTGCACTATTACTTTACATGTGCTATATCTGAGTGATTTCTGAACAGCTACCTCTGTGGCACCCCAAGTAAGGGAGACTGGTGTGACGAAAAGGCATGGATGACAGGGAGAGTGTTTTGCACAGGCAGGTATCCAGGAGGCTTTGTTAGGAGGGTGGCTGGTACTCATCTGCAGGTGGTGAGCCCTACAAGCGGGCACCCTGAGCTTAGCCTGGCCCAGTGGTTGGGGTGTGGAGCTGCTCGGGTGACTCCCTGCTGTGACACTGCCCGTGTCCCCGGAGGGATCTCCTGCTGGGGTGCTCAGCTCCTGTGCTGATGGGCTCCAGAGGGTCCCACCATGCTCTGCAGGACAGCAGGAGCCTCCCCAGAGCTGGAGAGCTGAGCAAAGCAAAGGTGTCCAGTCCCAGAGCACTGGGCAAGATTATTGGCTCTGGTCTGGCTCTGCACTGGGTGTAACAGCTCCTGGCTGAGTCCTGACCTGAGCCACGGGCTTGTCTCTGTGTCATGCTTCCAAATCTCTGTCTTGTGCTGGTGAAGCTGCCCAGGGCCTTTCCCAAGCAGAGCACTGCTGTGTTTGTGGGGCAACTGGAGGGAATGACACCATCCGTAATTTAAATACGGAAAACCACAGGAATTCAGTCTTTAGGGTGTTGACTGCTGCTCTTCTAAAAGCACTGAACTGTCTGTTATGATCACACAAACTTTTCCTCTCAGTATACCAGACTCAAGACCCCTGGGAATTAATGAATTTTTGAATATATAGATCAACATATGAAAACACCATCTAGGGTATATATGACCTGTTGCCCAGATTTCACAGGGTTGAATTCAAACAATGAAATGTCTGCACATTACTCAATTTGCAAATCTAAAGCATAGTTTCTGTGATGCTTATATTTGTGTGCTGGATATAATGGAGTTTGACAAACCATATTCACAAGTTAATGACATATGCAAGATACCATACTGTATGGTATCTGTAGAGCAAACTGAACAAGAGGTTGAAACCGTGGTCTTTATCATGTGTGAGCACCTTGAGTCTAAATGTAGAGACTGAAATGCTAATCGTGGTATTTTCAGAATGATGTTTACAAGTGCCCACCTTCACTTTTCTTGACCACCAGTTCTACCTGGTAAACGTTGCAAGAATTCCCTTGGGCTTCCCACATGATCCAACAGTCTCTGGAGGCCAGTCTTCTCTTCCCCTTACCTGAGTAAATGCTTTATACACTCTGTGAAAGAAGAGGTGCAGAAACAGACTCCCAGCCCAGGCAAAACCTCATATTCAGGTCCCCTGAGAAGAGGGCCTTCATGCTCTATCTAGATAATGAGAGAATATGGAGCAATATTGCAATGCAAATCCAGATTACCATGTCCAATATTTGAAATTGTACCTACTCAGATACATTGCTGATAAAACATGCCCTGGTAAAAATGCAAAAGGTCTGTAGAGTATATCTCATTTGGATCAATTGAGGTGAATACTGCTGAGGCTGCAGTGCTTAGTATGTTCTGTAGGAGTTAAGACAGATTCAGAGCCAGGTTCAGGAAACCTTCAGTAAAAACAACACAAAATTTGATTGTTTGTTTGTTTCTCTCCCAGCTGAAAGGCAGATAAGGCAGTTCAGGATAACTAGCAACATGCTAGATTTAAGGAAAGTAATGCAGGAAAACCTACAAAGAGAGTTGCTGTGAGTACTGTTTATCAGCCTGGTTTACGTTTAGATCCATTTCTGAAAAGAATCTTCTGGTTCACTCTGGCTGAGTGTTTCTCCCATGCCCATTTAAAACTTGAGACAGACCTCAAAAAAGAAATTAAAAAATTTCAATGATACATGCAATCAAAAATCTGACATAGGGGTTAAGCACACTTGTATAACTAGCAATTGTTTTCTTTTGGAAGGAAATGGTATAATCCAATATAGAATACATATATTCTCTATGTATACTATGCATATGAATTCCTACATGTAGTTTGAGGCTTTAAGTTTGGATAATTTTCCATTAGTGACCCAGGCGATTTATCTAAGCTCCACCTCCCTTACATACCTTACTGCTTCTTGGTATGTCTTTATGTTTTCTTCATCACTGAAGCCCACAGTATATACTAAAACATCTGTTGCCAAGAGAAATAATGTTCCTCGTGGTGTTTTTAGCAATGAAAACAGTTTTTAAGGCTTAAGTACTAATGCCAAACTCATTTATGGTTACTTTTGGTATTGTAAGCAACAGGGCTGGGCATTCCGCTCAGAAAGTATGTGACGATTTAGGCTAAGTAAACAAGAAATGCTTTTGCATTCTTTTTTATTCAGCCTTCTATGAAGGAAGGAGGTAGTCTGCAGAGAAAGTCTTGGAAACTTATTTCAAAGACAGCTTATAGATTATTGAGGAGAGATCTAGTAAAATCTGGGATGATCGATCGGTCCCAAAGCCAAAAGAATTTGAAGGAAAAAGCTTACCCAGTTGGAAGAAAATGAGAGATGATTTTGTTAGCTTGAATCAAGCAGAAGAGTGAAACCCCATTTCCTGGGAATTCATGAGAGGACATATTTAAAAAAAAAAAAAAAAAGAAATAAAGTAAGGATGCTATATCCAGATGGTCAAAAAATCACACAGTGAAAAACTGTGTCTTCAGCAGGTGGAGATTGCCAGCCTTTTTAAGTGGTGATGTCAAGTCTCATCAGCTAAAGAACTGCAGATGCGAGCAATAGCTGGGTAGGAGGCATCAGAGAAACATTTAAGTACTATGTTTCTCCCAGTGACTCACTAGATGTCATTTCCCACCCAGAACAGAGCAGGTGCTCTGTCTCGGTGCCGAAGGATGCCATTTTCAGACTGAGACAGTGAAACTGAGATGCTGACCAGCAATTCAAGAGATGTTACTGCCATTTCTGCATAACTAAGAGTGGTGATTTACCCCCCCCAGCCTTTTTTTTTTTTTTTTCCTTTAATCATATCTCTTTGTTTTCCTTACATTTTCAGAAGGACAAAATGTCTTAGAAATTTTGAAAACATAGATGAAACCTCTAAGTTGGACAGGACAACAGACCTAGCTCAGGAGTACTGGCTCCAACCTTTTCATGTTCTGGATGCCCTCTGGAGAAAACTACATGTGGTGCATTAGGATCCTGGCAGTCAAGGAAGAGGGATCACTGTCCACCAAAGTTCCAGCCATCTAAAGCTTTCTTACCTAAAAAGTAAAGGTTCTAAGTACAGCTTCTAGGGCTGCGTTATTGGGTCTTGGTCCAAGGTATTGGTCTTGACCACTTGCACTGTTGCTGTTGGTTTAAAATTCCAGGTGGAAATTTTTCACTTCTGCATTCTCTCCTTAATCTCCCATCTGGCCCTCTCTTGTATCAACCTTTTTTTCACATAAAACCTAAACCTTTAGCTAGCATTCTACATTTGTAATTCTTGTTGTCAGTGACAACAAGATGTGATGCTTGCATTTGTCTGCCTAGACTGTTGATGTGAAGACTGAAGTACTTCACCCCGGTGAAATACTCTGGGTGTGGGGTTTTGGTTTGGTGGAGTTTTTCCACTGTTTTCATGGTCAAAGTCTTCTTTCTGTCTTCTCTGCATACCACCAGAATTTGGTAAGGAGACACCCAGCCCAGCTGTGGGGGAGCAATGGGTTAGAGGCTATTTTGACTGATCTTGACTGTATTGAAGTCCACGGACCAAATGATTCACGCAAGAGTACTGACTAAATAATAATAAATTTTTTAAAAAAAAAATCACCTTTCATTTTGGCGTAGGTGAATCAATTTTCAGCTCCTGAGTCTAGATTTTTTTTTTTCTAGATGGCCTTGAAAAATTGTTAAGCTCATCACAAATATTTAGAAAAGAATAATTTATGAACATATTTTTCTGAGATTTGCTCCTGTTCAGACATAACAAGTATAGTCAGTTTGATTGTACAATCAGGCTGATTCAGTGCTCTATGTGGAACATAAACAGAGCCTTGTCTTTAAGTGTATTTTCTGAATTAGCTACCTTTCTACTAAAATATTCAGCAGTGAAAGAGTTAACAAAGTTAACATTTAGTCTGTTATCTTCAGATTTCGGAGTCAGTGTTGTATGGGGATGATCAGTTCAGGCCAATTGAAAAAATCATTCTTTTGATTGTCTTTGGTCTCTTGAAGGTGAAGACCGTGTCAGTTCTGTTTGATTCACGCCCTCAAGGATTTCTCCACAGCCCCGACTCTCTGGAACATAACTTCATTTTAAATAGGATGTGAGACTTCAGAGCACCAGCTTGATAACAGATTTAATAATGACATAAAGTCTTGTGTGAATGCAGCACAAGAGATTTCCGAAGCACAGGGAATTCAACTGAAAGTGCTCTCCTTCCTTCCACCTCCTTCCTTTCTTCCTGTCATACTCTAAGTTCAGATTGGTGTTTGTTTACATAGCACGCAGTAAACTAACGCCAGCTACCGTCTCCCAGCTCCTGCTGCCTGATTATTTCCATCTCTGTGAAGTATTTATTGCTGTTTCTTAAATTCTTATATCCTGTAAGCTTTTGCTTACATCTTAACGGAATTAAGCAGCAGAATGTGTTTGCACAAGCCTCACAGGCACGCTCCTGCTCGCTCTGTTCAGGTATGAATTAAAACTGCTGGTAAGGGACTCGAAAACTGAAGTTTTCTAAGGAAAGGTCTATGTTTCTGGCAGAACAAAAAGTGAAGGCAAAAGAACGTTTGAAAACATACCAACTCAGATCTTGGCTACAAAAAGGCATCTATCTCCCAAGTGCTATGCTTGGAAGGTGTGACCAGGAAAGATCAACAGCATTATGCACAACAGTTCTGACCAGGGTTAAAAACAGTAACTGAGCCACGAAGCTTGTGAGATAAGCCAACTGAACTCCACCTGAGCTTTTCATTAGGGCTGCCAAATGCTGACGAGACCCTGGGTCTTTCACATTGAGCTCTGGCCCACGCAAAGGAAAGTCTCTTGGGGGAGAGTCCTGCTTGCCCTGCGACTATAAGTAAAAGTCTAAAAATTATTATTTTGCTTTAAACAGATTGGTCGTCTTTCCAAAAGTTCTTTCTTTCCTTCTCTCCCATTAGTTTATATTTCCAAAGAGACAAAAATAGACTTAACTTGGTAGTTAAGTTCATCCTATGTTCTGCTTAAGCCGTGATCAGAGAAGGACTGAGAAATAAATATTACCAAAAATGAGATGCAAAATAAGTGCCTGGAACAGTTTAAGCAGATGGAATGGGTAGGCAGGGTAGGTCACAGTGAATTGGTAATGTTTAGATACAGCCTGGTTTATTGAACTCGGAGGTAACACCCAGATGTCAGGGCTGAGAGGCTGGCAAGGTGACCAAATGCACGAAGAAGAAAACACAAAGCGAACACATAGAGGAAGATAGAGCTCTTTTTTCTACTATATTAACAGCTAAAGATCCCTGAAGTGCAAGGGAGACGAGCTGCAACATTAGGTTGGACAGGAGATGGATCTAAAGTGAATCATTTAGTCTTAGTCCATATATTGACAACAAACTGACAATAACTGTGTTTATGTTCATAGCTCATAATGCCCAGAAATAAGGTGAGGAGGGAGAAGAGAAGGACAGTGCCCATGGAAAGCTGGAGGTGACAGCAAGGCTCCTCTGAAGGAGTGGGCGGGAGGGAGAGGAAGGAATCACGGAGAGTTGTGGAAGCTGGGGAGGACCTGGCTTCAGGCAGAGCCAGCAGTGCCCACAGCACCTGATGGGTCACTGAGGGAGAAGTTCTGCACCCAGCTTTGGATAAAGGAAATGAGCCTCTGAAACCCTGTCAAGAGCAGCCCACCTGTTCTGTAAGCAAGAACCTAGGGTCTCTAGGCTTTTAAAGGAAGAGTTAGTGTTTCTTAATCACTTTTAACTCCCACAGGAAAGGCCCCATGTCAAAGCTAAGTATTACAGTTTAATCTGCATCACTGAATAATGTACAAGTTTTGCTTATCACCTATTAATTTATTCATTCTTCCTATGTTCAGAAACCTTTTACACGAGAGTTGTATCTGTAACATCAAATCACCAAAGGAATTTTACTCCTGTAAACTGATGTATCTTTAATCAGCCAGATTATATTCAACTAACTATGCATTATCTGAGAGGGAGAATTTGTAAACTAAAAGGGGATAAACGAGCTACCTTTTTGTAGTGTAAAGGGAATTAAAATGAAATGCATGATATTTATATGTCCATCATGTATAAAACTGCTGTTTCCAAAACGCTAACTCTGCAACCTGAGTTGTAACATTAATGAATGACTGGATGGATTTTTCTACCATGAATAGGTGACACAAAAGACTATTGCCTTTTTTTCTTTGTTTTTTGCTTCTATTACTAATAATAGGAAGAACTAAGAAAAGCTTGTTATGCAAGGTAAGATATTTAGTAAGCTAGTTATAATTCATATGGAAAGAGAATATTGATTTTTATGGAAAGGCTGAAATGAAAAGTTATAAAGCATCCATTTGTCAGATAGGTTTTGGGGGCTACCTACCTCAACCACATTCAGTGACAAAAATAGCACTTCTAAAAAGAGAAATATCTTGATAACTAGATGGTAAGGCCATGGCGTGTTTATCTAAGTAATTAAATTTCTCTCATGGAAAAGACAATGGATTTTAAAAAAGGAACATTTAAAGCAAGCAGAATGATCCATATGAAGAAAACAATAGATGCAAGTTTAAGTCTTACTTCTTTTTTTTTCCATGGAAAAAAATCAATGACCCATGGTGTACAGAAAATTAGTTACTTATGTAAGTTGTCAAACCCTGTAAATGATGTAAGATTTGATTTTACAAATCGGTTCTGCCTGGGAGAAGTTTTGCAATAATAAGTACTAGTGATTAAAATGTCAGCACGAGGGACTGCTGTGGATTCTACCCCTGTAATAACAGAACTTAATAAATACCTGCTTGGAAAGTCCACATAATAACAAATACAACATTGAAATTAGTTTAAAGAGTAGTTTCAACTGAAAATTAATAAGCGGCACTAAGTTACAGCAAGGTGGTCTCCATATGTGGCCTTTTCTTTTCAATCAGAACATACTCTACAGCTGCCTTCGCAGCACACTTACCACCCTGCCAGCTGTGTTTGGGGACAGCCTCAGATTGTCTGTGCCTGGCTTTTGCAAAAATTGCACATAGTCTGAATATGATGCACTTGCAATTTCTTAAAACACTCTCCTATTCTCAGTTATTTGCATTATTCCTTTCCCAGCCAGCCAAATTCCAACAGGACTTGACAGTTTCAATGACAGCAGTTTCTTCTCACTTTCCAGAGCATAACATAAAGAAAACATAGCAGAATTCCTATAGGCTTTACCTTACCTCCTAGTGTACGACTTGCTTTCAATATAAGATGCAGTCCTTCATTCCTGAGAAGCCTAGTACTACTATTTTTAATTGTGAAAGGAAAGTGCTGTATCACACAGTAGTCACAGCTCAAAACTGAACTCTGCAGTGGCAGTTTAGGTTTACTTGACAGGCAATGTCTTCTTTAAGAGACAAAGCGGCATTATGTGTATTTTAGACATCAAAATGTAGACTGTTGGAAAACAGTGGCAATAGAAAAATTTTTTGGGTTCTGAATGTGGAAATTTCCCTACTTCATTCTTTTTTTTTATTTTTGCATCGTTTTCCCATTGAGCATCTCCTTCTTATAGTTTGCTTTCATTGAACTAGAACTATATCTGCTTGCAAGAATACAGCTTGTCCCATTTTGCTGTTGTTACAGATGTATTCTGCACACTTCAAGGCTTCTGATATTTTTTGCATCTTGACTTCCTCAAAAACTTTTTTTTTGAAGCATTGCTGTTCCTGAAGCGACTTCTTCAACGATTCCTTCTAGCTGGACGCACTGCCAAAGCAGGTATGTGATTATTCCTATGCTACTAAGCATTCTCAAAGTGCAAACATCTAAACTCTCTAAAGCAAAGAACTGAATTGTACACAGTATGTTCAGCGTCCTGTCTCAGCTTCTCTCCACACACATCCCCAAAGCGTGAACATGTTTCCATATTCGCCTAGTAAAGGACAGTTAAAGTTTAAATTAGGAGACACTGGACAAACTTTGGGAATTCTCACCTTGCTGTCATCAGCTAATCTTTGCCTCTGCAAGTGAGCGTGCAGTGCCGCAGGAGGGAGTAGATTTCTACTCACAGTAGAAATCACACTATGAGTAATTTCCCTTGAAAAACATAAGACAATGATGTAAATGTTATAAAATGTTTCACAGTCTCTCTGCCAAACTTCTTTGGGATCTTCCATCCCTGCTTTAATTTACAAGAGTCTTGAGCTATGCAGAAAAACAGCACGTGGGGTACTCATGTGCCTTCGCTGTTTCCCATTTAGTAAGTCCCACCAATAAGCAATGTTATCCAAACTCTTCAGAAATTATATTTATTTTTTTTGCTTCTTATAATTTTCACTGCCATAAAACTCCAGTAAATTACTGTCTTCGTCCCCTCCTAGTTTTTCTTGATTAGTTATAGAATCATAGTTTTAGTTTTAGAATCATAGAACGGATAGAGTTGGAAGGCACCTTAAAGTTCATCAAGTTCCAACCCCCCTGCCATGGGCCAGGACACCTCCCACTAGAGCAGGTTGCTTAAAGCCCCATCCAGCCTGGCCTTGAACACCTCCAGGGATGGGGCATCCA
>JAOQGH010000023.1:51604215-51647669 GCA_025769975.1 Gallinago jamesoni
CACTTCCTGACAAAGAGTCCCTCTCCAGCTCTCCTGTAGGCTCCCTTCAGATATTGGTAGGCTGCTATGAGGTCTCCCAGGTACCTTCTCTTCTCCAGGCTGAACAACCCCAGCTCTCTCAGCCTGTCTTCATAGGGGAGGTGCTCCATCCCTCACATCATCTTCATGGCCCTTTGCTTCATGGACCCATTCCAACAGGTCCATGTCCTTCCTGTGTTGAGGACTCCAAAGTTGGACGCAGTACTCCAGGTGGGGTCTCACAAGTGCAGAGTAGAGGGGTAGAATCACCTCCTAAGACCTGCTGGCCACACTTCTCTTGATGCAGCCCAGGATGCGGTTGGCTCTCTGGGCTGCCAGTGCACATTGCTGGCTCATGTTAAGCTTCTCATCCACAAGCATTCCCAAGTCCTTCTCCTCAGGGCTGCTTTCCAGCCATTCTCTGCCCAACCTGTATTTGTGCCTGGGATTGCCACATCCCAGGTGTGGGACCCTGCACTGGACTTGGTTAAACTTCATGTGATTTGCACGAGCCCACCTCTCAAGCCTGTCCAGGTCCCTCTGGATGGCATCCCTTCCCTCCAGCGTGTCAACCGCACCACCAAGTTTGGTGTCATTGGCAAACTTGCTGAGGGTGCACTCTACCTCACTGTCTATGTCTCCAACAAAGATGTTGAACAGCACTGGTCCCAGTACGGACCCCTGAAGAACACCACTCTACACTGGCTGTCAATTGGACATTGAGACATTGACCACAACCCTTTGAGTGCGGCCAGCCAGCCAGCTCCTTATCTACCGAGTGGTCCATCCATCGAATTCCACCAATTGGATGGAAAAGACCTTTAAAGCAGAGGCAAGGGATAGCTCCAGTAGAGGCATCCTAGGAGTTGCAGGTAGTGTGGGGGAATGATTAGGATTTTCATTTTCCCACCTTCCATTTATCAAACAAAACTCAGTGGAGAGAACATCCACCAGAAACGAAATACATGGGACTGTCTTCAGGTGAGTTGTGGCTCTGCCCAACAGCGAACGGGTTCCCCAAGGAAAGGGAAGGGCTTGGGAGAGCAGCCTATAAAGCTTGTAAATCAGGTTTCCCTTTTCTGGAGACTTGTAGGAAAGGGATATCCTTTCAAATACTTGCAAATAAAGCAAAGACCTGAGGGTCTATGTGGGCATTTGGTAGGTCATTTTTGCAGAAATGAAAAAAATTGGAAGACATTTACATGAGAAGATTTGTGCCACTCAAGATTTTGGCTTTCTGTATATCATCAGGAGACAGGTGTGGCTACTAGGAGAGGAAGGCATTGCTTCCTTCCAACCTGAGGGCAACAGGAGTCCTGACCTTCAGTATGCAGGGCAGTAAAACCAGGCTTCAGAAGGCAAAAGATACAGGAGCAGGAAGGGAGACTGTAAACTGGAGATATTCCAAAAAGGACCTTTAAAGAGCATGGAGATCATCAGACCAAATCTCTAATTGACTCATGCTGTAGATGGCACACTAAACTCACGCACTGAATCCTCAGTATTCTTGGTCTTAAGCATATAAAAAGTGATATAAATAATAAAACGTGCATCCTGCTGTTTCAACACTATGGGAAATACCTGGGGTTGTAGTTCTTGTGCATCCAAACCATATGGAAAATGGATTCAGAATTCTGTGCTCACAAGCTCAGAGAAGTTGAAATGTCTGAGCTGTAATATAAGATGAGTTGCAGTTGCAAGAACATCAGCTGCCTATTAGTATTAGAAAATTCAGTTGATAATTAATAGGTAATAACAGTCTTACTCTTCTTATATTCCCTTAAGAATTCAGAGAACATAAGAGAAAAGCCTTTTTAAAAAGAGAAAATACAGTGAATTGCAAAAGGGATATATGAGAGAATGTATCCTCTGTAATAAGAGATGAATGTTTGTCATTAGTTTAATGAAGGGGCCCCAGAAACCTCCTGCAGCCCCCCATTAGTCTAACAGATAGTCCATTGTATACATACACAATACGCAGTCACTTGTCCTTGTGGGGGATCACGTCTGGGGTAACTCTAAAGGCTAAAAACGAAGCCATTTCCACATTTCTGATGCTTAGACAGATTTAGCGTTAGGAACTTTAAAAAAAAAAAAAACACCAAAAAAACCCAAACCAACAAACTTTTGATGTCCCTATTTTTCTAAGATATTATCACTACAATAAGCTTTCTTCTTTGGCTTTGGCTAAGGGCTTGGCCTAATAATGATTTATTTCCATCTAATATTTATGTTTCTGGTTAAAAGGAGAAGAATTTTCAAAACATCACTGTTCATTTTTGCACCTAGCTTCCCTGGCTTGGACACACTGTTTGTGAAGACAGAGACATTTTGGCTGCTTGTGTGAGCAATACATGCCGTAATGAAGAGTAGGAAAATTTTAGCTTTCCATGTTGAGAAGAATTAGAGGTACAAGGCTCTCACTTGGAAGGGGATTTTGATTGAGGATAAAAGGTGCAGTTTATCCTCTAACTGCTCTGATCCTTAACTATGTGGACGTTGATGGTGTAACACTGAAACGAATAACAATTAAAGTAATTGGTAAAATATCCTCTTGGAAATTCAACTCTTGCAGACATCAACAAGCCACACGAATCTCTGAATTCAGTGGGAGAATCACACTTTTGACCCTGTATTATAATTTCTTCCACAGCACTTGCATTTCATACATTTGCAGCACAGTGCTGTAGCTTTTTCGTGACTTGGGATCAGACACAGATGATGGTAATAGGAATAATTCTTCATCACGCCATGCTTGGCGTGAGAAACCTAGGCTGAGGTCCAGCGGAGCGGAGATGCAGCTGGTGCAACGTGCCGAGTTTGGAGCAACAGTTTTTTCCTGCCACCCTTCTCTTGTTATCTGTCTTCAAGGAAAGAGGGGCTTACACAACACAGGACCTCCATATGTATTTGGGGGTTTCCATTACACAATCCAGGGTGAGATTTCCTACCCAGACGCACATCTGTCATCTCCCAGCCTTTGGCCAACATAGGACTCTACAATTGTAAGAGGTCTATAACTCATCTGAGAGTGTAAGCAGGGACTGTCATACACAATCCTTGCAACAGTCTTCTGTCCACACATAAATGTAGTTGTGAAATAAAAAGACAAGGTGGGGAGAAGGCAATATGACCTTTCTTTTACAGTAAATTACCAGTCATTTTTCATGAAGTTGCAAACATACAGCCTTTTTGCTTGGTGTTGTTTGAATATGAAAGGGCAACACCACTTTAAGCAGACCTTCAAAAGACGGTGTAATGTTAAATGCAAATGACACATGGTTGAGTCTGCTTGTGTTCATTTGAGATGAAAAGTGGGGGGGGGAAGGAAGGTGTCATCTTTTGAAGGAGCCTCCCATAAGGGCAATAGGAGCTGGCTTTACAAGGTGTGATGTTAAAGCCTGGCTTAGCTCAACGGGCTGCGCTGGGGCAGACCCACTGCAACAGCGACCGTCCCTGCAGCAAGAGGAGGGGAAGTAAAACGCAGCGCAGACAAAATATTATCATCAGCAGCAATAGAAACCAGACCAGTTGTTCATAATTGTTGCCTCTGGTTTTTAAACTCCAGTCTCTCAATCGGATCACTCAGTTGAAAGCCCAGTATAATGAGAATACATGCCTCCTTTTTCCACAAGAATTGGAAATAGTATGATCTAAGACTGACAACCGCGGCATCTGGGAGCGCTTAAAGCGATTCATAGTTTTGCTCCAGTCACGTGGCTCTGGACAAAGACTGCAGAAAAATCAAATTGGTCCAGAGGAAGCCTTGATGTTGGGTAAAACTCAATAAATTGAGCAAGGAGCCTTTGATTTATTCACCTTAATTCATTATAAATGAATGACGTTCTTTCTCGTCTTGCAAATGCTTGGCTGTACAAGTGCAAATAAACACTTGTGACTATGTTAATTGCGTTGCATCTTTTTATATTCATTTTATAGACTCTATTGCTCTACTTTAGAAATCCTAAATAATTCATTTATATAGTCTACTTTTTCAACAGACATTTTCATACACATTATCTTCCAGATGTATGTTATATAGGCTTAAAAGAAATGCTTACTGCGTTCCAGAAATACTGTTGCCAAAGAATTTAATTTAAAAGTGGGGAGAAAAAGTTTATGATATGCAGATCTACTTGCTGCTTTGCGTATTTAACATTTTAATAGCAAGGTGAAACTGCAAGAGTAACAAGAATGAATTAATAAAATGAGATATATTCTTTCTGAATTGAAAAATTAAAAGGTTCTATATTTATTCTAGAGCCTGACACTGAATAAAACTCCTAATCTGACTGTATAGAATCAAAATGAAACTTTACATACAACTTAAAAACTTTCAGGTTTATATATGCATGTGTCAAGGAAATGACGGGAAGCCAAAGTTATATATGTAACTGCCTGGGAAATGAGTCAAAACTAAGTTAGAAAAAGAATTCTCTGGGCTGTTGCAATAAGCTGCCTGAAGTAGTGTAAGTCAGCATTTTACACCTATAGCTACTCACATATGTGTGTGTGCATATATATGTATACAGCACAGAGTCTTCACCTTTAGTGCACCACTCTTCTCTGGACCCTTAGATAAGGGGAGAATTATTGGATATTCTAGTAATTTGAATATTACTGTGTTGGATTGAGGTTTTTAAATTTTGACCGTCCATTTTAGTTCTCAGCAGCGTATCACTACCCTACACTTAAATGTTTGCTGATAAAACTGAGTGCCTAGAAGATCAAGTTGCCTACAGAGCGAAGGCAAACAGTTCTAAAGGACATTCCCTCTGCTGTAGCTCATGAGCCAAATTGGTATCATCAGAAATATGGTTTACTCAGTTTGAGGGCTGGAAGCAGCAGGGCATTGGTAGGTGCAGGAAGAGCCAAGGCAGTTTCATGCAGCACATGTGCTGTGGGCCATCACTCATGTGGGAGATTAGGAGATTAAGTGAGCTGATTTACAGACTTTACAGTAAATTTTATTTTGTGGTTCAGCCCCTTTTTTGTACAATGCTTTTTCCAAAATTTGACCTAACATACATCCCCATGGCAGATTATAGAAAAGCAGCCAAAGCATGACTCTATTTTTGGTTAATACCGCTGTACAAAGTGAGGGATCCATGCTAAAGAGCTTGACATTTGCTGGCTTTTTGATATGTGAACAAACAGTTTTTCTGAAATACTTTGATTACATGCAATCTGTCTATGAATAATTCAGTAAATTAACTTTCAGCTTGTGAGTTGTTTCACACATAAGGTCTGAGAAGAGCTGAAAAAACATAGGGCCAAATTTACTGAGGGATTTAGACACCCAGTTGTTCAGACAGCTGCTTTTGAAACTCCCACCTGGAGTCTGAGACTGCCAAGAATTAAGTCCACCAAAACATCAGGTGCTGTTTTCTCCACTCCACTAGGAAGGAATATCCGTCTTCTCCCCTGTAAGTACAAATCACCTCTCCACCTTGCATGCCACACTAGGTGTAGGATCTTCTCTGTCTTTCCCTTCAATGCACCACTCTTTTCCAGCCCCTCATATGAATCTGCTTCCTGCCTTTTTTTCAAACTTCTTTTCATTTTGGCTTTTCACCTTCTTCTTCTCTCACCACCCCCCCTGAAAAAAAACCTAAAACAAAAAAATAAAGAAGTTGGAGAGTCTCTAACTGGAGCCCTCACCTGTGGGAAAGAGAGAGCTTGGTTGTAGGTCTGCCTTATTTGGTAAGACAGCAGTGGTGGCGCTACTATTAGTAGAATATTAGGAGTTAGACATCAATTTTAGGAGTGGTTTCAGAGACGTGGATTGAGGCTACACTAGGGGGCTTTGTGCAACAAAGTCTGTTTCATCCTCCTGTGGTGTCCGCAGCTGCAACACCAACCCACCTCTTGGTGGGTTGGCTTAATTCTCCTCAAAATTTTTCCCTATGCTACGGAATGTCATGTGCTATGGGGAGCTGTAGAATCTCTCTGGGACTGGCTGGGGCAAACCAGTGCCAGGATGGCTCTCTGCCCACCTTGGCTAATCCTGCTGAAAGCCCTGCGCTAGCCCAGATCTGCGGCTCCCTGGTATTACAGTGGCATAGCTCTGCAGGGGGCCACACGCACACACCAGCTATTTTGGAGGTAGCTGCATGTTTCTAACACATTCTTGCATTTGCTGGATTTAGACATAAGTGCCTAACTATCTACTTTAATTAATGCCTAATTAGCACCAGTACTGTATTTTCCCCATGTGACTGTCTCCATCTTTACATGTCTAAATTTGTCCGGTGCATCATATGGCGTTACTCAGTTAACTGTCTAAACAAATGTAGCTTTTAATGAGTCTGCTGTCTGAAACCTCATGTTTACACATTGCAGCTTCTGCCTTTCTATTAGTAGCTTCTGCAGGCAAATGCAGGAATTAGACTGCAATTGGAAAATCAATACAAAGAGGACACAAAGTCAAAGGGAACTCACTTGCGGGATTCTGAGTGGATATTTATGAGAGGAAAGGATTGATCATCAAGACTATACATTATACAACATCCTCTTGCCTCTTCTTTTTTTTTCTAATTAAAAAGGAAAGTGTCCTGGTTGAATTCTCTTGTTACTCATTTTTCTGAGAAAACTAAGCAAACAAATAAAAAGAGTGGTATCAGGAGTTAGGATAAACCTGTGAGTAGCACTTTGCTGGAAGTAGTCAGCACTGCCAAGCAGTAAATACAAATCCCTTTTGAGAAATACATCACACATAGAACATGCTTGTGTAATTCCAAATACCATTTCAAATACAAATTATAAATACATCTTCTGAACTGAAGCTGCTCCATCAGAGTGTCACAAAATTATATCCATCTGGCACATCAGCTCATTTCCCTGTCTTCAGATACTTACTGTCATATTTTTCCCAGGGATATGTTCCTGAACCTTCCACAAAGGACAGAAGTGAACACAACCCACCAGCATGGGGCTGCAATGCCAGTTCAGTCAAGGCAGATGAAACTTGCAAGCATTCTATATGCATGAAATGAAAGGGTACGGTGCACCCTTATTTGATCTCCATCAAATTATCAACTGTTGCTGAATCAAGCAAAATAAAGCCTGCAGAGTTGTCATCAATTACTCTGTTATGCTCTCAACCCTTTCTGAATCAGAGAGTGCTGGAAGAATATAAAGCTGCAATTTTTCATGTAATGTAATGACATTACATTATGTTTTTCTGTTATAAAAATGAACCTTTACTCAGTGAAGGCTTGCATCTAAATTTTCTCTGTCATTATTGTCTTATGACAATTAGGACCCAGGCTGTATCTTATCCCTTTCTGGTTGCTTATACCTTTGCCTAATCTGGGCAAACTGGGAAATATCTCCAGCTGGGGAATTTTGCTTAATGAGAATTTATTTAGAAAAGTTCATCAAATAATGTTCAGATGTTTCTAGGAATAAGGGAAAGATGTTTTGCCTGTGTTAGAAACAAAATCCTACCACTGCAAAAATGTGAAATCGTAGTGCATCTGTTCCTTGGAGCATTGGCATTTTGTTTTTTAGGCACGTGGTTTTGGTATTGCCATGGAAGACTAGAGATCTCTGCAGAACTTCAGTTCATGTGGGCTCAGTAAAAGAGAGCTGCAGCACCCCAGCAGCCCGGAGCAGATATTCCCAAACAAAATACTAGCCATGTAGACTCAGAATCACAAGTGCACAGCCCAGTTGTCAAGATGTTACATCCAGGCTGCCCGAGCAGCAGAACTGACTAACCAGGGGCTAACCCACGCTGACCAAATGAGTGGCCAAATGAGTATCTCTAATGAAAGCTGCCAGACACACAACCTCCACGCGTTCTTTATCTCGCTCATTGAACCTGTTTCTGAATCCTTTCATTTGGAGTTATGAATCAGCTCAGGAATCTCTACCGTGGCATCATTATGGACCCATTTTGAAATTTTTAGCAGCTCCATCCTCCACTCTTTTGATTGTATGGAGCATCCTTTTCCAGCCCTGAGGAAGCGCCTCTGTGCTCACAATGTCCTTCTTGCTGGAACCATTGCAGAGAGGAAGGGGATTCAGTCTGAGCAAAAGCTGGACCTAGACTGGGCAATGTCATGGAAAGAAACAGATTTGAGTGAAGATCCTGGAGCTGAGTCTAGATCTAGGAGAGGAGGGAAAAGAAAAAAGAGTAGGACAAGGTCAAGGCAGGCAGAGGATCAGGACTCTAGCATACGGCTCTGAAAATGATTGATTCTGTGTCTGCTGGCACCACGGCACTTCTATATAATGTTAAGCAGATTACTTGAAATACAGGTGGCCACCGAGTGCTCTTCCTACGCTTGGTGTTTGGTTTGAGAGCCCAGGGTCTGATTTGTAGAAGTAGTTAGCATTCACAACTGCATCTGAAGCCACAGGGAGCTATGCTTTGAACATACAAAGTGCTGCATAATGCTAACTCCTTCACCAAGGCAAATCCCAGTCATCTCAAGGCTGGCAACCAAAATTAATAGACGCATTTAACCTTAATCTCTCTGTGTCTCATTTCGCAATCAGTAAAATGGTGACATTAGCTACATCTCAGGCAAGTAACTCATAAGCATTCATCATATGCTCAAGGTACTGTAACAATGAATGCTGTAGAAAAACCTGCTATGACGTTAGTAATTCCACATTACAAGCAGGGTTTAAATAGCTTTAAACAAAGCCCGAGGACAAAGAGATTAAACTGAAAAGCTGCACATACAGTGAACAGTGTCTGTCCCATGCGCTGTACAAGGCAGCAGGTCCCCTCAGCAAAACAGTAGCATCACGCAATTAAAGGCTAAATTGTAAGTCATACCCCCTACAAGTCAAAACAAGTTTACTTGAAAAAAAATCTTACCTTTGGATTATCCTAAAGTGTCAACACTTGGCTTTTCAACCATAACATTTCTTTAATATGGGATTTGTATTTTGGATTCTTTGGGTTGTTTTTTTTTGTGTGAATGGGAACGTAGTAAGTTAAGGACGTATATGTTTGAAATGCTTTATGTTGTGCATGCAAAATCACACTGTTTTCATTCAAGTAGATGAGTAACAGGGGAATTAAAAATAGGAAAACAGTTGCACTGGATCAAGCTATTGCACAAAGTAAATAGCATTTATTTTCCTGCTTGTTGTTCTAGTTTGATTTTTGGCATTTTAATTGATTGCATGATGTAGGTTCATATATGTGAAAGTAATTAATTTTACAGCTAATTTATGCAGTGAAGTATATGTTCCAGCAACAAAAATTTCTGTTTCTTCTTTTTCCCAAGATAATGTTTTACCTGTCAATGCTTAGAAATATGGCAAGAACTCTCTCAATGGTATAGTCTTCCCACTTAAATTTTAGTCCATTGATCGGTCTGTTTTTAATCTTTTCTTTTTTTTAAAAAAAAAAAAATCTCTTTCTGGAGATCAAAGACATTCTTTGCAACCAGAAAAATAAAGATTTATTGATTCACCTTACAGGTGTTGTCTGTCTTCTCATCAAAGCATCCATTTTTCTCAAATGTTCAGTGTAAGTGCTGACCTGTTTTTCACAGCACAGTGCAACAGCAGCCAGCACTACTAAACCCACCTACTGTGTGGTCACTACTAACAAGGCAGTAGATATGGAAGTATTCATAAGAATAGATAAAACAATGTAAAACATCCACGGCAGCAGCACACATTAAATAAACCCCTGATACTTCCTAAGTGTTTGAAAGCAACATTCACGAGAATTAAGAAGTGGTAGTTTAACTGTGCAATTACAGTTAGGACTTCACATGGTGAAAGTGTTGGATTTTTCTGTTTAAAGTGAACTGCAGTCCTAAAGGTTTACCGTTTGCTTTTTTTTTACCTTTGTCTTTTTTTGTTGTTGTTGCTTACATACCAGCCCAAAGCAGAGTTACTTGTTGGTATCATATTACTTTTTTCAAAAATAATGAGGTGTCATTTCTAATTTTGTCTTTGCTTCAGGTTTTGTGAAGAATCTGTGCAGTGATGCTGTGGAACTCTGCGACTAAAACCTGAGAGATTTCTCTCCAAGCTATCAAAGAAGGTCTGCTCTTTCAGCCAGTATGGGAATGTTTCTTTTTTTTTTTTTGTCAAGGAATGCAATGGGATCGGTTATTTACTGTCAGATTCTGGCTTTGCGCTCTTGTCCACGCCAGCAAGATTAATTTCCATATTTCAGCAGATGCCCTTTGCTGCTGGATGCCAGCAACAAAATGAAGCCAGTAAGCGTAGGTAACATTCAGGCATTCACCAAGTCCTTCAGTAAGTGGCAAAACCATCTGAATTAAGTCTCCTGAGCAAAATTTCCAGCTGCAAAAGCGCAAAGATTATGAGTCAGGGCCCCTTAAATCAGGATGCATTTTTTAAGCCTAAAAAGGAAAAGGGTGATTGCTTTTTAATTTCTGACCTGGCGAGTTGCGCTTGGGTCATGATTTCCTACTTTTCTCCCAAACCACAGCGGATAGAACTTGTGATTGCTTAGAAACGAAGAGCCTCGTGTGATGCCATGAGCAGGATCTTGGGGAAGTCCCCCCCTCCTTCCAGCCAGGTCCATGAAATGACATGGTGAAGTAGCAGAGCCACCCCAAGCCCTCCTCCCTCCACTGCGGTGCTGGCAATGCACCCGCGCGAGGGGGTGAAACGTTATTTTGTACTTCAGACAATGCCCAAGGACAGGAATAGCTCCGAGTAAGCCATCAGGACGTATTGGGGACATATGTTGTATAAAGAAGATGAAGCTATTAAACAGCTCAGCGCTGAGTGAACGCCGTTCACCCTACGCACGGTGGGAAGCCGTTCTCTAGGAAAAATAGCATGATCGAGTAATTACAGGCTGCATCATAAGCCATATGTGCAAGGAGGGGGTCAAACTAAGGTTGCGTGAGCAATCTTAATTTTGTCATTTCCGTAGCTGCCTGAAGCTTTGTCCCCGGTAGACAACAGCCCCCGCTTTAACCATCCCCAAGCAAAGAGCCACCCCTCGCTTCCCCCACCGACGAGCACAAAGGTGGGGGGACCTCAGTGCCGCCTCAGTCTTGTCTAAATCACCGTCATATTAAACCTTCTCCCTACCATCACCACCGTGAACCTAGAAACGGCAGCCCCGTCTGGGCCACTGGGGCCTGGCAAGGCGAGACCCCCCTCAGGCCCAGCCCCCGAGGCCTGCCCCGGCGGCGGAGGAGCGGGCAGGGGGCGTGGGGGCAACTCAGGCCCGGCGGCTGCTCCCCGCGGCCGGGAGACGGCGAGAAGCCCGGTCCCAACCCCTGCCCCGCGGGTACCGGCGGGGACGGGCCGGGGCAGGTGGGTTGGCTCGGTCCGGGACAGGCCCCGCCGCAGCCAGGCCGGAGGGGAGGCGGCGTTCGGCGGCGCCCGCAGGGGTCGCTCGCGGGGCAGCAACGGGGCGCGTGGCGGGGCCGGCGGGCCGGGGCGGGCCGGGGGCGGTGGGCCGGCGGGCCGGGGCGGGCCGGAGGCGGTGGCGGGCGGCGAGCAGAAGTCGGCGGCGAGTTGGGGGCGCCCGGCGGCGGAGCGCTGGCTGTAACTTGACACCGGAGCGAAAGGCCGAGCGGAGAGAGGGAGCGGAGAGCGGCGGCGGAGAAGGAGGAGGAGGAGAGGAGCCCCAGGGAGCGGGATGGTGACCACCTCCTTCCCCTCCCCTTAGCGGCGCTCCGCAGCAGCAGCCGCCGCCGCAGCGCCGGGGACTCTCGCCTTGCCGCGGGGCCGGGGGCAAGCCGGCGACGGGGACGGGACGGGTCCCCTGAGCTCCCGGGAACTTTCCCCGCCGCGGGCAGCCGGAGCCGAGCAAGGCGGATGGAGGATGCGCTTTCCCCGGCGGGCTGCGTGACCCGGCGGCGGCGAAGGGGAGGAGGATGAAGAAGAAGCAGCAGCACGGCGGCGGGGACTGCCCGGCGCCCCGGCCCCCCGCGACGGCGGCGGCGGGAGGGGGCCCCGGGCCGGGCCAGGGCGGGAGCTGGAAGAGGCGGCGGCCCCTCTCGCTGCTGCCCTTCCTCTCGCTGCGCGACTACGGCTTCTGCATGGCCGCCCTGCTGCTCTTCTGCCTGGGCTCCCTCTTCTACCAGCTCAACGGGGGACCCCCGCACTTTCTGCTGGACCTGCGGCACTATCTGGGTAAGGGCGGCCGGCGGCGGCGGCGGCGACTTGTTGCGGCTCCGCCTCGCCCCCCGCGGCGGCTGGGCTAGGGCCTCCCTCCGGCGCCGGGAGCGGGCGGAGCGGTAGGAGCGGGGCCGGGGGCGGCGGGAGGCCGGGGCTGCCCGCGAGGGGTGGGCCGTCGGGCCCGGTGCGGTGTGACACGGGGGCGGGACGGGCCGGCGGCCTCCGGGGAACCGGGGTGGTAGGGGCACGCCCTCCCCGAAGTTAATTTTTTGGCGAGAGGTGGAGTTCCCCCTCCCACCCCCCCCTTGAAGACTCTTCCTCGGAGCCCAGGTGGCAGGGGGGCGGCTCTTTGTCCGCCCGGTGACCGGTGGCGGAGCGCGGTCTGCCGGCGGCCCCCGGCCGGCAAGTGGGGCGGGAGGCGGCGGGGAGCGGAGCGGCGGGGCCGGGGGCGGGCTCGAGGGTAGCGGTCCTGTCAGCATCCGCCCGCCCGGGAGGGAGGGAGGGAAGGTGCTGTGCCCGGTGGGGAGGAACAGGATGAGCAATGGCTCATGGTAGAAGATACTGTTGTAAAGAAAACCAACAAAAAAAAAAACCCAACACTAAACCCTAAACAAACACTCGCAAGCAAACAGAAACCCCAGACACATACACTTCAGGATCCAAGCATCCATCCGTGTGCGGCTGGTTGGCTTCTGGAGAGAAGGGTGTGCTCGGAGCAGCAGCGCTCGGAGCAACAGCGCTCAAACCCTTGGTTGAGCTCTCGCCGGTGCGTTGCCACAGCCTGCGTGAGCCCCGAGCAGGTGTCCCGGAGGAGCAGGTATGAGCCCCCGTGCTGTGGCCTGTAGCCCTCGTCCTCCTCTTGACCACAAGTTCGCATGCGGTTTTTCTTTGTGCCTAGTTTCGGCATCGCTGAATGTCACTTCCCTGCCTAACAGAGAAGTCATGAAAAGCAGAATGTATCGTGAGGTCACGTAAGTGCGTCAGGCTGGCAGGACTGTTCAAATGAAGAAGGAAAAAAATAAGGGTTTCTCCGTGTAGGAGGCTTACTACAGAATAATTTGAGTCATGAGTTTTTACCACATTGGCTACTCAGCATTGCTTGTTTGGGAAGGCAAGCCTTTGGTGGTACATCCTGCAGAAGGACAATCCATAATTAAGCTGCATTAAGCTGCAAACGAACGTAGAATACTTGTATTTTATAAAAATTAGCAGAAAAATCCACATCTGTGTGTACATATTTTATGAATATCTTGAAAATACAACTCTGTGTGTGGTACTTTTCTTTAAGTGAAAACTCTCCTGTATCTTCAGTTAACTGATGAGAGTGTATGGAGGGGATACAGCCAGGCTCTTCTGGGAGGTGCAGGGAAGTAGGACAAGAGGCAACAGACACAAGTTGCAACAAGGGAAATTCCGGTGAGATATTAGGAAAAAAAACTTCCAATGCAAGGATGGCCAAATGTTGGAACAGGCTACCTAGGGAAGTTGGGATGTCCCTGCAGATGTCCAGAACTCAGCTGGACGTGGCCCTAAGCAACCCAATAAAATTTTTATCTGTTTTGGGGCAGGGGAGTGGGGATAGGACCAGGTGAACAGAAGTCCCTTCCAGTCCATGTTATTCTGTGATTCTTCTGTAACTGGAGAAAAACATAAGTGAAAATTCAAATGAGAACAGGAGAATATAGTGCCTTTTAGGCTTGGATTTAAATGATTTTTTTCTTCTTCCTTTAATGTTACAATTAGGAAGGAATTTCTCCATTCCTCCATTGAAGAGGGAAAGGACAAATTTTCCATCAAGGTCAAAGCAGATTTTGTTACAATTGATTGACTTAATTGGATCAAGCACAGGTCTCTGTTTTTCAAAGCAAAGTTGATGTTTGTTTGTTTGTTTTTTTAATTTTAATCTTCATTAGGGCAAACGTTGCTTGACTTGTGTGGGGATAGACTGTGAGAAAAACTGGGTTACGCAGCTTCTCACTTTGTGGCCTTTTGACTGTTTTTGAGGGATCTGAGAAATAAAACTAGGATCTGCTAGACTAACGGCTCTAACCAGTAGTTGTGTGTCTGCTGGAAAATCATCTGAAGCCTGCAGATGAAAGGCTTGGAAACCACTGCGTCTTGGTGAATGGGTCATGATCGGTTTTGTGCAAATGCAGAAGAGCCTTTATGGTGTGTGCCTGAACGTGATGAGCCTCTGGGGAAGGAGTGCAGTCGTCTTTGAAAGTTGTTTGGGTTTTTTTTGAAGTGTTGGCTCCTCTCCGGAGAAAGTAGACAGACCTATTAATATCTGACTGTTACCAAAATTCTGCACTTGTTACATCAATTAGCACAGGAATTTCCTCCCTGTGCCTGGGTCACCTGGAATGTTGAGAAGACAAGGACTTGTTTAGCATCGTGCAGCAGGCCAGTGGCTGAGAGGGAAGCCGTGTCCTTGTGGCTGGAGTCCTAGCACTCACTGAGCACGCTGGGCTGCTCCCTCTGCAGAGAAGTGGAACGTATTTTGCCTGGATGCGAAGGTGCATGCTTGCATGCTACCTTCTGAAGTTATTTTACATTTCAAATGTGCACAGCTCATTTGAGCTGTCAAAGGAGATCCATGTGGACCACATTGCTAAAGGCTTTTTTTTTTTTTTTTGGTACTGAATGTAGGTTTTGTAAGAATGGTGCACGTTCCTTGAGGAACCCAACTGGCCAGGTTTGCAAATTTGGAGCTATTCTTTTGTAAGCAGGTAGTCTGATTGTTTTCCAGGGGACTAACAGGTGTGTTTGGATCCAAAGCCCTCCATATGTGCATGTGTATTTCATACAACAGTTGGACTAGTCAAGTCTCAGGACATTAAAAGAAGTAAATTCGTAAATTCCCCCCTCCCCCCCGAAGCCATAGATCCAGTGTACAAACAACTCTTTCCTTCCAATCCACAATTTATAGTGTTAAAATTTAAATCCCCAAGCACAAAGGAGCAGTTCATTTGCAAACCATGTTTGCAGTGTGTGAATTTTGCTACTGCCCTTATGGCATTTAAATCTACAAGAACCGTGAAGGACTAGACCAAAGGGAGAATTGATTTCCTTTATTAATTACTTTGTGGCCCCTGCAATGTGGGGAGGGGTCATCTTGCCTGGCTTTGTGTTTTTTTGTTGTTTTTGTTTTAATTTGCAATTTGCAGTGCATTGCTTGTGGTTAGTTACATTACTCTGGAGGGAATGCGTGGATGTTTTTAACCTCAGAACTTGAAAGGATGTTCCTAAGTAACAACACAAACTTCAGTAGTGATCAGGATAGAAATCACACCTGCATGAGGCAGGTGTGCATAAAAGAAAACCCAGGCAGTGTGAAAACACTGGGGCTGAGAAACTTTCATTTTGTTCTTAGGCCTGCATCATACACTGTGGAGGAGAAATAAGTTTATTTTCAAAGGAATTAAGTGTGAAGATTTGTTAAGTCTATGATCTTTCCTTTGGTGGTGGTGGGGTTGAACAAATTTTCAGAATGTTTGAACTATTAGTGCTTTTTTTTTTTTTCTCCTGGACTAACTTCTGTGGTGTCTTGGACCTGATTCTCAGGTGTCCATGCACATCTCCCTTTTTGTTTGATTGCCATACTGGTGGGGGAGAATCTGTTGCAAAAATGTTATGGCAGCTCCCAGGGAAGAAGGTAGCTCTATTATTTCCACTTTGCATTACCTTCTCTTTTGTAGAACTCTAGCAGAGAGATATGGAGCAAATGAGAATAGATTAGCAGGTATGAGGCTGTGCTTTTTTTTTTTTTTTTTATCCCATTCTGACTTCAAGCTCATAATAGTTTGGAGGACAGAAAGGTCTGTGGAAAGCTAATGGTTTCTGCTGTCTGTTCTGGCTGTGATTCACAGGAACACAGCTCAAGTTCCTCACTGCAGTCGTCCCATCAGGATAAATCTAGCGCTCTGGTTTTCAGTACGTAATTGGTGGTGGCATAGATGTTAGTGGGCTATTTCTAAAGGATTTGTGAAAGATACTTAAAAGCACGGCTGTTGCCAGGAGGCTGAAATTTGCTGTATGGGGGTGCACACCATTTCTGGACCATCTGTCGGCTCCAAAAAGCCAGAAAGTTTAGAAATTGCCAGGCTTTCCAGTAATAAACTGGAGTACTGGGACTTGCGCAACATCTATGAGGTCTTGCTTGTTGATTCTGCCAAGGTAGTCCTGGCTCACTAATCAAAACCCAACCCTACCAGTGGGAGGAAGTGAGAAGAGTCTTCCCTTAGATGAGTAAGACAGAAATCTTAAATCTTGGACAGCACTGTGGCTTTTGGGGAACGCACTGGGGACTCCATTCCCCTGCAACTGCGGTCATTTTGCATTTCTTTATTTTTCCTTGCTTTGGCTTGTGATACATATATGCTTCAGAATACAGAAATGACTATTTCCAAGGGCTGGTAGCAGCTCTCTAATGGCCAATAAAAGAACTATCTTTTGATCTTCAGTATTTGCAGTACAAACTTGCTGTTGTTTATGTCAATTAAAGCATTTCCCCTGTTGAACTTCCCAGGAGCCTGCCAACAACTACCGCTGGTTTGATTGCACGGGGAAGTTGCCTGTGCCGTGGCTTCCTATGCAGGACAAAAGAGTTAAGTGCCCAGTTGTGTTCTTCAGATGTCCCTGAGTTGCTTCCTACTCTCACTCTTCATGCCACCAGAAGCTCTCTGGTATTTTGGCTCGGTAGGCTTAAAGTTGTCACAACAACAGTACGTTTATTTTGGATACATGGAGGAATATAACCATAACTTTGTCAAATAGAAGAAGCAGAGATTTGAGTATCTGGGGAGGCTGTAACAAAGAATCTCCAAAACATTTTCAACTAAGCACAAAGTGAAACTTTTTTTTTTTGTTTGTTTTTTTCTTTGAGGTAGTATGAATTTGCTTTATTTCACTAGGATGTTTTGGGGTTGTGGCTGTTTCTTTGTGGTTTTATTTTTCCTTTTTTCCCCCGAAGTGTCTGGCTTTTTGCTGTTAACGTGTTAAAGAGGGAGAGAGACAGTAAAGAAAAACTATCAAAGCAAACAATGGAAGTGACTGGCAATGTTTTGTATACAAACTTTGCTCCTAAGCTGTATGAGCCTCTGCGTGTGGAACAACAGTTACAGGGGTTTTGGGGGGTTGGCTTGGGTGTTGGTTTGTTGGTTTTTTTCATTCTGGTAGTACTTCATTTATATCTAAAATGATGGAAGGCACAGAATTCTTCAGGGCAAGCTTTTCTAAACAATAAAAGTACATAGCATGCTGCATTGTAGGTAGACAGTATTCTGCTTTTTTATGGCCAAAAAGAGTTGTCTCATCCAGTTTTGTTTTGTATGTGGACCATGAATCCCTTAAAGTTTTGAAGGCCCTCCCTGCAGGTGTGTGAGTAGGAGAAACACACTCAAGACAGTCAAGTCTTTAAATGAAGTTTACTATATGGTGACACAATACCTGGTTTTGAAATGAGTATGCTTTTAACAGTGCCCTGGTTATGTTCTTAGTTAAGAAAAAAAAATTCCTTACTGTTTCCAAGAACATGTAGTGTTCTTAAAGGAGCTCTTCTGTACTTTAAAGCATTTTTATTTTTCTCTGGCTTTTCAGTGGATTGTTTTATTCCATTGCACTTGGAATTTATTACATTTTAAAATTCATTAATATCATAAAGAAGTGAAAGGTCAGTTTAGAAGCTGCTTCCTAAAGCCTTGAAAAGAGATGGTCTGAACTGAAACGACAAGTCTGTAGCTGTATCTTTCTAAATTAACATTTCTGTCCTCTTTGGACTTCTCATTTTGCTATTGTGAATGGGGTACATGTTATCCTTTAAGTAAGATATGTTTGGACTACTTGTGTTGCTAAGCTTGCAAGTTATAATTGAGCTTTTCTGGAAGACAAAAGATGTGCTTCATCTCCAAGAAGCTTTTGTTAAAAGGCTGCATGACTTGCTCATCGCTCACAGCTTGTCCAATTGTAAGATTAACAAAGCTTTACCTAACGCATGACGCTGTCAAGGAATACTCTGTGGAGAACCAGAATGCATCTTGACTCGAGCCTTTTCCTTTCAAAAAGATGAAGTGTCCATTGGGCTACATTATCTTGGCTGGCCGTAAAACATAGTGTACAGTGAAGTCATAGCGAAAAATGTTTAAGATTATAAATGTGTTGTGATGATATTCTAAATATGTTTGGAAAACTGACAGCATTTATTCAGAGATGCATTTTCTGCTTTCAAAATCAGACTCCAGTCTGGGAGTCACATGTCGTATATATGCAATGTGTACATTTTTCTGTTCCGTGTTTTCAACCTTGTCTGTTGACAAGGGATTTAAATGATTAATTCAGTTCCTGATGAGAGGAGATATTACTGTAGCTTTTTCAAAAATGTATTTGGTTTTGGTTTACCTTCAGGTTATTTGACCATAGGATATATACACCTGTGAGAGGACAAGTCCACTGGTTAAATGGGATACTCAATTTTGGGAGATAAGCTTCAGTTCCCTGCCCTGACAGACTTCATGTGATGTTGAACAAGTTGTGTGCTAATTCTATCTGTATTTAATCCCTATTTGTCCAAAGGATATTTTGAAGATAATTGTGTAACATAATGTTCTCAGATACTGCAGTGATCATAGCCATAGAAATACTTAAAGGAAAAAGATACTTGTGATAAATTCTATTGTTGTGGTGGGATTTTGGCCATGTCAAAGAGGTAAGACAGAGTGTTAGGCAGGAGCTCCTGTGTAGGCTGAGACAAAGTCAGTGGCCCAGCTACTTCTCTTTCAAGGATATTGCCACTGGTCATTAACACAAGCTCTGTGCAGTTTTACTTCAGGAGTTATTGCTATAACTGGTTTCCAGAGTCGCATAAAAGGCCATCAGTTTTTATACATGTCTTCACATAGAAGACTTCATGGCTGGGAGAATGTAACCAGGTCACTTATCTCTCGTTTCCAGTGGCGCTGCGTAGACTTGATTTGCAAAAATGAAAGTAAAAATACAGCTTCTTGAAGTTTCGTTCACCTAAAGTGAATGGCAAGCACTTTGTGCTCTGTCAGAGGAGACTCAGCCAAAATGAACTATGGCTGTCATGGGAGGAAAGAAGTGTTTGACAAAGAACAGTAAGCATTAAAGGCTGCCGGAAAGGGAGACTCTTCTAGCAAAAGTAACTCATACGAAAGTTTGAACGCTTAATGCTCTGTGGGGAAAATAAAGGCTGTCTAATTATTTTTTTTTTCCTGACCTCTGGTAAAGGATCTGAGATTAACATCTATGCTAGCTCTACTGTACTCATTCATGATAAAACTATTTTGAAATTAAAAGCGCATGTCAAAATCAGTAGTGACAGTAAGTGCAAGTTTTTCATTTGTTATTTAAGTGTAGGTCTATATTGTCTAAATTTGTAGGGCAAATGATGAAGATATAATGGAGGGACTTGATTTTGATGTGATTTTTGGTGGGAACATTGTAAAATGGTTGAACAGGTTAAATTAGATCCTAGGACTGTTCTGACACAAAAGCTTGAACCAGTAAATAAAATGGGATAAAAAGAAAAGGAACAATGCACTCATTTTTCATACATTTTTCCAGTATCCTCCTGTACTGCCTGTTTCCAGTTGGCAGTCGATTCTTTCTCTCCCATCCTCTTCTTCTGATGCCATAATTAAATTTAATGTATTAATAACAAGATGGTGTTTCTAATGTCATTTGTGTCTAGCAAGAAACTGGAATTACTGAAATTGCTTGAGTTTGGTTTTTATGATGATTAGACCATTTTTTTGGACATAAATTTGGGGGGGCTTCAGAGAGCCCTTCTTTCTGGGTTGTTGTCTTAGCCTTGTCTGAAAGTACCCACACGTTGTTAGCTCCTGGCTCCCGTAAGAAGAGCACTGCTGGTTGTTATGGTCTCATAGCTGCCTGTTTACAGGTGAGATGTAAGAGTTTGTTTTCATCTTGGACTGGAGGAAAAAAAAAAAAGGAAAAAAAACCCAAACAAAAAAAACCTGTTTATTGTTGGTTTTGGAAGTTGTGATTCTGCACCTGCTGCTGACTCCCTGCGAGCACCGTTTTAGATGGCAGCGCTGTGACAGGTAGCCCTGCGCGCTCCCGCTGTGGCGGGTACGGCCACAGGGGTGAATAGCTACTCTGTAGGCTCCCGCCTACACACGAACACACCGAAACGAACACACCGAAACAAACTACTGCGTTGTGGCTCAGGGCAGGTGGGATTTTAAGGGTGCCTTTATAGCCCTTTCTAATTGGATTGTCTTTCCCGAAGAATCGGATGGGAGAGGTCTCCTGCTGCCCCCCCTTCTGTGCCACTGTGCTTTGGGAGCAGTAAATTTTGGAGGCAGGGCTTGCCGGGGTCCAGAGGCTGCTTATTCTTGCCATGGGAGCAAGAAAGGGATGAGAAACCTTCTGAAGCTGGTGAGAACTAGGTTGCTCTTTGGAGCAACTGTAAGATTCGTATCGCTCTCGGCTCTTTATCTGGATTTCCTGTCTTATCACTGGAGGGAGAAGAGCCACTTCCAGGTTATTACAGTTTATGGTAGATGTGTGATGCAGGTAGGATCTACCCTTTTCAGGATGCCGGTCATATGTAGCCTTTGGCCATTAACTTGGAAGGGAGCACCAGGCTTGAGTACTCTGCCGCTGCCTCAGCCACTGCCGCCTTTCCCTGGGCAGCAGAGGTCCTTGTGTGTAAAACCTAATCTCATCGGTGCAGCAGTGGTTCAGAAGCATAAACTGAAAGCTTCTGGGTGGTTTTGGTTTTTTTAATTACTTTTTTAACTTTCAAGTGAAAGCTATGGAAAGCGACACATGACTTTTCACCAAGCAAAGTTTCCCCATCGTTATTGGTGAGCAGGCCAGTAGATTTTCAAGCATAGCTTATGTTTATATAATGAGACATTTGTTTTTCTTTGTTTTAGAATATGGGTTAGAGGATGTTTGGAGACTGGAGGGGTGGATAGGAAGTGGAAAGCAATTATTTGACTGAAATTTGTTTTGCTCTCTTGCTCTTTAGAGCTGCACAGAGGGAAGCAGACCCTCTTGTGTGGAAAACAGATCTGTGGTTTTGTTTGTAGGCATGGAAGCACGATGATTAGGTTTGTATTACGGTTTCTGAGTACTAATGCTTTAGAAACAGACATTTGGATGCTTGCCAAAGCTTTCTTCTTATCACACTTCATGATTCAGGGCTGAAGTCGTCAGGAGACTGGGATGGAGATCATGGCACCCATGGCAGTTTCAGTAAAGAAGCAGCGCATCTCCTGCCATATGTAAACAGTATCTTTTAGCACCCCAGAGAATTTATATTTTTAAAAGCCTGTATTGGTCAAGTGGATGGTTGGTTCAGTGTAATGTATCTGCCCCAGAGGGAGGATGCCGACATAACATTGTACTGATACAGGGTCACCAAACTGCTAGCAAGTGACAAATCTGTCAGATGAGCTGCCAGTGGCTGGATTAAAAGCTGCTAATCGAGGGGATTTGTTTCATTGTGTCCATATTTTTTTAATTTATTTTTTTTTTCAATTTGGAAAGTTCTGGACATTTGAGGGGAGATTTAATATTAGGTGCTTGTAACAAAGAAGTGAATGTTTCATAGCTTTTGCCCCATTGCTACTAGGGGTTATTGTGCAGTCTCTGTTGGTGCTCAGCGTTTGATCAGAATGGCTAGTTACTTCGGAGGAAACTGTGGTTGTCTCAAAGATTTTTGCATGATATTTCAGCCCAAGATGAAAAGCTTGCTCACTAAATCTACATTCCAGCTCTGTGTCCCTTTATCTTGTAAGATCCCCTAAACTTGGGAACTCTTGTGCAGGTTAGAACTTATGTTGTTTTTCTGATTTTTTTTATTTTTTTATTTAAATTGTCTGTTCAGAAGATGAAGTTGTACACTTCTGCTCCATGGCAGTGACTTGTGTGGAAACAGACATGAGACCTGAAGGGATTGAGGCAGATGGGGGGATATAAAGAGAAAACAATCTTTATGACGTTTCAGAAAGCATTTAAGAATTTGTATCTCAATATACCAATTTTGGTATATTGACATAGTGAGATTGTGAATACCTACAATAATTGTGGAGTTTATTATGACTTCATTTATCTCATAGCAATTAGCAGGAGATAATATGAAGTATGGCCACTTTTTTCCTTTCTTTTTTTTTTCCTATCAGAAAGGAGTTAAACACAGCACTGATGTCATTTCTCATTTTCTCTCATCTGTTTTCTTACTGCCTTCCAAAATGTGAGCACATCCTTTTCCTTCCACTGATCTTGTATTTACAGGTAGTTACCCAGTCCTCTTGTTAATTTGTCCTTTACAACGCCAGACCATGTTTAGTAGCTTGAGGTTTCCATGTCATGTCTTGCTGGTGGTCCTGCTTCCTTCAGCCAGGTTCTCTTTCCTCAGTGGCTTGCCTTATAAAGCAGGTACTCTTGCCTCTTCTGACTGACCTGCATCTAGGGAAGAGCCATCTGCATCTGTGCATTAAAAATCAGAAAGTAAGTGGGATCTTCAGAGAAGTGTCCCATAAGTAGCCCATGCCTCTGCATTCTTAAAAGGTAAGGAAAAATGCTAATTTGAAATACAAAGAAAGATCTTGGACCTAGGATCTTGGTAGACCAAGTTTGTACAAGTTTGAGATTACAGGTGGAAATTGCATTCAGTTTAGGTAGTACAATGCCAACAAGATTTTTAAGTGAGAGAACTAGTGGGGGGAAGAGGGAATGGACAGGTGTCTTTTATGGTCAGAAAAAGTTACATGAGATCTAGACTGTGGTTCCCTCTGAAGTCATCAGAGAGAGCCAGAAGTATCTCTAAAGAGCAACTCAGGCGACCTGTGTCTTTATGATGACTGAGTCCCTGACGTGTCAACAGAGAAAAGCTTGAAGTTTGATGGGAATAATCTGAGTAATCAGGGTATTTATTCTTAGAGACATTGGTTGATTACCTGTGGAAGGCTTCCAAAGAGATGGAGGAGGAGAGGGGAAAAGAGCCTGGAAGTTATACTGGCAAGATTCTTGGATGGGTCACTTCATCTCAGTAGGTCATTGAAACGTGAGTGTTTAGGATGCCTAAAAATAAAGACTACATAAAGTGCTGGAAAAATACCATTGCAGGACGTATCTAAACTGCTTGATGAATGGATTTGATGCCATGTTTGTTTCTCCCTAAATTTTGCAGTTCCACGAGAAGGGTGTGCAACAGCAGCTTTGATATAATCTGAAATGTTGCAGTAGATATTGTAAGGCAAAGGCTGTGAAATTGCTGACTTCTCAGTTCCTTTCATATCTGCAGCTGATTGTTCTTTCCTAGCAGAACTCCCCATACAAATGTTCAGATTTCTTTTGTGTTGCCTGTTGGGAGATATCGCAATAAGTAAATTAGGATGAATAACAAAATAGCAGGGCCTACCCCCTACCACCTGTGGCTGAGTTTGGGTGGGGGTGTGTGTGTTTTGGTTTGTTTTCTTTTTTTTTTTTTTTTTAACATTTGTGTTAAAACAAAATGTGTCTTTGGTCATCACTGCATCTGTGCAACAGGCAAACAGAGGTAGCTATATGTATAAGTGAATAGTAGCAAATACCGTTAGGAACAGACATGACAGACTGAGAGTTAGTCACAATCTCAGGATGTGTTGCTGCTTACTGGCTAATGAAATGTTGAAACCAGAAGCAATCTGGGAGGAAGGAGAAGTTTCATGTTTCTATGGAAGTCAAAAAGTAGCAGCTGTAGATAAACATCCACTGATTGTTGAGTATTTCCCAACCAATTTAATTTTCTGACAAAACGAAATGATTTTCAGCCACCCTCACAGAATCACAGAGTGGTTGAGCTTGGAAGGGACCTCTGGAGGTCATCTGGTCCCAACCCCCTGTGCTTAAGGGCTGGTTGCCCAGGACCATTGTCCAGATGGCTTTTGAGTATCTCCAGGGATGGAGATTGCACAACCTCTGTGGGCAGCCCATGCCAGTGCTTAGTCACCCTCACAGTAAAGAAGTGTTTCCTGATGTTGAGTGGGAACCTCCTTGTGTTTCTCTTTGTGCCCATTGCTTCTAACCTTGTCAGAAGGCACCACGGAAAAGAGCCTGGCTCTGTCATCTTCTCCCTTCAGGTATTTATAGACATTGATAAAGTCCCTCTGGGCTGAACAGTCCCAGCTCTCTCAGCCTTTTCCTCATATGGGATGTGCTCCAGTCCCTTCATCATCTTTGCAGCTCTTCACTGGACTCTCTCCAGTATGTCCATGTCTCTGGTACTGAGGAGCCCAGAAATGGACATAAAGTACTCCAGGTGCGGCCTCACTTTCCAGACAAGGGAACATGATTTGAGAATGTGAGGGGAACCCCCTTTGTAAAGTAGGAGCTTCTTTGGAGTTCTTTCTCAGCACATCTATGAGGGAGAGAGGAATCCCAGTAATCCACATACTTGCTTATTGTTTTTCTGTTACAGATTTCTTTCTTAAATTACTTTTGAGCTGATGGAAGGTCAGGTGAAGAACTGCATGATATTACCACTGTCTTGCATGTAAAGTAGCCGTTCTCAGAAGTGTGATGAAATGAAACCTGAAGTAGCAACTACTTCTTTCTGAGAGCTCTCTATATTGCCTCAGTAAAAATGAGCAAAACCGATCACTGAATTTCATCCATTCAAAAATACTGTTATGGTGAGTCAGTTAAATTCAATGTGAGTTATTTAATCTTCTGATTACTTGCCTTACTCTGTTAAGCCTGTTGCATTTTCCCCCCTCTAGTTTTGTTTCTGATTTTTGTCGCATCAATGAGGCAAATTTTGGCAAAGCTCTGGGATTCTCTGTAACTCCACGGCAGTCTGTTTTTTTGTCCTGTGCTACATGGAAACAGCTGACAGCTTCACTTTTTTATTTTTTTTTTCCCCCTGGAACATTTTGCCTATAAATGTTGGAAACTGAAAGATTTTTAAATAGAACGGTAGTGCCTCTCACCTTCTGACCCCAGATCGAATACAGCTGAGGCTGGCGGTAACTAGATCTTATTACTTGTGCTGAGGTGTTCAGTGACTCGTGTGCAGTAAGTTCCATGTGTAAGCTGTTGTGATGCCTTTGCTGGCACTGCTACTCTCCTCTTTGCTCTGCTGGCTCAAGGGTACAGCATGGGAAACGTAGGGTTGCATCTGCTGGGGGTCCCAGTGGGCTGGTGTGCTTCCTTCCCCCTTTCTGTGGTCCTGTGGCGCTGATGTGTGTGCTGTCCGTGCTTACTGCAAGAGGGAAATGAGATTCGGAAAGATGTTACTGAGGGGTATAAAGCTTATGGGGGGCATGGAACCAACTGTCCCCAAGGGAGCAGCTGTGCCTCTATAGTGGATTTCTTTGTATTACCCTCCATAGTTAGAGGTGCATGTTTGGAGCTATTGTGTCAATGATAAATTTATTGCTTACTAAAAAAAAAACCACCCTAAAACCCATGCTTAGGTGTCATTGACAAAGAAATCTTTCTGTCTTCTGCAAAAGAAGCTGCTAAGTGTCTTCCTTGCTTGCTCTTCCCTCTCTGTCACTACTGACCGGAGCATACAACTTCCTGGTTTTTATCCTCATATAGCAGTTTCCGTCTAGCAGGTTCAAAGAGGAAGCTAAATATTAACAAAATATTAACACTTTTTTTTTTTTTTTAATTTAAAGGGCACAGAGAGGCCATGTGCCTTTCTTGGTGTCGCTTGGCTGATTGTTAGCAGTATCAAGGCTGTGATTCCCTGCACCCTTAAAGGGGCAGGGCTTTGCGTGTTGTCCTGGTTTGAGGTAAAATAGAACTAATTTTCTGTTCAGTAATTTTACTTTTTCAACTGGGCCTCTTCTAACTAATGAAACTCTGAGCAATTTCTGAACAACATGTTGATAATTTCACTCTCAAAGTGATAAGACCTGATTATACCAAGGAATGGCATGCAGAGAGGCCCTTGCTTATACTTACTGCTATAAAAACCAAGGTCAGGCAAATTTGTTATTTGCCCCATTGGAGGGTCAGAAGCGGAAAAGTGTAGAGGGGTTCCACCTGTAGGGAGGAGTGGACAAGACAGGTGACCCAAAACTGACCAACAGGGTATTCCATCCCATCTGTATCATGCTCAGTATAAAAGCTGAGGGATCAAAGGGTCAACTCTCTTCCTTCAATGGCCGATGTCCAAGGAGGACCCTGTCTGTTCATCTGCCTTTGATCCCAATCTGACCGTTCCTGACTCCAGATCTGGAATCTGGCTCCTATCCATCATCGAGTCCAGCCTGGGACTTTCTCCTTCTGGTGCCTTCTGGTGACATGATGATCATCCTGGGAGCTTGAGATGGTTTTGTATATGTTTTTTTCTATTTTTTTCTTTTCCTTATTATTATTATTTAGTTATTTATTTATATTTTCATTGAAGTAGTTTAGTTTTTTCTAAACTCATAAGTCTGGTTTTTTTTCCCTCTCCCTCTTCCTCTCCTCTCTTTTCCTTAGGGGGGGGAGGGAGGGGCCATCTGTCATTCTGGTTGGTCAATTCGGTCAAAACCACAACACGTGGAAACACCTGCAGCCTGTCTGACAAAACCCTGATGCTCAGCCACACAGAAACCTTGCTGTTCACCCTTGTCTCAGCACTTTCCCACCTCTCCTGACTGGGGTGTACCATCTGTGGGGCTTGTATCTGCACACCTGAGAAGTAGCGAGGTTATTTTTCTAATGGGGCTTCTGAAGCACAAGACAGTCCAGGGAAGTGTGAAAGCAGGTCTACCACGCTGTGGCATAGCTTTTACCCAACTTCATGCATAGGTGTGGGAAACTCACATTTTCCTGTCTGCGAGTGGCAACTTTTTAGAGTCTTTCCTCCCCTGGTTCCCGTCGGCAGGGAACTACTGCTACTGCAGAGCTATAGGTTGGGTTCAGGACTCTCAAAATGACAGGGGACCGTGTGGGAGGGAGTAATAGCAGGGAGAGGAGAAGTGGGGTGAGAGAAGGACAGGTTGCTAGGTAAAACTTTCCCAATTTAAGCTAAAGCAGCATACCTTTTAATGTGCTCTGCTTAAAATGAGCCTGCGAGAGGCAAAAATAGCACTGGGGGAGCAGTTCACTGATAAACGGCATGTTAAGGAGCCTATTCCCACTGAAAAGTATTGCTGCTTTCTGCAGCTGTCTTCAACACCTCTGTGGAATTTACTCACCAAAGCCTCTGCTGTGGGTGGAAAAAGTTGTATTTGTGGCACGAGTACATGTTAAAACAGCTGCTTTATATAGCCAACACAGCTTAAAAGCTGTATAGTCAGCTTCATAAGTGTTTCCTTAACTTATTTATTCTGAAGACAGAAATGTTTTTAATACAAAGGAGCTCATAATGTGAGGGAGTTGATGAGAGGCTCATGCAAATTTTATCCATCTGTTAGGCCCTCTGGCTATTTTTGGCTAAAATTTTATACCCACAAATTTCCTTAATGCTGAGGTAACGGTTGCATTGTATGAGGAAAAATGACTAGAGAACTTGTTTTCTTATTCTAACAGAATAATTACTTACAATACAATAATTACAATAATTAATTGTCACAAGCACAAAATAATTATAAAACGTTAAGGCAGATCAGCTGAACAGCTCTAGCTCTTCACTCTTGCAGCGTGATTTGGCTCACAAAATATGAAAATTTTCTTTTTTCAGGCAGAGTCGTCTGAATCTTCATTCAAGCTTGAAATTTTATTTCTGTAAGAAATAAATGTGGTGGTCTCAGACTATTCCTTTGTGAATATGGCCAACATAAAAGAAAATAAGAAGCCCACAGTGATTCAATATATAGTTAGCTTTAACTTAAAAATGAGAGGTTTAGCTATTCAGTCATAATGTGGCCCTGGTTAGAAATATTTCCTTGCTCATACTCTATAAGTAAGACCAGAAGTATGGTTTTCACTTTTTTTTTTTCTCCAAACACCCATGCCTTACTTTGATTTAGACTGTTTGCACTCCTGATCTCTGACTGCAGTGGTCCATCTCACTGGCCAGGCATCTCTTATTTTCAATAAATCTGTTTTATTTGCTTTAGTGGCATGCTGGTGCGGGGAATGGTTCATGGACTGCAGAACCAGGGACTTTAGTTCCTGATGCCATGTGACAAGGTGGACTTTTTAGTATGTACCTCTGTATTGTATTTGGTCATGTCACACAGAGCCTTGTAGTATTGTGCTGGTCACATTTGTGATTTGGAAAATGCTCCTGCTCAGCTGTGAAAGAAGGCTGGAGGAAAGGACAAGGAAGAGGAAAATTTTAAGCATTCTTTCTCTTTCCTTCATTCACTGTGCTTTTGGACACTTACAGCAAAGTGATGTTAGCGCTAATGTGAGACTTAATGTGTTCTGACTCCTACAGCTGTACTTCTTTGTGAACCACAAAGAACAGTTTATAGAAGGTATAACCTTGTGAAACGTTCTTTTGTGTGCTTCTGAATGCATTGCCATTTCTTGGGGGGAAAAAAATGCTTTACCAGCTTAAAAATCCTGGAAAGAAAAGGAGTTTTGAATTGGGAAAGTTTGCATTAGGGAACTAAAAAGTCATAGTTTGCATTAGTGGTTCTTCTGTAAGTTTTACCAGCTTCAGTCTGACTGTGACACACCAGGTAGGTTCCTGCTGAGAATTGCAGTTCAGAAGGGCCTGATGTTTATTTTCTTTAACTAGAAATAACATAGAGTGTGTGACTAAAGTAGGTTTATTATGCTGGCATATATTGAAATTTCTTAGAATTTACATTTCTTTATTTAATATTATTTTATTTATGCAACTCTATCTTCAGTTTGTTTTATTTGGAGTTCAGTCTGTAGTGCCATATTTTCTTTTTTAGGAGGAAGGTCTGCTAGATTTGTTTCTTCAATAGTTTGTTGGGGTTTTTTTCCTGTGTGTGCTTGAGTGTAGAAGTGGTGCAAAGCTTAGATGCTGGGTTACAGGACTTTCCATAATAGAAATAAGACATAATCTGCTTCTGGAAAAAACAAGATCAGTAATATGTATGTGTGGATGTGTGTTTGAAAATAGAAATCACACACACAGTTTAATTAACATGAAAGGGATGCTGCTGTTCATGCACAATATAAAGCTGAAGCACATGTAATACATTGCCTAAACCTGTGCTTTCTTTTTTGCCTTGCTACTTGCTAGTATCTGTGTCCTCCCTCTGAGTTAAAAGTGAATAAGGAATGGACATAAAGAATTAAAACACTTACCTTTGATCTCCTTTATACATGAATTTCAAGTGAAAAATATTTGATGTGCCTCCTATGTCTATGGTAATTGGTAGCTGGTTTTAAGCATGGGTTGAAGTAGTTAATAAGCTTGGTGTATATAGAAGGGTTCAAAAACCCAGTATATTGATCCCAAATACTGTATATTTATCTGTTTCATACAAATTCTCAAGATGAAAATGGCCAGGGTGCCTGCAAATGTAGATATCAATGTGCATGTGAAGAAGTTGGTCTGAAGTGCTCTTGAAAGTAACTTTGGTTTGTCTGGGTGCTCTCCTCTTGGAATTCAGGAGCTTAGACAGCAATGACTGTGTCTTGCTTCTGTAAAAAGTTGCTTTATACTTCAAACTTCTTAAATATTTTCATCAGTTACTGCACATGAACTCACTGATGACTCTGATAAGATCAGTGTCAAATTCTTCCTAGGAGTATAGAGAAACTGTTTTAGCATGCAGGGATGGGGCTAGGGAAGCCAAAGCCCACCTGCAGCTCAATCTGGTGAAGGATGTGAAGCAGAACAAGAAGGGCTCCTACAGGCATATCAGCAGCAAAAAGAAAATTAGGGAAAATGAGGGCCGGCTGCTGAATGAGGGTAGAGTTAGACTAGATACGAGGAAGAAATTTTTTTGCAATGAAGGTGTTTCCACTGGAACAGGTTGCTGAGAGGTGGTAGATGCTCCATCCCTTATCTAGTTGAAGATGTCCCTACTCATTGCAGGGGGGTTGGACAAAGTGACCTTTAAAGGTCACTCCCTCCCAACCCAAAGTATTCTATGATTCCGATAGGGACTAAGGTACTCAATTAACACCGCCTTCACCTTAGCCTTCACTGGTGAGACTTGCCTTCAGGTATCCCAGGCAAGGAAGACGTGCCCTTGGATGTGGAAGATCAGGTTAAGGAACATTAAAGCAAACTTGACATATGTGAGTCTGTGGGGGCTGATGAGATGTACGCGTGAGCACTGAGGGAGCTGACCAGTTTCACTGCAAGGCCACTCTTTGTTATCTTTTGAAAGGTTGTGGTGACTGGGGGAGATTTACGAGGGCTGGAAGAACTAAAAGTCAGTCCTATCTTTAAGAAAGAGAACAGTCAGTCAGCCTCACCTTGATCCCCGTGATAGAGCCAATAATCCTGCAAACCATTTCCGAGCATATGAAGGACAAGAAGGAGATTTGGAATAGTCAGCATTGATTTATGAAGGGGAAATCATGCCTGTCCAACCTGATGGCTTTCTACAGTGAGATGACTGTATCAATGGATGAGGGAAGAGCAGCTGATGTCGTTTATCTCAACATTGGCAATGCTTTGGACTCTTGTCCCTCCTGGCATCTTGATAGACAAATGGAGGAGGTGTGGATGGTAAGGTTGACAGCTGGCTGAATTACCAGGCTCAAAGGGTTGTGATCAGAAGCACGAAGTTCAGACAGAGACATTCACTAGTGGTGTACCTTGGGATCACCACTGGGGCCAGCACTGTTCAACATCTTCATTGATGACCTGGATGATGGGAAGGGGTGCATCTTCAGCAAGTGCAGGAAAGGTATAAGCTTAGTGGCGCAAGTCCAGTGTAGAGTCTCCAAGACGATCATGGGACTGGAGCACATGTTATGTGAGGAGGGGCTGAGAGAGCTGGGACTGTTTAGCCTGGAAAAGGTATTACCAATGTGTACAGATACCTCATGGCATGAGTATAGAAAAAGGAATCGGACTCTTCTCAGTAATACCCAGTGACAGGACAAGAGGCAGCAGGCAGAGACTGAAATGCAGGAAATTCCATTTAAACATAAGAAAACACTTTTTTTTTATGTGAGGGTGATAGAACACTGGCACAGATTGCCCTGAGACGCTCAAATGCCATCCCTGAGCACCCTGCTCCACCTGAGCAACCTCCTCCCCCTGAGCAGAGGCTCAGAGCAGTAGAGAGGCTCTGCCGAGGTGCATTCCCACCCCACCGTGCCGTGAGGCTGTGCTTCTGGAACGTAGCAGTGTGTCCTGTCCTTTCAGAAACTTGCTTGGTTTGGAGTAGGAGTGAAAAGTCAACTCTAGGGTGAAGCGTGGACAAAATGTTTCCTCTTTGGTGCCAAGAAAAGAAAGGGCACGGAAAAAGCATTCAGTGTACCACTCTGTATTTCTTGCTGTAGGTGAGATTTTGTAAAATTAAGACTTAGAACATTGTGAAAAGAGAGTCCTATCCACGTAGCCAGTTTTCATTATTTATGGCACTGTATTTTATGTAGAGCTGTTTAGACTCTAATGTATGTGTGCATTAAGGAAGATGGACAAGATAGACATGTTGCTGATTAGTGGCAGATCAAGGAACAGAGCATGGGTCCTAGTATCAGCCTCAGCCTAAAGGAGATTGATGCGATTCATGTGACATTCATGAATCACTTGAATTATTTTTTCTTCAGGGCTCTGGAAAGCTATTTCCTAGGAATAGATTAATTGAACATGGAAGAATGTAATTTTTGTGTTGAAAAGGGAAGGACAGACTACTTGACTGCTAAGTACTTAACTTTGGACACTGAATATTACTTACTCGTTCTTTTAAGCTGGAAGATGGAATATGCTACTGCAAACTTTTCTTGGTCATGGTGTTCCTTGCATGGGTTTCATATACTAGTTGTGTGAAATCTATTTGTCATCTTGCATCAGGTCATTCTCAAAGGATATAGCTAGTGGTTAAAGAGAAAAATAAGTAGAGACTTTGGTAGTAAAGTTGCATTCATGTTTCACGTGCAGTTAAATATCCAGTTGGACTGAAGCCTAGGAATCAAAATAAAATAATTTAAACCTACAGTTTACTGTAGCTGAAAAGCTTTAGAAGTATTGTTTGATTAGCTTCTATATCTATTCTAGAAAATTAAGTTTTTTCCAAAAAAGTGTCTTGGATAATGTGTGTGTCTGAGAGAGAGATTGGATAGGAAATACAAGAGAGGATATATGTATAAAATCATGTTGGGAAGAGAATGGTCCTTAGCAAATCCGGTTGTCTTTTACCATGTCTAGTGCAATCACTTTTTTTCTCCTTTTCTTCTTATTTCACGTATTTTTCTGGTTGGGTCAATAGGAGAGCAATATCTTACACCGGGGAGATAGAACAGTAAATCCATTGTGACTCTAGGACATATTAACTTCAAAAGATGATGCTTCAGTCTCCTCACTGAAGTCAGGCAGAATCCATCCTGCTTGTTTTTGTTTCTCTGACTCCAGTGTGATTCTATCTTGCAAAGGCATGGTCAAATTTCTTTCAAGTGAAAAATATTGAAGCAGATTTGTTTCAATGAAATTGATACCTCTGGCAAGTTGGATCTAATTCAGATAGCTGTGCCAAGGATGGGAGTCTCAAAGTTTAAGGAGACAAAAGGAAGCAAAGAATTTTTTCAATTACAGTTTAATTTAAAAAAAATTATAGCGAGCTTAGCTTAAAATTGCATGTGGATTGGGAGTGGAATTGCTATTGTGTTAATCTATTTACTGAGATGAGCAGTAATATTCTGAGATTTTCCTTCACACACATGACATTCAGATTTGGCAGTGGTAAGCATTCCTATCTGAAAGAATTTTTCTTCGGGATTTTTTTTTTTAGCACTTTTTCTGTTTCCTGGAGTGAAGGAAGAGCTACTTGGGTACTTTTGTATCACTTTCCCTACAGTTGTCCTGTAGTTCCGTGTGTTAACTAGATCAAGTTAACTGGTTAAGAGATTTTGAGCAAGTTTTTAAAGGAAACCTTTAAAGGGTCAAGAGTGAAAGGATTAGGGCAGGCTCTGATATCTTTGCAGAGACTTAACGAAATTGGTGATGTTGCAAGTTGACAAAGAATTCATTTGAATTATTCAAGTAAAAGAATTGAGGTGTATAATTGCATTTCAGTGATTCTTTCTTCATTTTTTCCCTCACTTTCTCTTCCTCATACGTCTTATTAGATCACAGAAGTCATTCTTGTGGTGTTCTCTGTTTAAACAGATACCAAGTACTTTCCTCTTTAAAAGGCTTTGCTTGCTTTCTTTAATTTCTGTAGCTCTCCCTACCAGGTTGCCTACTGAGTGCCTAAAACTCCGGACATCTGAGTCAGAGTAGCAGGAAACGGACAAACCAGCTAATGGTGGCTTCTCGGCCTTTAGCGTGGAGTCTGCTACTGAACCACCATTGCATGAGGGGTGAAGGACGCTTCCAAAAAAATTCAACACCCCAAAACTAGCAAACAAAGGAAAATAAAAAGGATTAAATGCTTAAAAGATGACTTGTGACCTTTGTGTAAAAGGCACCTGTCTGTTAAAATTTTGATTACTCTAGCAGATAAAGCAAGAGGGCGGCAATTCTCGGATAACAGGCCTGTGTAACTGTCCTTTAAAACTGGCAAAGGCTTTGTGACTGGGAGTGGGGACGTGCCCTGTTCTCAGGCCGTGCAAGACAGTGGTTTATTTTAGGGGGGGGGGGGGGGCTTATTTAAGAAAGAAATAAGAAGCTTTTCTGCTGTTTCATTGTCACTTCAGCTGACTCTTTGTGAACTGGACTCAAGGGTGGTGTTGGTGGGCACAAGCGCCCAGACTGCAAGAAAGAGCCAGGCGAGAGGGCCATCTTGAGAGGGAAGGGGGGCTGCAGAATGGCACCTCTGACCAGCCCTCCTTTAAAGCTGGTGGTTCTCTGCTCTGAGAAACAAGCGCTGGCAATAAAGTGAGTTGGGAATACAGATAAGCCATGATACTGTTAGAGTGAATCCTGCTTTATTATGGTAGGCTTGTATGTCATTTTTTATGAAGCTACACTCTGTTGCTCTGTGGAACTGTACACAGGGAATTTCCCTCAAGTAACCTTTGGGTAAGTGGTTTCTCAGCCCTTTGTGAGACAGCAACCATAAGATGCACTGGCAGCCACCATTCCCACATCCACCGTGTTTGTTCCTCCAGTCTCCCTGCTCTTGGAGAGGCAGGAGCGTAAGCAACAGCACACAAAATTTATTCTGAAGCTGCACTGGAAATTAAAGTTTATCTCCTTAAAATACATGTAGTACCTTACACTTGGACTTAATTTTACTGTTTGGAAAAGTGTGGTTATTTTTTTTTTTTTGTTCTTGCATGTAGAAGTTTCATGGTTTTTTTAATCTATCTTTTTAAGTTGTGCCCCAGTTGCATTGTAATTTCCTTACTAACTGAAAGGAGAAGTTCTGAAGTTAAAAGTACAGATAATCAGAGTAAGATTGTAGAAACAGTGGCTATGAGAAACCAACATTAAAAACCCAGCATAGATATCTTAAGAATGTTTGAGACCAGAAAGAGGAAACAGTCCAGGAGACCATGTTCTTTATTATTAAATCCAAAGTAAACCTCACAAAATACAGGCTTTGTTTTAGAAAGACAAGAGCTTACGAAGAAGGAACTTTTTATAGCTATAGGGAGGAATGAGAAATAACTTGAGTTTTAAGCTTATTTCTGTCACTGTGCCATCCTCTGCACCACATGAACAAGTATCTAGAATGATCGGGAATCAGGTGGTATTCCAGAAAGTTAGCAGTGTTTTAAGCTTCAAGGAGGAATGTTTGAAATTGCAGGAATTTCTGAATATCTTTTTTTGCTGTTCTCTTAAAGAAAGAATTTGGATGGGCATTTGAATCCGTCTTTCTGAAAGTGACTATAAATGTATATACTGAAATATATTGTAATTGTCATCACATAGTAGTAAATGTTTATAGTAAATGTTAGCTAACATTTAAGAAAGCCCCGCGATCTGAAGACAATGAATAACCACTGCTCACTGTTGGACCTGCATCAAACCCCTTCTTTCAGAAGAATGCAGGCGGCTGTAGCTGCCAGCTAATGTACAAACAGAACCGAGAGAGGGAACAGCTGCTCTCTGAAAAATAGCATAGCTCAAAGGCAGCAGCGCCTGGCTCAGCTGCCCTGGTGCTTGGTTTCAGGCTAGAATTATGTATTTTGGGCAAATTTTACATATGGAAGTACGTTTTTCTAGGTGATCTGTAGGGTGAAAGATTTCTAGACTTGGGGGGGGGGGGGGAGCAGTGAATGATGACATACTGGTTTAAGAATAACTTCACTCTATTTTTCCTTACCTTTGTGCTTCTAGCATTTCTTACACATTTCTGTGATGGTCAGCATTTTTCGGATAGGGATTGTAGGTCCAGTATTCTGCAATCGGCGTCCCTGAAGCTACTTGGTGAGCACGTGTTGGCCAAAAAGGCTTTATGCCTGGTTCACCTGGATTATGAAGAATATGATTGAGTGGCGGTGGCCCAGTAAGGTATTTCTACTTGATGGGCTTCTATATTGCAGGAAGTGTGACCCCTTCGTTAAGGAGCAAATAGCATGTGTCGCGTTTCAGTTAAGACTGCAGCTGAATCTGCACATGGCAGCTTTAAAACAAGAGAGTAAGTTGTGACTAAAATTAGGGAAACTACACTATTAGAAATAAATGAAAGCAGTGAATATAAAGAGCGATAAGTATGAAGGTGTGCATTCATGGAGGTTTTGTGTGTGTTGTGGTGTGCCAGTTATCGCTCTGTACCTCACTGAAAGGTATGCAGAACTTGTTGCATGGAAGGAAGTTTTTTACAAACTAGAAACCCTTGACTAACCATCTTTTAGTGAATATAAATTCAATACAGCTGTAAAATCTGACTTCCAATGACTGCTTTAAGCAATTCCAAGTTCTATATACTATTATGTCCATTAGTTATTACTGAGAACTGACAGCATGTTGTCTTGGTCACAATTGTGTGTTTTGTTCCATATGCCACAGGACACAGTATCTTCTTTTTGAACTCCACAAAAATAAGCTTAACACTTTATTTCCTCCAAGCCAAAAGAGCATTTATGTCCTGCTTGTTACATTTTAGCCAATGTGTTGTATTTTAGTCAGGGTGTAACGCTGGCATTTTCTAGGTAGTGTGAATATAATTTGTCATACAGGAATAAATTGTCTAGATTGTCTTAATTTCTGAAGTGGGAACTTGTCTCTGGGTTCATGTTACAAAATTCTGGTTTACTGGGGGAGTAAGGTTTACTCCTCCCAGCAGCATATGGTGTTTTGTTTTCTGCCTAAAACCTGGTAGTTTTCAAGGGCAAGACAATTGCAACTTGTTTGCTGTTTTTAGAAACTTGGGTGCCACTGTTGCCACACATATAAAGTTATGTTTTACATTGGTTTTTGACATGGGCACTAACTTGCAGACAGGATCTGGTCTGGCTGCTCCTCCACTGACACCTTAGTCCTGGAAAGTCTTTCCTTGCTGGCAGAGTGTCAGAATCTGTCCCCAGCCTCGCTCTGCAGAGGTCACCTCACCTGGCCATGGGGCACTCTCTGCTCAGAATAGTGGCCCTCATCACTGGGGATAGTTTTGAGCACGATTTGTCTGGTGTACCAAAATAAATGATCCCCAGTAGATGAAGAAATAGTGCTAACGTGGCCCTTGGTAACAAATCTTTTTAAGGACATGGCAAAATAGGCATCTAAATTTAGTATTGGCTTCTGTGAACATTATGATGTATTAATACACTTCACTGAAAGTGTGTTTTACCAGATAGTGTCCTTAGTGATTCTTGTGGGGTCACATTAGGTAGTTTGGGACAAAATGAATGCTCAGAGTAAGCTTATTTTTAATTAACACCATCTTTGGTGGTCACAATAACGTTGATTTGCAGCATCTCCCAGTTTAGGAAGAGAGGAAAAAAAAAAACAATTATGGAAGGCACAAAACTATTAATTTGGGTTTAGTTTTGTAGCTTATATGAGATTTATTCCATAAGTACAGAAGATGCTTCTCTGATGAACAAAGGTGAGTCACTTTTTTCTTCTTTTCTTTTTTATTCTATTTGCAAGGGGAGGAAAAAAATAAAAAGCCTTACACTTACTGGCCACTTTTAGTTTGTTTTCTGTGAAAAGCATTTAGAAATGTTGTAATGATGAGTGTGGTGGTGGGGGCACACAAGCAAGGTTGAAGAAAAGAGGAAAATGTTGGCAGTAGCAAGATAAAGCTTTGGGGGTTTTTCAGAAACTGTAGCATTTTAACTCTATATTTTAGTTCACAGGGTTTTTTTTCTGTTGCTTCAGAGTTCTGGAACCATAGTAATTCATGCATTTTGTCTGTATTTGGGTTTTAGCATGCACTCAGTTGTTTTCTTCTGACATTCTGGAAGTTTAATGCATCCAGGGATAGCCACAGCTTTGACAAATTAGAAAGCTTTTTAGTTTTGTGAAACGATACCAAGAATGTAATACAGATTTTTGTATTAAAGCTTACACTAATACTGAACAGCTGGAAAAAATTATGAATGTTTAAAAACCAAATAAACAGAGCAGATGTACAAGAATATTGTTTTGGACGTGCTGTAGCCATGTGTTCTCTTAATTGCAGGCTGTGTCCTAGTCATGTTGGCTGGTGAATGTCTCCTGTAGATCTGGAAGGTGGGTGTGAAGGAAAGGCAGCTTCCCTCAGGGTGTGCCAATGGTGTGTGTTGGGCTAAGGTGGTCACCCTACTGGAGATGTGATATTCTGGTAGTCCCAATGACTGATTTAGGAATAGTGTAGTCTGTGTTACCTGTTAAAATATTGAATTATGTGGCTTATTGACCAGAACGTGTTTTCAGTCTTTCAGTCTTACCAACAGGGGACCTAAACTACATACAAAACCCTTGCCTTCCTCCAGAAAGCGTGAACCCCCTTCTCCAAGGTTCACAGTCTACTCTGGGCTCTGACTGAAGGGCTCGATGACCAACCACTACTTCTCACAATGGCACTGACTCTGGTTGGACCAGTATCCCATAGCTCTAAGTTAGCTTTTTTTGGGGTGTGTGTTAGAATAAGTTGTCTTGTATTGCAGTCAGTCTAGAAGCTGTGGACATGGGAGTGTGGAAGCTGAAGAGGGTGCTGTTTTGTGCAGCCTCTGGATGTCCGGTCCTGAAACATACCTGAGGCCTCTGTCCTCTCTTCCTATCTGAAGTCATGGAGTTACCACTGGAAAACTGATAAACAAACGGAACAAATTCACTGGCTTACTTTGTGAGATATGGAAATAAACTCTGTATTGACTAAATTAAGAATATGTAATCTGTATTTACTTATGTTTATCCTTAACTTTGTGTTTGCATTTATATGTAAATGTTGGGAGGCTGCACTTCCGAATTTTCTAAACAATTAATCTCCTGCCTGTCAAAAGGGACACTCTGGCCTTGATTATGATATCAGATCCCATCTGTCTAGCTGGTTTCATCATACTGCTTCAAATTGTGTTAACACTTGAATAGGGAAAATAAATGTTTGCCTTGTGTGATGATAATAAAACTAGGAATTTGAAATTCAAGAAGTTAGTTGCATTAAGTGACTGAGTCCACTCTGCAGATCTTGAGAATGCTACTTACAAAAGCTGGAGATGATAAACTGGATGAGATTCTTAAGATGATTTTTAGGTCTGTTGAAAACTGATTGCAGCGAACTTCTTGATTTGAGCACTGCCAAGTTCCCCAGGAGCGCTCTCTTTGTCTTTCGAACTTTGCAGATGTCAGGCATTTCTTTAACGCATTATATGGAAGTGTTGAAAATACATGTATGAAGCAGTAGCTTTATGGAAACATTTGTAGTATAAAGCTAAGAGTGAAAACACGGCTCTGTCATGTGCATCTTCTCCAGATGCCGAGAACCTTTGCAATACTGTGGTTTGTGTTTTTGTTTCAATTTTTTCCTGTATGTTAGAACTGTTGACATTTTAGGAATTCTTGCAGCAACAGTTCAGCAGAGGAGAACATGATTAGAGGCTTGGGATGGGGGAGACAACCCACGTTCTGTATATGCCTCTACTGCTGGATATATTTGGAATGTCATTGAAAATAGCTTACCTTTATTTTCCCTTTCGATAAGCAGATGGGCTAGGCTGTTTGTTTTTGAATAGTAAGCCACGCTGGGGTGGTTCTGGATGTGTAATTACTGGAAAGACTCTGAACATAATCAAACCTACTCTTTTGGCATTGTCTGACCAAAATAAGCAGCTTTTAATAGCACATATCAGCAAACCTGTCTGTCTCAGAGTTGTTGACTTTATCTCTTACACTTGAATTTTAAAATTCAACTGAAACTTCAAGATGATGTAGCATAATCTGTTGAAAACATGAGAGTGGATTTTTTTTTTCTGTTTGTTACCTCTTGTTGCGTTGTCAAGAGTGGAAAGTTGTAAAGAAGCCAAAAAAATAAATAATGATGCTGAACAACTTCCAAACTTGATTTGTATTTTCAGCAGCATAAATGAGGCATGGTGTTTGAAGAGACATTCCACCCCTCTCATGGGGGTGCTGGCCATCATCAACAGGGTGCGGAAGCCACTGTTTGCCAGAAGTCCACAGCGAAGAAATTCAGTTCTCCTGTTGAGTGTTTGTGGATTAAGCCAAATTGTTAGAAGTGCTTGTAATGTTTTCCTGTTACAAGCAATTATTTTTATTTTAAATGCAGATCACCATACATCATTTGCCACAGATCGAAAAGAATATAGACGAAGTGCAAGATAAAGAGAGAAAAAATTGGTGGTAAATGTTCTGAAAGTATCTGAGGTAGGTTTTAGTGAAATAAAGATGAGTGTCTCTAGCTCTCAGGTACCTGTGGCACCTCAGTGCATTTCAAGGCAATTGATGCCTCTGTGTGTTGATTGAGCTGTAAGGTGAAGGACTGGATTTGCGCGTGGGATGATCCTGTGCTAAATCCCCACTCTGTTTAGACACATCACTGGAGCAGCAAGCTGTGAACACAAGTGGTAACAGTACTGAGACTTTTGGGTGCAGGTCTTTCAACTCCTAGAGTAAGCTGAAGTGAGAACTGTTCCCTCCTTCTTAGCAAGTATTTTTTTCTAATCTAATTTTTTAGATGGCTGAGCTTGCAAATAGGTTTGCAACTGCAGAGGGATGTTTTTAAGATAACGTACTGAGGCATCCTTAATGATCCGGCTCTAAGAACTCAAGCTAAGAGTTGGGTACCATTCTTGAATATACTGCTTCAGTGCGCTGTCTCCTTTTTGTTCTCTCTGCCTCCAGGGTCGCTTTGAAATCTTGCCTCCTTTTGGAGTGTTCCTGATTCCAACTTGCATACTTTGGCAATAAAATGAGATTGGGGGGGAGTTGGAGGGGTGGGTGTTGCCCAGCAGCTGAAATCCCTGCCCTTGTGTTTTCTTCTAAGAATATGCATGAGTCTACGAACAAATAAAGATAACAGGTTTGTTCATAAATGGCTGTGTTTGAGGACATTTTTATGGACACCAGCTGTAGTGGGGAAAAAATAACTGATAATATCAGCTGAGTTGTCAAGCTGCCAAACTACAAGGAGAAAATTGCAGAATGCTACCTAAAGAAATCTCAAGTGCTCTTTTCTTTCTCTTGAGCAGAGCTAGAGAGTTGTCAGCTACGTAATACAGAAATCAAAGCTAGCAATACAGGCAAGGAGGACTCTACAATCCAGTCCCCCACTATTGTAAGCAACTATGTCCTATAATCCATTTAAAAAAATGTTTTAAAACTAGTTAGGTTTGTTTACTTTTGCATTCCTTCTGAAAGCTTGTTACCAAACAACACTGCTCTGATGTTTAGAAAATTCCTCTCACTTCCAGCTGAAGCTTTTCACTCTGGAATCTTTATTCATCTTTGTTCTTGTGCCACAGTCCAGTTCCTCTGAGCCTGTAAAAGCTAACGTAGCCCTTTCACATGAAGAAAAACAGCACTTTTAGTTTCTGGCAGGAGTCCCTCCTTTCCTCTGATGGTACTAATAACACTTCTTGCACCTGTTACGGGGTGAATTACTCTTTCTGGAACAAAATGCAAGAATGGTACACGGTATTTTATATATAATCTCGTGCAAGACTTTGTTCCTTGGTGTTAGTACGTCCTTTCCTCCATTGGGCATAACTTCCCTGATGCACACTAGGCTCTTGTTTTCCTTTCTTAACATTCATTGTCATCTTCTTATAGATATGGGCACGTTGTTTCCAGGTGAAAAGCTTCTGCCCTATTAGGGAGTGTCCCTTAGTGCATTGATTTGTACTATTTAGTTTTACCTCGCTTCTGTTTTTCTAATCCTCAGCATCACCACTCCATAAACCAAGTGTAATCCTCCTCTGCTGACAGTTTCTTCCAGCTTCATGTCACCAGGAAGCTTCATTGTAGCTGTCCTAACCTTTGTCCCAGGGTAATTACCAAAATTATGCCATTCTGATTATAGACTGCAGCATGTCCCAAGTGAGGTTCGTGCAACTTTTGGTTCTTATTATACAGTTACAAACTTATTTTCTGTCTTTCTCGGGTAGCAATGATTAAGTTTAGAGCAGAGGCCCAAATTCTGCTGTGTTTTGGTTTGGTGTTGATACACAGTCATGATGTGAAACTAACAATTCTGCATTTCTTCAAGTACCAGACTAAGATCAAACAAGCCCTTTTCTCTGAAATTGCAAACTCAGTTCCTTGTAACTTCAAAAGTATTCATAAAATATGAACAAACAAATGGAAATCATGTAAGTCTGAGATGGCTAGCAGCAGGAAACACTCTAAGATTAATAATTAGAAGTGGACAACTGTTACTGTTCCCCTCTATTTTGTGTATGTGTTCTGCCCCATACCTGAAGATGCTCTGTGGCAGCTTATCCCTAAGGTCCAGTACATTTCTTCCACAGCCCCGGCAGAGATTGTGGGGAGACCAAATTCAACATAAAAGAATAAGATTCATGTGTGGGTCATTGTTCTGACTGGGTCGTAAAAGACTTCTCAAGTCATTAGTTAGTTATTTCCTGAGTAGTAACATCAAATATTTGGAAATTCCCAACTGTTTTTTTTTATTGGAAAAATCTAATAAATCACTGAATTACGGGTATTTAGTATTTTATCTTATTTAATTAAAAAGAATATTGAAGTGATACTTTTGACAAATCTCTGTTGAAGGGAGCTTATTTTTGTAGTCCACAATCTTACAAAATCATGATAAAGAATAAGATTGCTGAACTAACCTAATGTAAGTAATTCTTTTCTGTCATGGCAGTTTCTATGTATGTGGTTCGGGTTTCGAGATAGGATTGAAAAGTTTTGTACCATAGTGTGCTGAAAAGTCTCCTTGGCAGTATGGAGCCATTTCAACAGTTACTGTAAGATCTGTGAATTTATTGACTTATTTTATGAATAAATACCACAAGTAGAATCTTAGGTGTAAGCTGCTTACCTTTCCCTTTCCATGTGCCAGATATAATGCATCTGACTGGATATTACTGGCTGCCTTCAGAAGACTTTATTTTCAGAAAAACATATGGAGTCATTTATGTGAGATATAAAGGTATCTTTCTTTGAATCATTTAAAAATGATTATATACTTCTGACTGTTGACCTCTGTCTCCTCCTGTATTTTTGTATGTCTGCTAAAGCAAATGAACTGTCACGATGAGGATAGATGTTTCCACCTCGTAAAACTCATGAGATATGATCTACTAAGCAAAAGAAGGACTGCACATTGCAAGAGAAACTTTGTGTAGAGCTTTAACATATGGGTGGTCTGTTTTCACTCTTGAAGTTTTCAAAGGTTGCCAAGACTACCTGAGTGTTTTCTTGCAAAAGAAAGCTTTCTGGTGTCTTCTTGTGCTGGGAATAGGTAGCATTTGCCCCTGAATTTGGAGATAGAGGGAGAACTTGGATGAGTTCTCCCCATGGTAGGGAAAGAAGACTTAGAAACAGATTTTGTGCAAGATAGGGCTATTTCTGCCAAATCAGGATGTAGCCCTGGAGTGGCTGTATCACAGAATCACAGAATCTTAGTGGTTGGAAGGGACCTTTGAGATCCGAGTCCAACCACATAAAAAAAAAACAACCAAAAAAAACCCCAAAACAAACCACAAAAACAAACAAACAACACCCCCCCACCCCCCCCACCCCAACAAACAAACAGCCACCCACCAACTAAACCCCACACCCATAACCCCACGCACAACACCCCACCACAAACCAATAGTGTTGGCCACTAGAGCATGCCCTGAAGAGCCACATCTACACGTTTCTTAAATACCTCCAGGGATGGTGACCCCACCACATCCCTGGGCAGGCTGTTCCAGTGCCTGACCACTCTTTCAGTAAAGTAATTCTTCCTAATATCTAATCTAAACCTCCC
>JAOQGH010000023.1:51649792-51703952 GCA_025769975.1 Gallinago jamesoni
TGGCCCTGATCCCTCGGCTGCCCTGCACTTGCCTTGAGAGCTCACTCAGGATGATCCTCTCCATGATCTTTCCCGGTTCCGAGGTCAGGCTGACAGGCCTATAGTTTCCGGGATCCTCCTTCCAGCCCTTCTTATAGATGGGAGTCACATTGGCCACCCTCCAGTCATCCGGTACCTCACCTGTTGACCAGGATTGTTGATAGATAATGGAGAGAGGCTTGGTGAGCTCTCCTGCCAGCTCCCTGAGAACTTTTGGATGAATCCCATCCGAAAGTTCTCAGGGAGCTGGCATCTGCTCTTGTTCCTCGTATTGAGTTAAGTGATTGATACCCTGGCAATGGGCAACTTGGAAAGTAACTTCTGCTGTTTGTCCTCCCTCAGACCAGATAGCCCTTCTTGTGCAGAGAAACTTGGAAGGTTTCCATATCTGTATTTGTGACACATACAAATTAATGTTTAAAAATTATTGTGTGTGGAATTACTCATTTGCAGAAATTGGTACTGCAGTAGGTAGAGAGCACAGTAGAGATTTAGTCCTCATTGTAATGATCTTCAAAGTGTTTGAGCATATGCAACTGCTGCTTTTGCATTCTTGCTTCCTTACATGCAGGGAGAAGGATTTAAACAGTGAATCTGCATCTGAGGTGATGCCTCTGTCAATTGGGTGAAGGCCACCTCTCTTGGAACAAGATTTGTTCTCTTCGAAAGTTGTTATTTCTTCATAATTAGTTTTTCTTGCTTCAGGTGACATGTTTATTCCAGAAATGGGAAGGCTTTGAGTCCAATTACCTTTACTGCTTTTTCTCTGGAAGTTATTGCTGTATGAAGTGGCAGAAAAATTTTCTGCTGTTAGTGTGCTGGTTGCAGTTGTTCGGGAAGTAGGTCAAAGGGGTTTGAAGATATACGAAAATATGGGAGACATATGTTGGGCTTTTCATAGTTAGGCAATTGAGTAAGACAGTTACAAAAGCAACAAAAAAGCAATAAACTGTGCCACGTGCTGGAATCTGCAGGCTGTGGGATTTCATATGTGTGCTTGAAGGTCTTATTGTAGATTCAAATAAGTTGCCTGAAACATAGAGATTGTATAATAATGAAAGATACTATTTCAGTTAATGTTTCCTAGGAGTAAGAATAATTTGAATCCTTTATTTAGGAATACCTATCTCAGTAATAATGGTGTCAAACTCTTGTATTCCTGAGGTGGGGGGAAGAGGGGGTTGAATTGGCTGTTGCAGGAGAGAGCTCACACAGGTGCAGTAGGAGATGCCAGGAGACCAAGCAGTGGACAGTTTGATACTTGCAGTTGTGGTAGGTCTTCTTGGGCAGTGTAATACCTTCTTTTCCTTCCCTTCCCACACCTCCTGCCTACACTCTGTTTACACGAGTAATTTTGCTCGCAGTGACATAGTTACTTTGAGGGATGTGGTGGTGGTGATCTCATGGCCAATACTCTTCTAGAGGTACAGGCTCTGGAGAAGCATGGGAGTGTTTTTAGCCATTGGAAATGGTTAGGAATTGTTATAAAACAGGCACTTTTTTTTTTTTTTTGGAGGGATGGAAAAGGAGCTGGTAGTTAATAACCTGAGAAACAGAGAGGAAAGAGAAGCCTTTACACTTGCCCCGTCCTTTCTTGTATAATCCAAGAGATGAGAGAGGGGAAATGATCAGTTGAAGTAGAGAAAGAACCAACTTTTTGAACTTTTTTTTTTGTGAAGGCAAAATACGAAAAGTCTTAGAAAAGCGATTGGTAGGTTTGCAAGTGAAAACAAGTTGAGATATCTGTGGTGAAAATACCAAAAGGCTCAAGTCCCTTATCTGAGGGATGCTGAAAGTTTTCTGCGTGTGCTCGGTGACACTTCTGCCGTGTTCAGGCGGAACTACTGGAACTGTTCTGGGTTCAAATGGTGAAAAAGTGTTGCACTTCTGCCACAGGATTGGTGAAGCTGAGCTTTGTGCAAAGAGGGCTAAGGTTTGTTTTTATTATGTAAGAGTTACGACTGGGGAAAAAACCAAATTAACTTCTCTATAAAAAATGTTTGCTAGCTGAGATGACGTTTGTGAGAGCAGGATTTCTTATTAGCTCTGCAGATGTACTCAGTATTTCTCTTCTCCAGGATCCTGTTTTCTTTGCTCTGCAGCTTGTCACTTGCTTAATCTGCAGGGTCAGTAGGGTACTACATGGAACAGTATTTCCTGGCTTGCTCTCGTGAAGCCTGTGCATGACTCAGTAAGATTTACGCCGTTGACCACAGGCAGTTCTTCGCAGTGAGCTAAACAAGTACTTTCTTGGGTACTCATTGATTGCATTTGCTTGCATATTTGATAAGAAAAGACTTCCTTTTTGCGTGTATCAGGTGTTACTTCCTGAAAGCCTCTGGCAGAAGGCAAAGGTTTGATGTGGAAAATACCAGTCAAAGTGGCCAAAGCAGTTTAAGTTTCTCAGTGGGTAGAAATGGGACCTGAGGACAGGAGGTGAGTGCCGCTGTTGGTTGTAGGCGCAGCTCGCCACCTGTCCCCAACTGCCATTGCTACAAGGCTGACGGAGACCAGCTGAAGGCCACGTGGCAGCTACCTCTGGTCAGACCCAAGCAGTGGTACAAGACCCACCTGCAGTGCTGGGTCACCATGGAGCGTGCAGAGATGCCCATGGCTGGTCAAGGGCAGGCGTTCCTCGCGTATGGGACCAGAGCAGCAGAAGTGTGTCACCGACCAAGGCCATCGCGTCGGCAGGGCCCTGGTGCCCTCTGGTTCTATAGCATTTTAGCCTGACTGCTGCCCACCACTGAGGTGACAGACTCTTTCTGTTTCCAGGTGTGGCTTTGCTGTCTGTAGCACCCACTGTGGGTCACAGAGGTGTCCACAATTTCCTGCTTTTATATTGTCATCAGTGTGTATTTTGGCAAAATCTAGAAGAGAGTGTGTTGTTTTGCATTCCACCAGCTTTGTGGCCAGTCCTAACGATGCTTGTCATTTATTATGAGGAACTTGTCAACATGAGAGCTGTTCAACAGATGCAGGAGAGAAATGCTGTTCTGAAAAAAGAACTTCTAATGGAAATGGAATGTGAAAAAGAACTACTGAAGACCTCTGGAAAGAAATGTTTTTCTCGTTTCTTGTACTCACAGAACTTCAAGATATGAAGATCTGCCAGCAGATCAGTGAGGAATTGCAGAGGCATATGCTAACACTTGGAGGGGTTTAGATGTGAAATTGCTAGTTGAGATTCACTTGATCTGGATTTAAGAATAATCTGAAATGTAAAATCTGTGATACTTAAATGCAAAGAGGGAACTGAAAGACAGAAGAACCTTCTAAATATTATCTAGGCATCATCTTTGTTGATAACATGTTGAAAGGGCAGATGCTAAGTATTTGTATTTCTTGCCTTGTTTTAAGAGCTAAGTCCAGGCAGGAAGTGCCTGTGCACTTCTGTGTACATCTGTCTAAATTATCAGGACAGTGCAGGAAATTGCCTCTACTTAAAGGAAAAAAAGGTGGGGAGGAGATTAACAGATTTTGTTACAAAAATCTCATTTTGACTTCTGCTGCTGTAGACTTAATCTTTGGAATGTAAGATGTGCTGTTTCACTTCAGAAATAATGACATTAACGAACATGAGGTATGATTCAATGGCTATTGACAAAATAGCAGTTTTAAATTATAGCTATTATTAACTTGCTGCAGAGATATGTTGCTAGTGTCTATCTGGAATCAGTCAGTACCTGTTGTCTTTTTGAGTAAAAGTAGTTGATATAGTATGTCTGTGACCAAATGGAAATTAGTCCCAACCGTAGGTCAGAGGCAGAATTTTTAAAGACTAATTCTGAAAATGAGTTGGACAAGTAATACTTGTAAACTCTAATAAACAGCATTGTCCTGTTCAGCTATTCTTGGCTGTTAGTGTGCTGGTATCAAGCATGGTAATTTAAGGAGTAAAACCTGGTTTGGTCATTAAAATGTGAAAAATCCTCTCGGTCTTGCAGAGATAGACTAGTACTTTGTATATTTAAATATCTGTTAATTTTGACCTAGGCAGAAGTCACTACATCACCAGTATAATGTTTGTGCCATCCGGGTTTAGAATTCTTGCAAATACTTAAAAATACGTACAATTACTCAATTGCATAGGTCAATATTCAAGTTTAAGTTTGTATTATATATAATTATATGTAATTTTCTGTTTCCCATCCCAAGTATCAACATGACCTTCAGACTGATGCTGTGGTAATAAAGGAATTATTTGCTCCTGTACATGTGAACAGAAGAACAGTGAGATGGCATTTATCTCTGTGCATAGTATAGTTTTGAACAGCCACATTTTTGTTGGAGGAAAAAACAAATTGGAGAGCATACCAGAAAAAAAAAAAAAACAAAACCAAAAAACCATGGAAATTATTTGAGGGCTAGAAAAAATACCTTGCAATATGAAACTTGGTTTAGCATAAAGAAGACTGTGACATAACTTGATCACAGCAGTCAAGTACCTTTGCAGGGAGAAAATACCAAGGAAATTACAGTACGTGAGAAAGTCGTAACAGGAAGCAATAGCTGGAAGCTGCAGTCAGATAAATTTGAACTGGAAATAGCAATGATAATGAGATTATGTGGAGAACTGGGACAACCATAAGATATGTGAAGAGAAAAATCTGTTGTGGAGAATCTGTTTGTAACAAGGTCAGTATCAGTAGCAAGTTCTTCGTTAAAAGTTATATTGTGAGAAACATTTTGGCTTTCTGATGCTGTTTGTGTAGAAGCTATGGAAAAATACCCATATTTTTTAATTAAGGGAGGAGAAGAATGTTCTGGGAGGTTATAAAATGTGGGACAAAAACGTTTCTTGTGGCAAGGACTCAAAGATATGTCTTTTCTGGAAAAAGATTCTGCTGATTTCTTTGGTGAATGTAATACTCAGCACTCCAAAAGTAAGTCATTTTTTTACAACCTCGTCATGGCACTTCAGTTTTGAAATAAAACTGGCTGTAACAGTCTGTCAGAATGGACTTGAGCTGTCTTGAGCAGTATCAACTGCTTTGCTTCTGCCTTCAAAAATCACAACTCTCGCTGAAAGCAGGTGGACTCTGTAAATACTTTGTAAATTTGAGTGGAAGTGCTGGGCAGCAATTGAGGGGTTCAGTTTCCTAACCTGTTGTACAGGACCGTGATATGAGATGAACCTCTTCTGGCCTTTGGGAGGGTGGAGAAGGGAGATGCTTTTTGATTTCAGGAAAGAATCTGAACTGTATGTGGCATTTTTTGCTGTGTTTGTTCACTCTACATACTTTGCCCAAGGGTTAAACTCTGTGTGCTTGAGCTGGATACTCTTCCCTTTACAAAATACAGGCACTGCGAGCCTTGGTATTATAAACAACTGTGGATAATAGTTTACTCGTGACATGGCCTTGAACAAGTAGCTTGTGTGGGAGCCAGAAAGAGGAGAGCTCCTGGGTCACCAGCAGACCTACAAAGCTATGGTGGAAAAGAAGTTCTTCGTGAGCTCTTGGAACAAGCCATGTAAGTTTTCACCGAGCAAGTTTTTTCAACAGGAGTAGTTTTCTGTCTTTTGTCCCACATGATCCCCCTTCAGGGTCATCATCCGTTTTGGCTGCAAGGGAGGAAGAAAGGCTGTGGGCGCAACATGACTTGGGAGGATGCTTCACTGAGCCGGGTTGCATTTTGCAGATAGAGGCTGAGGAGGGAAGCAAACCAGGGAGGCAGCAGCAAGAGCCAGGGAGGCTGGCAGAGGCGCTGCAGAGCACAGCCAGCAAGCGAGGGCTGCCTTTGGCCACACCAGATGGCCAGGTCTTCCAGCTGACAGCAGCAACGGAGCGGGACTGTCCCAGAAGGGGAGCCAAGTGACCAGCGAAACGATCGTAGCTGCTCCTGGGAAATTTTCTTACATGCCAGGAGAAGGCTTTGCTTGTGCTTTTCTTGGATCTCTGTCTTGAGCTTTTCGTAGAAAACAGCTAGAGGGCTAGCATCAGATTGAATTTGGAGGTTGACCTCCTGACAAAGTGAAGTTGGAAATCAAAAAGCAAAGCATGTGAATTCTTGTGGTTTAAAAGCAGATGTCCAGTTTAATATTATATACCTCCCCAAGACACTATGTATTTCCAGACATTTCTAAACCAGTGCCAGCTATCAACATCAATGTTATTGCCCTGTATCTGCCTGCGTTGGCTTTGCAATACTTGTGCTCTCTTCGGATGGGTGGTAGTTGGTCCTTTCTCCTAACAGTAGCTGACCCTTTTATACTGCTGCTCTTAATGTTTTGAACAACAGACCAAAAAATGCTGAGTGATGAGTCTTTCTACCTATATTCCTTAGAGTAACATAGCCGGAAAAGTAGGAGACTAGCTCTCTGTCTGAATAATCCCAGCTGCTCTTCCTCAGTACTGCAGTTAATCCTAGGTTTTCACACATCAGAAATACCTGAAAGCACATGCCTAGTGTTACCGGCTTTAGCTGTGAACTGGTAACTTGCTCCAAGATAGGGTAGGAGAGTGCTTTTGCTTGGGATCACCAACAGAATGTCACTAAACAAGCTAATTTTATATATAAAATAGTTTTAGAAAAACAAACGTACTTGTGAATGTGCTGTTAAGTCAGATGTGATGGGTAACAATTTGGACAGAAATGTTTTGTCACTTGAAACTGTGTGGCCTGAGGCACAGAAATTATTTTTCTGAACTTGTAGATGACAATTGCTTCTCACACAAACACCCCAAAAGACATGATATAGGGCCTCTTCCCAGCTTTACATGAAAGAAAATGATGCTCTGTGACATTTGATCCTCTTACTGAAATGTGTGTGCTTTGGTTCCAGAACATGAACTAGTTTATCAAATTCTGAATCTACTTATTTTGAAACTGATATTTGCTACTTTGGAGCAAAAAAATAATGTGCCTTAAAATTAGGGCTGGGTTTACCACGGCTGGTGGGTATTGTGACATTGTTTGTGGTTTGAGTATTTTGTTGTAGACTTTGTGATGCATTTACAATTTCACAGAGGTCACAAGATGCACATCCCCACCTTTGTAATAACCCAGACTTTTATTCACATAAACTGGAGATCTAATAGGACAGCTAGTTTATTAATCCAAGAAAACTTGCCATTTTAAAACTGGAGGAAAGAGAGGCATAAATGCCTGCATTTAAATAATGGGCAATACAAACGAGGCTGGATTTAGTTACTTTTATTGGACACTGTAGAGACAACAAAAGAAGCTAATGAGCTCAAGCTGTGCAAAGGAAAGTATTCACGTGGACAGTGCTGGAAGGCTTCTTGCTTTCACCCTCTGCTTGCTGAGATCTGTACTTCAGTCTCAGCTCTTGTTTTCAAACAAACACTTCTGTAAAAGAAGGTTGACCTTGTGCAAACAAATCTTTTGGTGTGTTTTTGTCAGATGCTACAAAGGAGAATGTTGATTTACTTTTATTTTTTTTTCTTCTTGTAAGAAAAGAATAGTCATGACTCTTGTGCAAGGCACAACAGCCTGAGACATCTCTCTATGTACAGCCTCTGGAAGAGGAAAGATCCCATGATGAAGAATATTATATATCAGGTCAGCCACTTTAGCAACTATAAAGAGAGCGAGAAGATAGTCTGTTGTGATGTGTTGACAAACTAAGCAGTGTCTGAAAATGTCCAAAATGAATATTTTATCTGTATTGAGTGGCTTGACTATGTCAGCAGCTAAAATCCATCCCCCCTCCCTAAACTGCTTCCCTCCCTCATTGATAGCAGCAGCTTGCCTCCATTTTAGTATCTTTTAGCAGGACTATTCCATTCACCTCCCGTGTGCTGTGCCTAATACTGCTGTGGGGTTTTGCTGGGTATTCAGGATTTCATGGCTTTCAGTGCATGATCTTGCAGACCTATTAGACCATTTTCTCCTCAGTGGCTTGTAACAGCAATGCTTTGTCCCAGGTGTAATTGGGATTGGAATCCCTTGGGATCGTGGCAGATTTTGGAGGTAGAGTTAAGTTTGGGTAGTTGTTCATGCCTTTTAAAAGAAGGCAAAGGAAACCTCCTGTAGGTCAAATCTAGCCTACAGGATCCCTCTGAGACATACTTCAAATAAAAATTAAAAAGTTGTGTTTCCAGAGAAACCTAAATTGCCAAATTGCAGAAAGAAGCTACTGACCATTTTTGTGTTGTTGCATTAGAACTTTCTCTGTATCAGTCTCTGCTTGTCAGGTGTGAAACAGTATCTGGGAATATTAGGCAAAAAAGAATTCTTAACTACATGCATTTTTCAAGTTTATTGATTTATTTGAGTGGCCTTTATATTACCAGGAATAAAAAGAACCTTAATGTGTCTTCTGAAGAAAAGTCATTAAAATGAGACAGTTGGGAACAAATTAGCACATCATCTGTGTGCTCAAGACTCTGAGGATAAACAACTACCAAAATTTATGAATTAGTAACGGCATGACTGTGGCACATCTCACTGCGATATTTCAATATGATCACATTCCACATTTGTTTTGCACACAACTTTTCCTAAGGAGCTGTTCAAAACTTGGATTATGCTTTTATCATCCCGTGATCCTGACATTCGGCAACGATGAGTTCACATAGTTAAATTCTCAGTACTTAAAATAACAAAACAAAACCACTAAAAAAAAAACCAACCCCCAAAACCAAACTTCCGTTAATTGAATTCAGATGTCTTGTCTGGAGAACGTTCAATTAAACACAAAAATAGGATACTTTCTGGTTCAGCAAAAGGGTTTTTTATTTTTAATTTCTTTTTTTCTTGCTATATAATTTTATTTCTTACATGTTCTGAAAGCTGTCTGGATATTGTGGTATCAAGCTTTTGTCTTGCTTTGCTTTTTTTTTCTGCTCAGTCAAAATAGGGGTGATGTTGCCAGCTGTAATTTCTACGTCTAGCTTTGAGAATCTGTTTCAAAATAGATGATGGCTGTTTTTACGAGTTGTGGTAAATTATAAGACTGTAGAAGGAAAGTGCTCAAAGTTGTTCGCATGTTCTGCAGTCTTTAGTTTGCAGAAAAAGATGTCATTTTGTATAAATTCACATTAACCTTGTTTTTAATATGACTTAATGCCAGAAATTATATCAGATTATGAAAATAATGGTTTGGCTGGGGGAAGGAGGTGAGTAAAAGTGAGCATGTTTAGTTGTAATAGTGCCACGTGAAGCTGCCGACATTGATAGTTAAAATGTTAGTGATGTTTCCCTCACCATTTTCATGAGAAGTAGTCGCTCATCTTAATTAGTTGTTCTGTTGTCAACCTGGAAAAGTCAACGAGAGCAGGAGGTCCCCTGTGCCTGCCAGGCAGTCACTGCAGGACCACTGCTGAGGACCAAGGAAGGAAAATCAGGCGGTAGAATGTATTCAAAGTGTCAGTGATAGATGCCAGGGAGCATAAGTAGAGAAGCTGGAGAATAGGGGCAGGGCTTGGTAATACAGGGAGGCTGCCCTTGGCTTCATCAGGTAGCAGTGTATGACTGGTCCCAGATAAGACAAAAAGTGGGGGGGTGGGAGAGGAAAACCTCCCGCCGGAGTCTGGCATTCGTGGCTCCAGTGGGCAGCTCGGTTAGGTCAACATATTTGCAGGTGATGGCAAACTGGAGACACAGATACCCAAAGGAACATGCTTCGGTCATATTCCTGGAAGCTTTAGGTGTGCAAATGGCACCAGCTGTGGTTTGGGCAGGATGCTTGTCTGCCCCGCGTGAGTGGAGGTTGTTTCATGGGTTGCTTCATAGCTCCAGCAGCTACTGTGTACGTGTCTACAAGCATTACATGCTTGCGAATGCTCTTCAGTGCCATGTGTACCTTGGCTTGTCTGCTAACAAGAGGGTTTGTTGCCCTGAAGAGCCTTCCTCGGCTTAATTACTCCTGTGGCTGCCTGTGTGGCCGTGGCAAACTCACTGTGGCCACAGGTCTGAGAGTTACTGTAGGACCGTGGTGCCTCCGTGTGAGGCAGAAATTCCTGCTGACTGCCTGTGGGCGTGGGGAACATGAGGTTTTCCATGGTGGCCTTGCACAAGGGTCCCTCAAGGCCAGGCTTGCAAAACGCTGCTGTGGGGCTGCCAGCTGCGGCCCTGCAAGGATCGTCTCTCACAGGACCCAGTGGGAAAGCTGGAACAGGCCCTTTGGAGGAGATCATGATGGCTTGGCTCAGCTGGGGACTACTCAGCGGAGTCCCCTTGACTCAACTGGGGACTCAGCACAGTTTGTGTGGAGCAGGGCGGCTGGTGGGGACTGTAAGGCTGAGTCAGTGCCCACCTGGCTTGCCTTGGATGCTTGGCATGACTTGTGGCAAGAGGCTGGCAGGAGGTTTAGTTTGGTTTGTATCGCAAGTGGAGTGTATCTGTAGCACTTGAGTGAAAGCTGTCATTCTTAAATATGGTGTGCTTGGGGTGGTTGTGGTCGGGGCTTTTCCTCGTTGCTGTTGCATCAAAACGGCATTCCATCGAAGAAGGTGCAGGATCGTCATAGTTAAATTGTTTACAGAAAATGTAAACATATGATGGAGTAGACTGGAAGAGCAATTTAGCTGGCCTTCTGTTTAATTTGGCAAAATTTCAAATATCGTTGAATGGTAGTGGGTTACTCAACTGTTGCTTTGAATGTTTCCTCTCTCTGTAGTTTTTTCCCCTGTTGCTGATCAGATGAATGACCAAATCAGGAGGAGTTTAGGAAGAAGCAGATCAGCAGCAGTAGCAAAGTAAAGCTCTCCCACTGTTCAGTACCAAAAAAAAAAAAACCAAAAGAGGTTTTTTTTGTTTTTTCTTGGTTTTTTAAGTGTTTTGTAGAATGAACATTTCTGCTAAAGTAAAATCAAGAGATTAAATGAAAGTGTGAATGTACTTGAGTTTTTTTCTGAAGGCAGCAGTAAGAAGAAAAAGCAAACAGGTTTCAGTTTCCATAGAAACAAAGAGAAAAAAGAATATCTCAAAACAGCTTGTAATTCCTGTGTGTCCTTTGTTGCTTTAACACTTAACCAGAAGTCTCTGAAGTAACCAGTGTATTGGGGGTCCTACTTCCAAAATCCATGGTTTCAATTCAGGGCTGCTAGAAATGAAAATAGAGTAAAGAATTTTAACCCGGTTAATAAGTTCATATGTGCCACGCTGCAGTTTTGGAGCATTCAAGTCTGCATTTACCGATTCAGTCATAAACAAATTCAAGTTTAAAAACGCTATCCTGTGTAGTGTCTCACAGTTTGCTATCAGCCATAAAAACGTTACCATTGGAGCACTTTACACAATGTTTGGAGAAGCCCGAGGGTGACTGCTGCATCCTGGGAACAACAGTCTTGCTGTAGTGCTTCAGTGCTTGCGGAGCAGGTGACACCACAATTCCCAGTCCCGCTTTGGAAGGGAAGGTGGCGCCAGGGAGGTGCAGCTTGGGTCCGGCCACCACAGCTGGGTGAGGTGGAGGCTGCTGCCGGGTGGCACCTGGGGGCTCAGTGATGGAGGTACCACGTTTGTGCCCAGGTACAGCTCAGGGCGGGTTTGCAGGAGGCAGAGGGTTGACCACGTGCTGCTCGCCATGGTCTCCTGAGGTGCTGAGGATGCTACTGGTTTGGAATAAGGTCTGATTGCCAGGTGTGGTTGTGTGTCATTTAGGGTGTGCTAGAGTGCTAACACTGCAATTATAATCAGAAACCCGAGAATATTTTATAGAAGCAAATTTTCTTCATTTAACCTGCACTATATTAGCACGTATTCTTTATTGATGACAATAATAGTAATGAGTACAATATGTTTCATATACCATGGTGCTAAGCTATAATGGTGCATGTGTATGTTCAAGGAAGGTGTCTACCAAGGATCAGTACTCTGGTTTTGTGCAACGTCCGCTTAAATGCTTAGAAAGCGGAGAGTTAACATTTTGATTATATTTGCAGATGATTCTGAAATAAAGATATTGTAAAAGCCAGCAAGGGCAGAGATACACTTTGGAACAATCTAGAAAAATAATGTTGACAGTAAATAACAGGTCAGTTGTGGAAAAATATGGAACTGGCATAATTGCAGAAAAACAGTTAAGATGCCAAAATGGCATACTGTTCGAAGGACTAAATAGCATACTAACAGCGGAAGTCAAGTCAAAAACAGGTTGCATGCCAGATTGCAAAGAAATAAAAAAAATACTATAATTTCAGCTGTGTGAAAACAGTGGTAAGGTAGATATGAAGATATTCTTCCATTTGTAATGGCACAAACGTTCTAATCACTGAAGAGTTCGTAACTGGGTTTCTGACATTTCTGTGCTGCCTTTATGAGTTTCCTGAAAAGTGTGAACTGCCTTCACTTATTTCTGTACTGAAAACAATTTTTGAAACTGTAAAATGCCTGTTTCTCCGTGATTGTTTTAACAGAAACTGTAGCTCCTCCAGGATATTGGTCAGTGGCTTGGAGAAGTAAAACTGCTCTCCCCTTTGTGATCTTTGAGTAAATTATTCCTAGATCTGAGTTATACTATGAAGTCACATTTCCCAATCTGCTCTAACTACTTCTGACATACATTGCCTCGGCAAAGTCATTGCTGACTAGCAATGTCATATAGAGTAATATAAACATGTTAAAATTCTTGAAGCTTTTGAGTCACATTTTATTTGTGTGTTGTGCACTTATGGATGCATGCATGCTTTGGAAAGGGTGCCTTGACTGTCTGGAATTTTTGTGTTAATGTCAGAATATTGCACTGAAAGTGAAGTTTCAGAAATATCCACCTTGTAACAGCTCAGGTCTGTGCAGGAAATCCCTCTTTCCTTCAGAGGAGAAACTGTTCTGTGTAACCAAAACTTACGTAGCTGGAAGTTTCCACTGACTTTAGCACTGGCTTCCAGCAGAAATTATTTTAAAAGTTCATTTGGGTTCTGGTGACCCAAGTACCCGTTCTACAGAATGGTTGAGGAATGTACATCAGGAGTCCTTAGGTAAAGGGTGGTTTTGGTTCGTTCAGTCTTTTTTGGCTTTTTTCTTGTCAGTTGTGGCTACAGCACCATTCACTAATATATTGATACATCTCATGCATCATCTGCCATAGCCCCAGCAATGGTACTGATGTTGGTCAATGTATTGAGTCGGCTCTGTTGGATCCACAAGTTGGAGAAACAACTACAAAAGTCCAAAACCACCTTAACAATGGTTCAACTATTTGTTTTCCAGTTAATTTTTGGTAATAGAGGAGAGGGTTCCACTGATGCTGTAATGTTTTGGTCCACATTTCTTGGGACTCATCCACACTGCCCTTTTCCTGTTTTAGCTACCACAGTAACTTTTAATGTGCTTACATTCAAATGTGTCCAAATAATGTGTCCAAAGAAGAGCAACGAAGCTGGTGGGGTGTCTTAGAGCTAAGCCTTATGAGGAGCAGCTGAGGGAACTGGGGTTGTTCAGCCTGGAGAAAAGGAGGCTGAGGGGAAACCTTATCACTCTCTATTAAAGGATGTTGTAGAGATGTGGGGATCGGTCTCTTCTCCCAAGTAAGAAGTGATAGGACAAGAGGAAATGGCCTCAGGTTACGCCAAGTGAGGTTTAGATTGGATATTAGGAAAAACTTACTCTCCGAAAGGGTTGTCAAGGGCTGGAACAGGCTGCCCAGGGAAGTGGTTGAGTCATCATCCCTGGAGGTTTTTAAAAGATGTATAGATGTGGCACTTAAGGATATTGCTTAGTGGTAGACATGGCAGTGTTAGGTTTACAGTGGGACTTGATGGTCTTAAAGGTCTTTTCCATCCTAAAAGATGCTGTAATTCTGCAGTCTAAACCAAGACTTATGATTCCTGGGAGCTGTGGACGTTGGCAGTTGTGGACGCTGTCTCTCAGACTCTGTAGAGATTTAACTTACAAGAAGTGGTCCTGCTGTCACTGGTAGCGCTCCCAGAGTCAGCAGAGATGGTGCAAAGGGTTGAGGATGTGGCCCAACCCCTGGAAGCAAGGCTGGCACTTGGCATGGGATCTGGGCTTTTCCTTGGGTCCATGTACCTGCAGCAGCCCAGCTGCCAGAGTAGCCCAGGAAGCTTCAGTGTAGGGCTGAGACTTGGCAATGTCAGTGACAAGGTGTTGATATCCGTGTTTATGTTTATTTGCTCTTTCTTCTCCTGGGGAATTCATAAGGGTTGACTTTTCTTAGTTAATAGCTTTCAGTCGTGGTACTTAAAATTTGACTAAACATTCAGCAAGTCCCATGAGAATACATGGTGAAAATGTATTCTGTCGTTCAGCTGCATTATAAAAATGGAGAATATAATCAGAGCTGTGGTTTGTTGAGTGCTAGAAAGAAGCAGAAGGCCCTGAAATCTTTTCCTTGATGGAATGTGGTGGAAGAGGGTATGCTGAGCCTGCTGGCATCCTTCCCAGCCCGAGCAGAAATATAGTAGCTTAATATGACATGATAAATCAAGTGCGAAGTTTCTTTTCTTCCCATGGAGATTATATGTAGAATAATCTATGATTCCATTACAATAAAGACACGCTTCTAAAGTAGTGTATGAGAGGGAAGGAGAGAAGCAGTGAACAAATCAAAGCTAAAAAGGATATTTGAGGGCAAAGCGGACGTTCCTGCATCTGCTGTCAAGCTTTAGGCTTTTTGGTTTTGTTTTGAGGGGCAGGGGGATGGCTGCGCTGGTTTCCCACTGTGATTCATGCAGTAGGCCATTTGTTTTAAAAATAAAACAAAAGCAATTCAACTACCCTGGTTTTCACTCAGGGTGGTATGTGGGAGTCTCTGTCTTCCTGTAAAATTTTGTAGTTTTACATGAGCTTTGTATAATTGCCTGTGCAAAATCCTCGTGCCTCAGGTGTTCCAGCTGATGGCACGTATTTATGCCTCTTCCTTTAATTTTCCACAAACTAAAATATCAGCATATTTCAGGGTTTCTTAGGAGCGAAGTGAAATGCTTGCTTGCATCTCGAGGAAGGTGTACAAAGTGTAAGAGTATGTAAAGTCCTGGACTTTAATATATTAATAATAAGCTCTTAGGGATGTTGGAAACTAGATGTATTTTAGTTAATCGTGAAGTTAATGAGTGCCGGGCCCTGTATGAGCATCTCAGGAGGCTGCATCCCCTTTCCAAAGAGGTGCTAATCTAAAGGCTCAATCCTACAAGTGTTACTGGTGTAAAACTTATGGCTGCTCTCACAGCTATCCAATAACTACTGCACTAAAGTAAACCTTCTGTAATGGCTCTTACAAAATAAGTAAAACAATGATTTGGATGTTAAGATGACTCTGAAGAAAAAATGTTAGTGATGTTTGAGGTGACACTTGTTCTGTCTTAGTTTAAGAAGGGATTGTAAAGAAGGGAGGAGAACTGCCTGGCAGGGGATGAGGAGCTCTGGGCCCCATTGAGTCATTTGGAGCACTTTATTGCTTGTGTCTTGGCTGCAACCTCACATTTCAGCCTGAGTAAATACACTGGTGTCTTTTGAAATACTAGTGTTGGTAATCCCAGTGCCATGGCATTTTGTCAAGGTTTCTACCCCGGTTTTACCTCCTTAAGGTCCCATTTTCAGCTTCCTAGTTTTCAGCAGGTTGGGCTGGTATATTTTCAGGGCCAGAAGTCTGTCTCAAGCTGATTTTATATATTTTTTTTTGCTTTTTCTTAACTATTTAGTTGTGTGGGAAATAAAAGTACTCTTTTTGAGAAGGCAACTAGGGGAATTACATTGTTTCTTAGTGTTTGACAAAAAAATAAGATCTGGAGGGGTCTTGATTGGTAAATAATGTAATACAGTGGAAACTGCTGTGGGAAAGGAGAAGAAAACAGTGGAGACCTCTTGTGTGAAGTTGCAGCGGCAGCGGAGAGGAGGTATTTTCACAGCTGTATTTTGTTTGGAGTTAGGGGAGCTGAGGAGCTGACACTCTGGCTGACCATAGCATGAGAGCTGCCGATAGTGGCTCTGTAAGGATGTCAAGACCTGGAACAAAATGACTTTGTGGTAGGAAGTCTGAGGATGAATTTTTGAGGGCTAGAGAGGGAAATAACACCACAAAAGCCCTGACACGTATGCCAAAGCCTGGAGTGTTGTCAGGGCAAAGACCCTGAAACCCTGAGCAATCTGCTACAATGGTTGCCAAGAGGTTCTTTCCCCTTCATGGCAGGGTAGCAAATGGAGCGCTCTAGCTGCTGTGGCAGAGCAGTTCACTCGAATGCACTCCTTTAAGGTGTGAAGGCTGCATTCAGACTGAAACAAACTTGGTGTTGGCATTATGCTGATTTTTGGGTGTTGTCGTTTCCTGCAGGAGTCTGTTCAAAAGAGAGTTCAGTTTTCATCAGAAAGTACCCCTCTGTCTTTGCATCAGGGGTCCTGACAACCCACAGAACTGTGAAATTCTCAGTGGGTAACTAGTATCGGTACTAGTACACCATCCACGTAGTTGTCTCTCTGTCATGATGATTTTTACACTGCAGACCATTGTTTCTATGTCTGGAAATGTTAGGTTCCTTAGTTTTTAGGTACCTGGCTTCAGAAAAATCTGAGCACTTACCTTGTGTCTTGAAAGAATGCATTCTCAGAGGGTATCTCATCTATTAGATGGCTTTAAAACATAAGCATTAAAAAAAAATAAAAACCAAAACCCAACACCAAACTAAAACCTGTGAGCAGCAAACACATCAATACGTGGAATGCTGATGATACGAAACAGGGAGGGCTGGCCGACACTCCAGAGAGCTGTGCCACCATCCAGCGTGACCTGGACAGGCTGGAGAGCTGGGCAGAGAAGAACCTAATGGGGTTCAACAAGGGCAAATGGAGGGTCCTGCACCTGGGGAGGAAGAACCCCAGGCACTAATACAGGTTAGGGATGGATCTTCTGGGAAGTACTTCTGAGGAAAAGGATCTGGGAGTCCTGGTGGATGGCGGGCTCTCCACGAGCCAGCAATGTGCCCTTGTTGCCAAGAGGGCCAATGGAATCCTGGGCTGCACAGGGAGAAGTGTGGCCAGCAGGTCGAGGGAGGTCATTCTTCCCCTCTACTCTGCACTGGTGAGGCCACAACTGGAATATTGCGTCCAGTTCTGGGCTCCCCAGCTCAAGAGGACAGGGAACTACTGGAGAGAGTCCAGTGTAGGGCAACCAAGATGATTAAGGGATTAGAGCACCTCCCTTACGAGGAAAGGCTCAAAGAGCTGGGACTCTTTAGCCTTGAGAAGAGAAGACTGAGGGGAGACCTAATCTATGTTTGCAAGTTCCTAAAGGGTGGGTTAAAGGATGTCGGAGCTGGACTCTTTTCAGTGTTTCCCAGTGAGAGGATGAGGGGCAATGGGCACAAGCTGGAACACAGGAAGTTCCACTCAAATATGAGGAAGAACTTTTCTGGTGAGGGTGACAGAGCCCTGGAACAGGCTGCCCAGGGAGGTCATGGAGTTCCCTTCTCTGGAGATTTTCAAGACCCACCTGGATGCAGTCCTGGGTAATGTACTCTGGGCAATCCTGCTTTGGCAGGGGAGTTGGACTAGATGATCTCTAGAGGTCCCTTCCAACTCTGTCAAATCAGTGAATGAGATCTGATTTTGCTTCTATGGTGCTTGTATGAACACAGCTCCATTACACACCTCCTGAGTAGAGACTGCCAGTCATCCTAAATGGGGCTCACTAATGAGAAGTGTGTTTTGTTGCTGACTGAGGAACTCAATAATTTAACTTCAGAATTACTGTACTTAGAGAACCTGTGCTGTGAATGGACAGAAATCCAATGTGAAGAAAGACAAAGCCGTAATAAAATTAAATGAGTGACATCTGACTGATCTTGCCTTACAAGAATGTTTTTGCTTAAAGAAACATATAGTGCGTAAGAGTAAATTGAGCTATAATTATATTTATGTTAGTATTTATGCTTCCAGTACACACAAAACCACAACTCGGTACAATTTTTTTACAAAAACATCATTATTTATTTTAAATTCTTCTTGCTTTCTCAGGTATAAGAAAATGAGAAGAACCCACATTTAGTAGTTAATCATGAACTTTTCATAAAATGCTGTTAATAAGTGCTACTGGTGGCAGTTAGGTAATAAACAGTAGTGTGGCTTAGCTCTAGGAGTCTTCAAGCTTTCTTTTATGTAAAACAATAAATAATTCTCTAGATTAGATTTCTCTAGGTAAATTTCTCTATCATGATTGGTGACCAAATGTCATCGTTCTGACAAATGTAGAATCTAACACAGAATAAAGGACAAAGAATTGCATTTTTCATGTGTCTGAATGCTAATTTCAGTGTACTGCAATTCCTGTACTCTGTATCACAGCCAAGCTCAATGGAAATTCGTAGAAATGAAATACTGTCGCTGAAATGACCCTGTGAAATGTTGTAGAATTACACCACTGCTATATGATTAGAACAAAAAGCCTATGCTCACCTTTCAGCCATGAAGTTCTGGCATTAAAAAAGCATTTTTACCCTTACAAAGAGGGCTGACAGGCATGTCCTAAAAATAATACACCACCTAGTAATATAATGCAATAATACGTCTAAGTTATACTGTCCTGTAGTAGGTGCCAAATAGGAGTACTGGTTAGGAGTCTCCCAACCATTCTGGCAAAGCCGAGATTGCTGCTGATATAAATATATATAGTTATATGTAGACAGAGTACACTGAGAAGCTGAATTTAGATAATGGCTGCTATATTGTGATTGTCTACATGGCACAGATGTTTTTCATATATTTTAAGATGTCTCTTGTAAGAAGCATGGTCTGCAGGAGGGCTGGTGAGTGGCAGTTGGAGACCTATTAAACTACTGCATCTTAGTGGTGACATTCTGATGTGGTTCTCCAAGCTAAATAAAACACAGGAAAATGATATAAAAAGAAAGAGCACGCCTAGGTAATTGTTACCAGTAGCGAATGTTTGCATCTCAGAGTTCATAAGCGCGGTCAAAGTACCCAAAAGCAATCCTAAGTAAACAGTTACCCAAGTGAGTCAAAATGCATTTTAGACCTTCTTAGTACCCTCATTGAGTTGAACTCCCCACCAGTTAGATCAGTAATATATATAAAAAGTGCAAACCTTTCTGGAACAGGTAGAGAGCACAAGTGAAAATGCCAATTTGAAGACTTCCTCTGAGGCTGATGAAATCTGGACTGTTTGTGTGGCTGTGTGACACTGTATCCAGTGTAGTTAGCTTTTTAACATAAAGATGTTAATGCAGAACGTCATTGGTGACATTTTTGAGACACTGTTTTAGTCATTGAAGGGCTTAAGGCTGCAAGAAGTAATCAGTGCATCTGAAAACTCTTCATGTGTCCATTGCCTTCCAAATGTTTTTACTCAAACTGTTGAAAATTGAGAGCATACTAAATGTTTGATAATTGATAGCCAGATCTTTGCTGTTTACAATATGGGAAAAACTGTCAATACATATTTATATTTACTGCTGGATACATTCATGACTTGTTGAAAGTCATGAGGCTTGGCTTGTCTCTTTCATACATGGAAGCCTTGTGTATGTGTTGTGGGTCTTAGGCTTCAGTAAGAAGGATAGCATTAGGTTTTGAAGAGCAAAAGTTTTTACAAAAAAATATATTCAATTATTTTTCCTTAGATCATCCTGTGTTTATGAATCAATCTTACTAATCATATGCCCATACAAAAATGGATATGAACCTTGTTTAAGATAATGAAAAATGTGGCAGAAGGCAGGAAAGGTCATCCTTCTAGAAATCATGATGTTTGTACTGGGCATTTGCAATGCCTCTAGAAGAGGAACATTCTTTCAGAAACATTGAGTTTTAAGTTACCTGTTCCATGTACTAAAACAACTCTTTTCTCAAAAAAGGCTGAAATCTGAAGTAGAAGGTATGTATTGCAAGGGGTTGGAATGACAGGAATGGGGTTAATCCCATCCGTTTACACTTGCAGGAGATAAAAAAAGGTTGGTGAAATGGAAAGGCATGTTTAAGACAAGTCCAGTGTTCTATAGTTGCTAAATCTTTCCTCTTATTTTTAAACATGCAATTTCTATATAGAAGTTCCTAAAATACAAACCACTTGCCTTGAGAAGTCTTTTTATCACTCAAATGCATCTGCTTAAGACAGGGGCATAAAGGAGTTAAAAGGAGTTCATGAACAGAAGCCAGTAGCTGGATAGCGTGAAAATTGAGCAGTTTGGCCAAAGCATTTATAGTAATGGAAAATATTTGTGTTAAATCATATTGAGATCATTTTCTAGACTTCAAGCTTTAGTATTTTTTTTGTAATAGAGATTAATAAAGCTTTATGCTAATATGTCTTAAAGAAGAAATGGCTCATTTAATTACAGCATGTTCCTTATCTGACCTACTTATATATTCTGGTTTGCAGTTACAGGCTCCTAACAGAGCTTGGCAAGAAATGCTACCTCCAATTTTGTGACTGTTAAAAGTCTTTTGAGGATGGGAAGCTAGTAATGTTTAAACAATTTGTAATGTTTTAAAAACTTTATCTTTGGGGAAGAAAGCAATACAAAGATAGCCACTTCTTACATATAGTGCTCTTGCTTTTCAAGATGTGTATATGTATAGGGAAGAGTTATACAGTGATTCGCTCGTAGTACAGGAAAAGGTGGAGGGGAGGAAAAGGAGGCAGACTTGTAAAAAGACTTATTTTCAGTCATAATTTTTGAGATAGAGAACCTGAGCTGTGAAGAAAGTGGAAAACCATACAGACATACAGCTCGATCCTGCAGGCTACCTCATACGGGGGGGTCCATTATCCTAAATGCAGTTGCCTTTGTAAAGAAGTGTGACAAAATCATAGCAACCCCATGACTCGAGAGTTGTTGCAAAAAGCACATGCAAGGAAAACTCATTTGGCTTTAGCACGATAAAAATATGAAAAATTCTTTAGAGCTTTATGTGACCAATTGTCTGGAAAGTGTGTTCGTTTTTTCTCCGCTAGGAAGGTGCCGCTGAGGTCAGACCACAGACCTATGCAGCTTCTCGGAAATGCGCCTCCAGGGACACGAACTTCAAACCGAACGCCCAACAAACAACCCATTCTGGACAGCATTTGCAGCATAATACTTAATAATACTATTAATAGTAATAAAAGTCTTCCTTGAAAAACTGGTGACTTGCCAGCTGGGTGTTTCCCAAAATTTATTGACTTGCTGTTTTCCAAGGTTGCCTGTGCAGGGGAAAAGGAGGTATATCTGAAAATATCTGCATAAATGTAATGGACAGAAATAAAGCTTGCAAGTTGGCTTGAGTTTAAATAATAATATCCTTGTCTCTGGAAAAATGTCACGTAAAAGAGCAGAGCTGATGTCTGGTATTGATATAATAGGAAACTCTTGAGGCTGGTATCATCTGAGAAGGTGTCTGGCCAGATACAGAGTCCCTGGAGCTTGTAGCCTGAATGGCAGAGTGAAGTGAGATGAAGGGGCCTCACATGTGACAGGGTCTCCATTGAAGCCTCCTCATTATGTCCTTTGTCCCACCTTTAGATTGTCATCACTTTGGTAAGGAGAGCCTTGTAGAGAGAAGGTTTAACTCTGGAGTTGCAGTCTTGTACTGGGGATGTGCAGAGGGAAGTCTCCTGTGTTTGGTGGGCTGCTCTCTGTGCAGAGGAGAGCATTGAGAGGGGGAGTGCCATGGCCCTGTCACTGTCTTTTGTCCCACAGAGTTTCTTGCTGTGCATCATGCATTCTCCGGGGTAGAGGCAAAAAACTTTTTCTGATGAAGGCAAATGGTCTGCAAGTACTCTTGCATCTGTCTGTCACTTGGGAGGAAAAGGGGGAAACGGAGTAACCATTAGCCTTTAAAGGTTTCTTCATGTGACAGTAAATTAAAACAGACTTCTTGCCAAGCTACTGAAACCATCACTGTGCGTTCAGCTGAAGTAGAAAGATCTTCCTGAAAAGTTTTCATGGAGTTCACAAAGAGATCCAAAGGAAGGGAATAGATACTCACTTCCTATCATCTTTCCCCACGCTCTTTCCTGCAATTTCCCCTTTGTTTCCATTCTGCTTTTATAATGTTGCTCTTATCCAAGTTGAAATTTTTATGCTTGTTTTTACTGAAGTGCATCTTGCGTTTTCAGACCACTTCTTTAACTGATCATCATCTTTCTGTGTTCGCCCTGGAGTTTCAGCAGAGGTCTAATCCTTTCAGTTGGTATTGTTACCAAATTTAATACTAGTGCTCTTTAATGCACTTTTTCAAGTCATGAATGAGAATATTGAGTAATAGGACCCAGAGCAACAGCCAAGGGAAGTTTGCTTGATTAATAAAAAAAACAACCAACCATTAAAAAGAAATAGGGCTGGCATAGGAGCTGGTGTAATTTGCCTGGTGGTTCCAAAGCATTGTGGCTACACCTGTGTCGTTCCTGGCAGATGCCTTTCTAATCTGCTCTTGGAGACCTCCAGGGGTGGGTGGTCTGCATCCCCCTGACTTACTGTAGCATTTTTCTATTTTCAGCCTAAGATTGTTGGGTTTTGATAACTACTTTCAGACATATTTGAACTCATTCATTCTCTGTTAATTCTCAGATTGTTGGTAATGCAGCCTGCCACAGGCAATTTCTGAAGTATGCTACCTGAACACCATTAAGTCTAGCTCATTTCCAAATGTCAGATGCTTCTAACTACTCTCTAACTTGCTAGCTTCGGTGCTGCACTGGTCCTTTTTATATTCAGCCATAGTAATTTGACAGTTCCCGCTATTCTTATGTTAGCCAGTTAGGAAATGAAGTAGGACACCAGTCTTTGTGTGATTTCAGTGGGTGGCAGTTTAGCTGTCGAACTGTGACTTTATCCCAACTAGCCACATAAATTTTAAACAGCTTTGTTTGTAGTTGCCTAGCTTTAAGTATTGCTTGACCACACCTTTTGGGAGGAGAATTTTTCCCAGGAAATCCCCAAAATGCACCAAGAAACATAGTACTTTGTATTTATAGAACTGACTCTGCATTTTTATTAAGGAAATTAAGAAAAGAATACATGTCATTAGAAAATATCTGACACACTGTGTGACAGAAGGTAGGATAAAAATATTTTGGGGAAAAAGACTCCATATTTAATCACACTTGCTGTGTGATACTGGAAAGCAGAATTTGAGAACCAGCTGAAAAGTAGAATGAAGATGAACAGATTAATGGGGCTTTGAAGTGCTTTTAATAAAGAACTATCTGGCTGCAGAGGTAGGTCACAGTCTCTGTTCTCATAATAAAATGCATTCAAATAAAATTGAAATTGTTTGGCTAATTGGCACCTTATTTTTTTGGTCATTAGTTTTTCTTTGCACTGTCTTGATAAAAAGCTACATATCTGTTTTTCCTTTGATTGCAGGAAAATACCTGTTTGGTCTGGCTTTATTACCTGATTTTATTTTTATTTTTTCCCCCTCTCCCTGCCACTAGTAGTAATTGACAGTAAAAAGCAGTTTATTGACAAAGCAAACAATAAAATTATCATATGCCTGTACATCTTGAAATGCTTTACCTTTCTGTAGAAGGTGTGTTGAAGCAAGGCTTAACTATGCAATTTGGAGAGGATCTGTGATTTCAGAGTAGCTTTGCCTTCTGGAGTCTCCTCTCTTTTCAGAAGGAAGACCATGCCTAGAGTGCGCCTTCCCCTGTCCTGCCCACACAGCTCTGCTTCATGTGCCAAATCCAGGAGCACATCAGTCAGCTTCTCACTAGGGGTAACCGGGCAGGTGATATGCCACCATCAGGTGTGGAAAGGATGATTGAACCTGCAGAAGTCTCAGAATGGCAAGAAGCGTCTCAGAGGAGTAGAAAAGGCCTGAGAACTAGCAACGCAGAGGATAAGAGGATGTACCTGTTGTTTGTAGGTACTCTGAGCTGGGTCCAGTATATACTCAGCTATGAAGTCTTCTAGGTGCTAAAGGCCAGTACAAGAAATATGTTGGTCACGGAAAACTTCCAGAGTAAAGACTGGATGCAAGTGTCTAACAATTTGGGCTAAGGAGTTTGGGGTTAGGAGAAATCTCTCAGCAAGAGTCTCGGAGCAAAATTCAACTGTTTGATATATTTATATATAGGACAAATACGCAAAGTGGATGCTTGTAGTAGGAAAATTATGAACTTTCTGGTGTCAGACCACATAGGTCTGCCTTTGTGAGGTTGTAAGATGGATGGATTTTTCTCCTTATTAGAGAGCAGTTTTAGCCAAGTGTTTTCATTATCGAATATTCAGCTCCAGTTTCATCTTGCCAATGTTTCTGAACATTCATTGAAATAGGTCTTTCATCTTGTAGAATTATAGGCTGGAAAGTCTGCCATTAGAGGGTAGAAGCAAAAGCAAAAAGCACCAGGAATATCACCAATAAACCCAATGTCTGCAATATTTCCATCATAGTGCTTGCTGTAGGTCACATAATTTGAAGATGGGCTTATATCAGAACTTTGATTATTATTGTTTTATTTTAAGTAAACCACTGAAAGTTTTGAATTTCTTATATATAACTTATAATTATACACTTTAGTATGTTTTAATGTAACAAATACAGTTGATGTGGACATTTTTCCTAAGAAATTGATCGATGGAACAAGTTACCACTCTAGTCTTGAGTATGTTAAAAGGCATGCATATTAACATAAATACTAATAGATCTGGATAAACTGATATGTATACAGAAAGCCAGTATTCTTTGTTTTTATAAAGATGTTTTCTTTCATTTAGAATATTTCTCCAATATATATGCATTGCTTTAGAACCTACTGTTATCCAAACCTGTATCTGTATTCCGGGGTACTTGTATACATATATTGCATATGCACAATTATGAGTAAGTTTTCAAAAACTGCTTATGTGTGTCAGTTTCTCTCTGAATTGTGTTAGAAGTATAAAATGGGTAGGTAAACAAATCTGAATTATATCCAGTGTTCAGTTGACTGGGTAATAAAGCCCAAATAGGTATTTTTACCATGTTCCAGCTGCTTTGCTTTACTGTGTGCGGTGATGTAGACTGAATTGAATGTATGGGTTTGGGGTTGGGTTTTTTTGGTATTTAAGATTTTAAAAATGAGGAATAACCAAAATGTTTTGAAAGGCAAGAGGAGAAGCAGAAAAATCCATTCCAGAATGTTTTTTTAAAAAATAATGCTTACTCTACTTTTTTTTTTCATGGTCAAAATGAAAATTTTCACAGGATGTTAGTCTTATGTAGAGGAAAACAATTGTAGGTACAGAGCTTTCTATGTATGGTTGAAGAAATTCCAGCAAGTCATTTTGTATTCCAGTGCAGACTGGTCAGTGGGGTTTTGCTATGCTTTGCTATGTTAATTGTCTCTGCACACCTCTGAAAAAGCTCCTTTTGTTAAAACTGGTATGGCTCTGCTGGCCTCACCAATAGCGTAGTTTTCTTTTTAGGTTGGATTTGACCTGGGTGACATTGTTCTACCGAGCTACTGGTTGTCAAGATGTAGTCCCAGCCCACTTCCTTCAGAGGCTTCATGACCTGATGACTAAGAACATCTTACTATGTCAGAGGCGTAAAAAAAAAAAAAAAATCTATGAAATTTCTAAGGATGTCCACTATTCTACTGGGAGGAAAAAAAAAGTAAAGGGAAAAAAAGTGAAAAAGACCTCTATGAAATGCAGGAGTGTGAGAATAAACTGCAGAAACGACCCCCAGTCCATTGTTTCTGGTGGTCATGTCTGGCCTGGGTACATGGTGCCAGCCGTGGGTGTCCTGTTCATGTTAATGCTTATACCAGTAGAACCTCTGTAGAGGGAATTTTTTTCATGGTGGAAAGGAAATTGCATAGAATAGAATGATAACTAGCCCTGGGGAATTCACTGGCACTTCAGTTTATTATTGAGTTGTTCTTTAAAGCCTTGATTTCCAGACCAGAAGACTCACCAGACAACTATTAAACAATTCCTTTCATTTAGACATCAGATGACCTAAGGGATGGTATGCCAGTAAAGGTTGTATTGACGCATGGAATTTTGAGACCGTGACCAAGTGAAAAGAACAAAGCAGGATTTTCACAAGACATTAAATTTGGCAGTAGCTGGGTCCCAGCTCCCTTAGACTGCTGCTTGTGATACCCACCAAGGGAAAACCCTGCTCCAGGAAAATAGTCAAAACTCCGTATTTTCCATGTTGGCTTTCTCTCCATCTCTACTCAGTTCTTTCCACATGATATCTAAATTATTCAAATGGAGTGATCCTGGTTTGGTTGCTATCAAAGGGTTTTCAGTTCATACATAAGCCTACCTCTTCCTGTACTTCCCATTTATTTTTTGGAAAGGTTTTTCCTAGAATTGCAGTTACTCTTGTTTTCTGCTGTTCTGCACTGGACACAGTACTACTTGTCCTTTATTTTGGTCACTGACCATCTTTCTCTGTGGTAACTTGGCTTGCTTCAAGCAAAACCCCCACACTTCAGTGATTCCAAGAAAAAAGGAACATAACCACAAGGTTTCCCCAAAGATTTTGCATACAGCTGATTTACTTAACCTCAAAGATAATAAATTATGGAAAAAATTGGACTACTTCCCCATATTCACCATGTTCTGTAATAAAGATGAATTTTTTTAATTTTTTTTTTCTGGCAGAGGCTAGAGGAGACTGTGTTCTGTCAGCTTAAGTGTGCTGTTGAGCATGTTTGCGGAATGCATAATCCCACTGTTTTGAGACTTGATTATTCTGTCTGACTTGTTTCTAATGCCTTATACTTTCACGCTATTGTGGGAAGGCAGGGTGTATTATAAGGGCAGAAAAATTTGTTTTTAAAGAATAAGTGCTCTTCTCCAGGGAAAAAAAAATAATCTAGAAGTGTCTGGTTGCACAACGGACAAAAGCAATAATGTTTTTAGTATGGCTTTATTAATGGACTTCAGAGAAGTCATCCTAATAAATTTAATGACATGGGTTGCTTTGGGGCAATGGGCTAGATTCTTAATGAAGAAGAGATGACCTCCTCTTCTATCACTCTGTCATTTCTACCACAGAAAGCCTTTCTCTTCTTGTTGCGCTTAGTGATGTCAAACACATGCTGGCTGTGCCAGAATATATAAAAGCTGCATAATAATGTTCTCCGTCTTAGATAAGGTTGTGTTGTTGATGTAAACACTTGAGATTATGAACAGTGGTTTCAGTGTTTATGGCATTCATTCCTCAGACCCTGATTTTTGCTGTGCAGCTTTCCTTTCTGTACTACTTTGTCTTCTCTTAGTAGATTGGTTTTACTTGGTATTTCTCTGTAGCTGCAATATTTATAATGCTGAGGGGGTTTTTTATTTTTAAGCTAATTTAGTCTGATATGTATTCTCTGAAAAATGGCCCTATGCATGAAAGCAACATAACGTCTTAAGTTCATAAAATTTGTAAATATCCAGCCCTGGAGCCATGCTGAATATGCTTTTCATGGCCTTTTCTTGTGTTAGAAAGTCATCATCTTTTCTGCAAATCTTCCACAGAAATATTCTGACCTAGGGGCCTGTTTTTCGGGATATTTGTGCCTGCATTAAGGCTTCTCTCATGTGGCTCCTGTTTGGTAAGCAGAATGGAAGCAAGGCCAATTCTATGATAAGATGATCGGTGAGACCCTGTGCCAGGGCTTTGCGGGGTTAATGAACTGGCTGGTGTAACCCCAGAGCCTGCCCGCCCCACTCTGTTGCAGCTGGATTTGTGGCGTTATTTTAGTGGTTTTTTACATAGGGTATGGCATGAATCATGCAGCAAAAGGTTTCGCTTTTATTTCTGAAAACAAATTCTCATTTTAAACTCGAACCCAAAAGAATTCAGACTATTGAATTGATGTGGCATACTGAGGTTGGCTCTGGTCCATGTGCCTGAGGAGCAGAAGCAGGAGATGGGGCAGGGAACTGGCTCAGCACATGGCGTTTTGGGCAGGATAAGGGAGTGGGGAATGTCTGCAGCTTTCCTGCCTCCACTCTTCACTTCTGAGCTATTCTGACTAGGTTTCAAATCAGTACTCTTTATTTCCTTGATCACTTGTGTCTCTCTGGCAATTAGTTTCTATCATCATTAGCTGCTTCTGGATTTGAGTAAGCAACTGCCAGGAAAAAGACCTTTATAAAATGGGCCAAAATTGTACTGGGTTTGTCTTTTAAGTGGATATAGTAGTAACGAGATTGTGCTGTTAAAAAAGAAAAACAAATGCACACACAGAAAACCCCAAAACACAAACAAAACCAACAATCAATCAATCAAACAAAAAAAAAACCCACCCAACAACCCAAAACCATTTTGAAAGCACAAATGAAACCTACAGGATGCAGGTATGCTTCAAAAGGTGATTCGTGATTTCACATGACCATCAAAAAGTTACTGTTCAGGCCTTTGCGGTTGTGTAAACTATTGGAAGATCAAGGTCCATACATCTGTAAAAGAAAGAGTTTGGGGTATTGGGACTTACCTTTATATGAGTTGAGAGCCTTTTGATTCAAGTTTTCATCACTTCATAACCTATGCTAGAAAAGCATAGAAAAAACAGAAAGGAAAATACTTCTGCAAAGTAATTCTGATGTTTTATTGTAAGTGGAAATTCATCACACTCACTCACTCACTCACTCAGAAACTTTTCCTTCCTGCCAATGGGTGTGTTATATATATCAGTGTGTGTTTATAAATAACAGGTAAAAAGTCTGAAATTGTTGCCTACTTTATTGCAACTAACTAAGAAGGGACCACTTAAAAATCTTAGAAGTTGGGTTTTTTTTCCTGAGGCTTTTAATCTGATTTAAAAGAGCATCTTGAAAGGGCAGGTGTAATTACATCAGAATACAGCTCCCCTTCAATCAATACAGATCAAAAAAAGTAGTTTGGAGGTTTTGGGGAAATCCCAGTTAGAAGAGAGGTGAGTGAATGCTTGTGAACTCCATCAGACCAAAGTCTGATGAGGGCCTTTTATACTTTATGGTTTAAGAAATCTTTTTGAGGTTAACTGTGCCCACTTGCTTAAAATGTAGAAGGATGCATCTGACAGGTTTTGTCATGCAAATAATTTAATGCAGTAATTATTTAATTAAAGCTGCCTTGGCCCATTTGGTTTTTTCCTGAAGTGACAATGTGCGTCTAATCTTTTATCACAAATGTAGCCAAAAGGAATTAGTTTTGTTATTTTCTTGTTAATCAGAAATTAAAGCAGAGTATATTTATTTTCCTTGCATTATTTGACACCATAGGACCAGTGGGATAGAGGTACATTGATTCCATGAATTGGCAAGTTTTGAACTTGCGTTGGATGACTTTTGTTTATCTCCATCCTTCTTCTTTTTGTAGGAAATTCCACTTATTTGGATGACCACGGACCACCCCCTCAAAAGGTGAGCTGCTATTATTTCTCATTTGCTTTCTTCTTGCTTTTTTTGTTGGTTTGTTTGTTGTTTGATTTTTTTTTAATAATTTTATGTTTACTTGAGTGCAAAGTAACTCTGCTGTGTTTACATCAACGGCACTTGGCCCTTCTGACTTCCCCCCCAGTGTTTTCAGGCATTTGTAGGTAACTTGGGTTAAATCTCTGTGGTTAAACTAACAGATTTTTTGTCATAGACTCAAGGGGAGGTAGGATTTAAGTGATGTTTTGTCTGTCAGCACATTCGTGCAGAAACAAGACACTGCAGTTGGAGCTAATAAGGCAAGTGAAGATGGCCATTTTGCTGGCAGCAGTTCCTAGAACAGTCTGCTGCAGGTGCAGTGCTTTCAAGCAGAGCATTAGGATATATTTAATGAGTGTGTGCAATGAGCCCTTTTATAGGGGTAGGATACACTGTGCTCATCACCTATGACTGCGCAGCATTGACTTTTCTCTTGCCATCATGGCACCTCATGACATTCCAGGTGAGGACCAGCATTGCGATGGTTTCTTCAAGAGGAAAAAGCAGAAGCAGGAAGTTAGGGTCTCTTGATTTGTTTTCTTTTATTTTACCTTTTGCTGGTTTATTCTGTAGAACTCGTTTTGGTACTATCTTGTGTCTTGCCTTTTCAGAAGGCTATTGTAACTCCTTTTCTACAGTAGCTGTTTAAACAAGGTGGGGGGTGAGGGGGTGGAGGGAAAGACAGCAGTTCTCTTGCCAAGTTCTAATTTCTCCAGACTCACTTTATTTCTGTAGGTGTAGTAACTTATTGAGGTATTTGGGTAGAACTGACCGTGGTTTTGAAGTCTTTACAATGTGAAGTTGCAGCTCCCCATGAAGGGTGAGATTCTGTGGTCACTTCCAGCCAAAAAGTGGAGTCTGATGATGAACAGGTCATTCTATCCGCAGTGCAGGTGAGCTAAAACATGTCTATCTACTAGTTTAGTTTTCAGACAGAATATTTCACTGCTATGGCCCATCATGAATGCTAGTGCAGCAGGTAAGAGTGAGCAGTTAGAGATGGGGTGGAGGTGAAGAGCCCCTATCTCTGATGGTCATTCTCACTCGCCTCTGTTCAAACTGACCGTGAAATCCCATCCTGAGCCACCAGGCCTTGAGTTAAATGCTCAGCCACATGAGTGTGTCAGTGTGGTGAAACATTTGGCTTTTGGTCAGTGGAAGGAGGGTAATGTGGAAAGCCATTTGACTCAGTTATCAGTGAAAGCAAACTACAATAAAATCTGGATTACTTCACCTTTTTGCTGCAAACTCTGTGAACACAAGATCTGTAGTTTTCAGCTGATAATGTGGAAATTTGTTGCGCTCTTAAAGTTCAGATAGCTCACTTAGAGGGATGATGTACATCTATTTTCTTCCTCTCAATACAAATTACACTCTTTTTCTGCATGCATAGTTAAAAAAACAAATGGATGTAGACAGAAGTGACAAAATCAACCTGTTAAGTTCATGATTACTAACTGAGATGGGCTAGGGGAATCTAAGGCTAAACAAATGTTCCACACTTAAAATTTATTTAGTACCCTCTTATGCTCCTGAAAGACATTTTTTTGTTATTTGGGTACCATGTGCCCAAAAGTACAGCAGCTTGCAGGAGGTAAAGCATTATGTTTGTCAAGTCTCCACAGTGAGACCTCAGCTCAGAAGGGTAAAGCAATGCTTATTCTGGACCTGTATTTTTCATGCATGCGTTAGCATTCAGGAATGCCTAGCTATGCCAGTAAGGAAAAGGCTGTAATCTAGATAAGAGCTTTTAACCTCAGGAACTTTATTCAGATTTTGCAGTTTCTACTTTAGGACTTTGCATTTCCAATTAATGGTGCTGTGTGGGGGAACTATACTCTAATGGGCAGTAGCATTTGGCCAGATTTATCCAACCCAGATACTTTCCTGTTTACATTATGAAAATTACTTTTGGGCTGTGTTCACACAGCTTCATCCAGCTGCAGCCTCGCTGTCTGTAGAAAGGCCAGATACCTACACAATGGATTGAGTGGTCGTGTAGATACTCTTTGATTAGCTACTTACAGTGGTGAAGTTTATGGGCTTCCTCTGTAATCATGCTCACTCCTGACAGCTTGGTGAATAGCTCAGTGGAATAACAGGCCTTGTATAAGTTACAGATATTTTGCTTTTTGAAGTACTTGCCTGTGTTTAGAAATGTTGATGGATGGGTGTATTTTGATCATCCCTAGGACAACATGTAGGCAAGTCATCTTGTTCTTGGGTGGATTTGTTTGTTTTGTTTTTCATTCTTCTAAGCAAAACATGGGCGGGGATTAGTAAAAGGGCAGATAATTCCTGGTATTTGCTTAGGGTCATGTTTTGCATGAAGATGGTCTCTCTTCGTATGTCTCACACATTGCATTATTGGCTTAGTGCAATTTTTCACTGTCCTACAGCTTCAGCTCTGAACTGTGAACTGTGCCTGCATGAGGGAAACTAAATTCACTGTAATTGTCATTATATTTCAGGTAACTTCTATTCATATGACTAGATAACTGTCTACACTTAAAGCATTCCTTGACCTTAATTATCTATTAGTTTAAGTTGACATTTAAAAAAGTGTCAGAAGAAATTAGTCCCGAATCCAACAGGTAAAATATTTCATTACAAATAGTATTTTCAGTTGTGATCCTCCCAAAGCACAGATGACATAATGCACCTTTCATTAGTAGCACGTATAATGCACAGATGAAAAATTTGTTTCTTTCAATCCTGGTAGTCACTTTCCCTGGAAAGCATACATGTGCCCCTCTGCATTCAGCCTGTGCTCAGCCCTTCACGGCACTGTTATACTTTTGCTAATGCCAGCTGTATTCATCAAGAGGGAATTACAGCATGCCCTGAATGAAATGAAAACATGAGAGGGGGGTTTAGTAGTTTAGAAAGTAAGTTTTAGAGTCAAAAGGATTCTAATTTGATGTGTTTCCTTAAAAATGCTTAAAAACTAGAAATTAAGATAATGAACAACAGTCCATGGCCCAGGAGCACTGGTGAGGCCCCACCTCGAGTGCTGTGTCCAGTTTTGGGCCCCTCACTACAAAAAAGACATTGAGGTGCTGGAGCGGGTCCAGAGAAGGGCAGTGAAGCTGGTGAGGGGTCTGGAGCACAAGTCTTATGAGGAGAGGTTTAGGGAGCTGGGGGTGTTCACTCTGGAGAAAAGGGGACTTGTCACTCTCTACAATTACCTGAAAGGAGGGTGTAGAGAGGCACGGGTTGGTTTCCTTTCCCAAGTAGCAGGCAATAGGACAAGAGGAGATGGCCTCAAGTTGCACCAGGGGAGGTTCAGGTTGAATATTAGGAAAAATATTTACACTGAAAGGGTTATTGGAACAGGCTGCCTGGGGAGGTGACTGAGTCGCCATCCCTGGAGGTATTTAAAAGATGAGTAGACATAATGCTTAGAGAGATGGGTTAGTGTTGGTTTTTATCAGAGTTAGGTTGATGGTTGGACTAGATGATCTTAAAGGTCCCTTCCAAACTAGGCAGTTCTATGATGCTATAGCTAATATTGGCGGTATGCAGTTAGCGGTAGTGGAAGGCCACCAACAGTTGATATGCACTGGACTGTAGCTGTTTTGCAGAGTACATTCTAGTGTTTTGTTGGAAACTGTATTAGTTTTGGCTTTTTGTCATGGCTAGGTGTCAAAACTTTGTCTTTTTAAAATACTATGTGGGTTTTTTTCCCCAGTGGAAGAACTGAAAATAGCACCCATTCTCTGAATAAGGAATAAAATCATCACGTTTCAGGAGATCGGAGTATGGGCTGTTTTTTCACATAAAGGTGGCAGCAGGATTTTTCTCAGTGCAAGCAGAGAAGGAAAGCTTTGCTCACTGCTGTGCATGAACATTGCTGGTGTGGTTCTGGTTCCCCGTTTTAGGCTAGTTCATCCAGCTTTTCAAGTCTTCCCCCAGTAACGGGTTCACTTGACTGTTAAATATTAGCAATGGCTACCTTTGCCAGTGGTATGAAGGTATGGCATAGGCCACTCTTCTTTGGTCTTTAGACACCAAAGACTTGACCAGATATTGACTAATTCTAGATTTTCACGAATTCTAAGACAGATCTCTGTGTGCTTCCTCTAGTAACCCTAGCATACCTCTCATCTTGCTGGAGTTAGTAGATGACAAATAAAAAGGGAATATAGTTAAGCCAACATAGTCTCTTGCTCTGTCAATAAAAATTTACTCTTCAAATTAAAGCCCTTGAATTTCCTAGTTCAAATCTCTATTATCTCACTGCCTCCTGGGATTTTTTTGTATGCATCTGAAGATATCAATTTTAAGATTTTTGCAAAATGATCATTTGTTTATTCTTTCACTGTAGGTTGGAGACTAAGTGATGCTTATAGATTATGGTAGCCTGTTTTTAAATAACACCTGTGAAATTGATGTTCGTTAGTGACTGATGGTGTTCAGTTGATACATTTCATGTTATAAGCATTTCAGCAAAGAAAACAGGTGTATTTTGTTCCAGTATTTGGGTTAGTTATTTCCTTAGTAAAAACTTCCTGAGGCTTTTTCCTCTATCCAAGGTGATGAAGCTGACCTTTGAGGACAAATACGTGATCTTTATCAGATCTACTGTTATTATTGATTGAAAGCTTTTCCCCTGAGAACTTGGCAAGAGCATCAGGATATGTCCCTCTTTTGGTGCAGCTGATATATATGTGTAAAGGAGCTGTGCATATAGATGGCAGATAAATTACATTCAAATGCTCTATTCTCCTTTTGTTGATGGATTTCCCATGGGGTGCCTGCCATGGACCCAATGTCTTTTGGCAGCTGTTTAGGTGTCAGCAAAGCCCTAAGCTTAGCACATGTGTGACAGTGCTTCAAAGCTTTAAGGGAATAGAAAAATGGATGTGGGCAGGGCGAGGTCAAAATGAAAAGAAATAAAATGCATACACAACATATGTTTTGTCTGATTGTATTGGTTTGAGGTTGTAAAGTGGGTAAATACCCTTTTCACCATTCTATCATTTCTTTTGTAGTACTTATAAGTGTTCATGTTTTCCTTGTGGATCAAGACTATGGGAAAAGGTAGCAGAAACCTTGAGTGGCCTTTGGTATGTACGTAGTGTATCCAGCACTTGCCACCCTCCATTGTCAAGTAGATCTTTTTATTTTTTTATTTATTTGACTTCAAATCTTACTAAAAGTTGGTGTCAGCATTGCCCCCGTTACATTGAGGTTTTATGTTCATTAGATTTATTTTTTCCAATTCTTGTGATACCAGTACTAAGATAACAGCCAAGAGCTGTTACGCAAGAAAAAAAGAAATTCTCTTTTCATTTTGAATTTTGTTTTTAGTGGACAATTCCTGTTTCATTTGAACTTGTGATTTAGTTCCAGCTATCTGTTTTGAGAACATGGTTATATTTCTTCAGCACTCCACAGTCTTAAGTGATTGATTTGTTAGGGATGAAGTCCTCACAAACAAAAAAAACAATAAACAAGCAAGATTTGTTTCCTTTTACTTGCATGCTTATCAGGGATTTTAAGAGCATGAATAGTAGTGTGTGTGTTTTTGATAGAGTTGAATTCCCCTGTTTAGCTTAAACAAATGGTGGGTGATTTTTGAAGCAATCCATCCAGGGCAGGGTGGGAGGAGATTCGGTGATTAAAAAAGCCCCATCCTGTTTGTAAAATGAAGAGTTGTTTAAGAGATGATCGTGCAGTGCGAAAGTTTTCAGCTAGCAAAAATTGTCAGAATTTAGAAATGTTAAAATAGAATAATTAACTTCCTGTGGTTACCAGTCTCAATACCTGGCTGATAAAATGAAAGTATTATAAGAGAATTCAGTAAGTGCCTTAACCACAAAGATCTGTGTAACTGACCTTTTGAGCCCAATACAGGCAATAGAATACTGCGATTTTCAAAAACATAAAATATTTCTTCACTGCCTTCAGTTTATTAAAACAGTGTAAAAGAATTGTACAAATATTGGAAATAATTATTCTATGTTCTTTTAAATTCTGTTCTCCTTCCTTATAAATGACAATATCTCCGGGGAAGAAAAATCTGGTTTTTACCCAATTTCCCCATTGTCTGTTACAATCAGTTGGAATCTTGCTGAAGTTACAGGTGGTGAATGATAGCGTGCTAGTATTATGGAGGTATCATGAAAAACTAGAATTGAATATGTACTATCAAATGTTATTTGGGTGATAAAAATATTTGAATAGTACTGGAATACTAATTTCTGTTTGGTTTGTTCATACTAATTTGTTGATCAAGAGTCTTCAGGACAAGGAATTATTTTATTCTGTTATTTACCAAAACAGAAATGATGATTACTTATTTTTTAATATTTCAGTTTATAGTGTATCAGAAAGGTGTTGATATGGGGAGGCTGACTGATGGTAAACGGACAGTACAAAGAGACTTGGGAAATGAACGCCAGATTGCCTGTTGCAAGAAGAGAAGTCCATGAGGGATACTGTGCGTGCTGATATCCTGCACAGGTTTCAGCAGCAGTGAATTGGCTTTTTCCTAAACCTGACATTTTCAGCCTCTCAATTTTGAAAGACTTTGAGAGACAACAGAGATGCAGGTTTTGTGAATGACAGTAGTCTGTAGTTTTCATCCATCTATTTTCAAAGATGCTTGGGAAATATTTAATCTTTTGGTTTTTACTTTAATTGTCAAGGCTGTGTGCGTAGTTAAAGGTGAATTTTGCTTGCCTCTAGCATTAGTGCAGCAGCCTACCCACTGTTACACAGAACAGAAAAATTCTGGTATCACCAATTTTGCAACCTGTAGCTTTTTTTCTACATCACATACTAGAGCTAAAAAACTACCCAAGGCATTAGCATCCCCACTTTTGAAGCTAACATAGCTCTGTGTTGTCCCTGCAATTTCGTGCGTAATCCAATCTGAGTTGATTTTTGTTCACCTGCAAAGCATCTGTGCAGATTATTTCACAGCATATAAATATTTCTTACAGATTACAGTTGTAAATTTCTAGCTCTGCAATACATTCCCTTCTTCTTCACCTTCTTTCCATGTTAGGAAGGTATTCATAAACATAGCATAGGGGGAGGTCATAACTACTCATTCAGATCCACCCAATCATGGCCACCTTCACAGTCATTTTATTAGGAAGTACTGAATTATAATGTTGAAGTCTAATCACTTGGTCTTGATGACCTAAACCTTCAGTGAAAAATGAAAAATCTGCCTTTCTGGATAGAGGTAGCATGACAGGTTACCTTTTCAAGTGACAAACTGATTTGGTTGATGTTGCTGAGTTATGTGTCTCAGTTGAGGACCACTTGTGATTTTACCACAAGTCTTATATTTGTTAACTTTGTTCTTAAATCCTAGAGTGTTACCATTAAACAGTTCTGAAAGGATTTCAATTGGCCTGAAAAAAATCCACAGTTTTTTCTAGCTATGATGTTTGAAGAAAAAAAAAACTTGAAAACCTGGAACTTGGAATGCTGTGGAGGCTTGCAAAACTGACAAAACCCCAAATAATAATTCTAGTATTATTTTGAGCATCCTGATTTTGAAGACGACCTGATAGGTCCTGGCAGTCTTGTATTCAGGCTTTACAAAACTTCGATATGTAGTTCAGGAAACAGTAAACAGTGGTGAAGTGCTGTAATAAGGGCCCTGAGCTTTAATCAAAAATGAGATTATGAAGTTTCCTATGAGTGGTCAACAGTAGAGTCAAGACATCAGGCAAAGAGAAGAGGGTGTCTTGGCTGCGCTAAAGGGGTCTGCGTGAGAGTGGTGGTATCATGGTAATTCAGGGGAAGAAAGAGGTTGGGGAAATAATTTAAGGACAAAGCAGTGTGGGTATGAACAAGTAATTCTCAGGACAGCACCCGTGGCACTCCAGCGTCCTTGGGGAGTGTGGAGGCCTTTGCTGCTAGCACCATTGTGGATTTTGAGTAGATGCAGGGAGGAACTTCCTCCATTGAAATAGAAGGAGTCCTGCCTTGGTCAGCAGGAATGACATTTGGTTTGCCTGATCAAGCCAGATGAATCATTTCAGATTGCAGAAGGGTAAAATGGGAGCACTTGATGCTGGGCCTTCTCCATTATTGCCTCCAACATGCGGCATCTCCAAGACCACAGGATCCGCTTGTGACTCGGACGTGGACCATGGTCAGTCAGGGGAGTTATTCTGGGCCTTTGAATAATTTTAGGTGACACTGGGATTTCTGCTATGTTCTGGCTCTGCTGGAAGAGTTGGCCAGCAGCATGTTGTCCTTCCTGTAGGTGCTTCTTGGTGTTGTGTTGCGCTTTCCAGGTGGTGACACATTGTCATAACCTAGATTTGAATCTGTTACCTGCAGAAGCTGTGCTGGAAATTCAATCCCTTTGAGCTCCTCTGAGTATGCAGAGTGAGAAGACCTCGGCGCCAGCTCCATCAGTAATGAGCCTGTGGGTTACAGTCCAGCAGAACTGGCCCTTTTATCCAGTTATGGCTATAAACAACCTTTATTTCATACTCCAATTGACTTATAAAGTGCCTGCACAAAGAGCAGTGGAAAAGACAAGCATGCTGGAGACATTAAACTAAAATGTGGAACTACTAAAGGGAACCTAAAGTAAAGTGCAGGAAGGCACGCTGAAACACAGTGTGACAGATCCTTGGCACCAGTGAAACGCTATCTGCAGCCTAATAGAGAATAGATAGTCAACCACAATAGGTACAAAAAGGTTAAACCTCAATGTGAAGAAAGACAAGTGCGTACAGAGGAATAAATTATTTAGTCTACCACTCACCACATTCAAATCCAATATTATTGGCTCCTGGGGTGAATTTGTGAAAATTGCATTGGAAGGATAGGAATTACTGTAAGGTAGTTAGGTTACTTAAGGGAACACCAGTGCCGTGTGATTATAAAAAGTTTTAAAACCAGGCTTAGCTGCTTAATATCTCTCATTTTGTAAGTATCCAATACAAACATGTGGGTTGGATGTGATAGGATTTATTACTTAAACAGAGAATAACTGTGCCAGTGTGTTCTGAGCACATCACAGTGTACAAAAACCTGGGCTCAGGAGGAAAAACAGCAGTTTTAAACTTTACAATTCCAAGATATATATATAATGTGAAGCTGCTCTGGAGTTAAAATCTGACTTGGACAAATTCTGCAGCTTAAAGGGGTTTTGATGTTACACAGAAGACCTTCCTCTGCAAAACTCGGTAATTAAAGTGACACCAAAATTCTTGATCTACCTGAATTCCCTCAACAAATACCAGCGTCAGTGAACCATGTCCTTACATCATTTATCTCCTTTATCTTGTTATGAGGTAGGTGCACACCAGTAAAATTACTTCCACAATGAACTTTAGAAGTAAGAGATGGAAACACTGCTTTGTGCAAGAAAACTAATGAGGATCTTCCTGTTCTTTTCCTGTTGTAATCTGCACGCGCTCATGTAGGGTAAGGAAGAAAAAAGTGATGGCTTTATGTTCTGCCACCGTCTCTATACCAGCAACAGTCCCATATGCTTTGATTATTCTAAATGCCATCCTGTGATGTTTAAAAAAGAGCTGTCTACAAGATATAAAGGATAACTGTTCAGTTCTCTTTGGCAGAAGGGTGATGATGCAGCACTATATTTAATTTTGGTCCCAGAAGAGGTAAACAAATTGCAAGCTGCAGAGAAAAGAATGAAGAGGAGGTCAAAAAGCATGCTAAGAAAGGGTGAAAGGAAAAGATCTGTTTCAGCTAGCAGGTGTTGGTTGTACTCCCTCTCTAGGCAATTATCTGTTTGGTAGGGTGATTCCCTCACCTGCTTCATCCCTGAGAGGAGCTGGAGCTGCCGTTGCTTGTGTACAGCAAATGTTGCTGAATTATCAGAGCCAGGAGTTCTGCTCACGCCTCCAGAGGCTGCCTAACATCAGTGGCCACCTGAAACTGCTAGGTGAACAGAGCATCTGCTCTTTACCAGCCTCTCTGACTCTGCATACATGGGCTGAATTTGAACATCGCTGTAATTTCACATGCTTGAAATCAACCTGCTCTTTGGCAGGGAATCTTGTGCAGCAGATTGCAGAAGTCGAGGCTTTGATCTCCTGCAAGCTGCTGTTGTAGGGAGGTAAATCAGGTGTAGCGTATAAAAAGAGCAAAATAAAATGTGTTGACAGGATGCAGTCAAAACTTTGAAAACTTGATCATTGACCTTTTCTTGGTAATTTTCCCAGGTTGCTATTGATGTTATAATAGTTTCAATTTGCTGTATGTATAGCCGTAGCATCTTGTAATAGAATGTGATCTGAGATGTAACAGACTATGCTTTGTACTGAGCTTTTCTTAGATTTGTAAGGGTGCAGTACTTCACCGAAAAATTATTGGAAGTTTTGAAACTGGCTATACAGGTCTGTTCTGGGGACACGTCAGGAACCATGAGCTTTGGCAGACATTTAATAGTAGTGCTTTTCTTAAGTCTTTGTAAGTTTGAGGACTATGTCTACAACTAGTCTCCTTTTGCTACTTGTGCTCCATGCTTATGTCTTCAATTTATTTTTGTACCTAGGGATGTTGAATCATTAGAGAACAGATTTTAACTTATTCTTCCAAATATGTCAGCTGCAAAACAGATGAAATGCGTTGTTTCGGGGGAGGTGGAAAGTCATCCTTTTTCAATTAAATTAGTTGCTTAATGAAAACGCAAGAGAAGAATCTTCTGTTTCTTCTTCTGCCCTATTTTCAGTGCTCTACTACAGCTATATGACTTTCAAACTGAAAACAAACTTCACCCTTAACTTTCTTGTGGTTTCTAGTATATTTGCAGTGACCCATAGAGAGGATATTGCTGTCTGCTCTGCGTTGGAGTTGGTTAGTTTCAAAAGCTTAAATCTGTCCAGTGTCACTACACTCTACAGGTGGATCTGGACATAACTGGATCTGTGAGGTTTAGCTGGGGAAGAAGGAGGCTGACTAGCAATTTATTTGGGTGGTTTTGTTTTTTTTTCATTTTTCAGTCTGTTTTCTGCTGACACATCTTTGTGTTAGCAATTCTTTTTTGTGTTAACAGTTTTTTGTTGTAACTGCTTTAAAAGTGAGTAAGAGTAAGTTGATATTTGTCTGGAATGAGATTTTGTGAGCGATTGAGGAAGTTAGGCTTAGAAGGTGTTACCTCTTAGTTTGTCTTTAAATAGGCTATGGGAGGCTTGTGATAAACCTCAATTAAAAAGAGGCATCCGGTGTACTGAAGAAGATCTCAAAGCTGGTGACTAAATTATCTCATGTGTCTTCATGAAACCCAGAATGTGAGAATGGGTATTCTCTGGAAATGGTAGAAGATAAGCTAAAAACGAAATGCATGATAGGTAACAAAATTCTGGAATTTGTTGGTGTAGCAAGTGCTGTGAGAAATTCTTCAGGCAACAGGCAAGGATGTGCCTTCTAACATCCCATATGCAATCTTTGGGAGCACTGGAGGAGGAGGGGAGAGACTGGAGGGAAACGGACTGCTGACAGCACTGAGGTTTTTAGGTGCCTAATGAGCATTTTCCAGTGCTCATGAACCAAATGAGCCATTCCTTTGACCCAGTAAGCCATTTTTAAATTCCTATAATTCCATCTTAGTTAGACAGGGGGGGAAAAAAAGGAGAGGTTGCACTCGGAAGATGCAATGCTGTATAGCGATGTGTGACGTCAGCAAATGTTTCGTTGCTTTCTCAATCTTACCAGTTTTGTCTGTGTTGGTTGGCCTCATGGGATAAACGTGGAGCACTGTCTGACCACATGTTAGTGTCTGCTCAGAAAGCAGAAGCCACTTCTGGCCCCTCTCATGAGCAAGGACAGGGGTCACTTGCAGAGCTGTGAAGTTTAATGGGTTGCCTTCTGGAAACATGTATCTCTGACATGAGTTATTTGTCTGGGAAAATTGTATCTGGGCTGAGAAATTTTTGGCAGGTGGGCAAAATTACACTGGATTTGGCTCAGTTAAAGTGGAACGATTTAGGCCTTTGGGTGGATTCCTAAATTTTTGACACTGCAAGTAATTATCCAGCCTAACCTTTTTAATGGTGTAAAAGTTTTACCTGGACACAGAGCCACCACTGAAGATGTGAGCCTGGGCTTTTGTCAGCCTATCTGAGACATGGCTTCTCTCCTGAGACTGGCAGACCTATCAAACAGAACTGCTAGGTCATCGTCTGTAATGCAAATTCATTTTGGGTTAAACTTGCCTTTTTTTTTTTTCTCCTTGATTTCATTCTAGACATCTTATTTAACTGTGGAACAAAAGAAGAAAAAAAAACACCTCAGTTTGAACTGACATGTAAATTGTTATAAAACTTTCCAAACCCTTGGAGACAGTTGTTTTAATTATACTGTGGGTTTTACATTTTTGTAGCTGTAAGTAGTAATTAATATAAATCCAAAGTGAATTACAAGTTTGAATTGTTTATGTTACCTCTGGGCTTTGATGCAGTGCTCAATAAAGTCACTCTGTAATTATTTTTAAGTGGAGTATATTGTTCGCGAATATCATGTTGCCAGAGCATCACCTCAGCAGTTAGTCTGTCTACATGATACATACTCTCAGTGTAAAATAGAATGTAATCCAATTAATGTTTCATAAACCTCTAGCTGCCGTTTTCCTCCCTGAAAAAGTTTTCAATTTCTTGCATTTCTAGATCTGCCTGATAAACTCAGTTTTCTGGAAGAAGTATTTCTTCTTCTAAGAAGTTACTTAGTCGTTTTCTAAAAATGCAGAAAGCAGATTTGCAGTGTCCTAAGGGAACTGGTCACATTAAACAAATACTTGTTTATATACCAGAAGCCTGATGGCTTTGTGTAGGGGGCGCACCCACTGGTGCATTTAGGTGTGTAAGTGGGTTGCTGACGTAAACAGAGGAAACATGAGCAAAGCTTCAGCTGTGAATCCCTAAAGCTTGCCACAGTCAGCAGTGCTGCGAGTCAAGTTTTGATTACCCTTAATGACTGTGTTCTTCTGAAGTGAGCTTTGAGCTGTAGAGTTTGTCTTGAATCTTGTCAGATTTTACCTAAGTGCATTCAGATTGTTACTGAATCAAAGCATTGATGTATTGGCCTCCTTTAAACCAAACAGTTGGCTGAAAATAATAGCCCTTTATTTCAGTTTTCTCTATCTGCAGTGAGTATTTGCTTATGCTTTCTTTTTGGGGGTTGCCATGGTTATCGTCTCTGTGCAGAACAGAATTGTGCTACATAGGAAGGCGAGTTCAGAAACAAAGGTGAGAAAGGGCCAAACTTGGTAGCAGCTACTGTTTTTTTCAGTTGGTAAAGTTGTTTACGCTTAGAACAGAGACTTTACAAAAGCCTGTTTTAATTTTATTTCATTTTTAAAGAATGATGTTAATATGATTCACCCAAAGTTGCCAGCTTAATCAAGTCAGGGTTTTAATTAGAACTTGATTGTAATCTGAGTGCAGCAAAATTGCACTTGAAATGAGTGAAGTATTAATGAAGAAAAAATTTGCTCACTATGTTGCAAAGTACAACTCTGCTATGAAATTCAAAGCAGTTAATAATTATGAAGCATTTTTAAACATTTTCATAGCCCTACAAACTCGCATCATTTATCCCATATCCAGGATGCTGTGCAAACACATGCTATTTTGCTTTTGCTCCTTCACTGGCGCTTGTCAGCATCTACTTAACATTTCTCTTGAAGACTTTCACATACTTGCCCAGCAAAGTGTGCCACAAGTGTGTGTCTGAGCAGAGAAACTCCCATTCCACAAGTTTCAGTGGTGGTGTGTGGATAGCGCTGCAGGGTGGGGACACATACTGGTGCTGGTTCTTGTTACTCGAAGAAATTAAATCAAAAAGGAGACAATCCATAATATGGCTCGTGTTCTTGCATAAGAAAAACTTCCCTTGTGGTGTCCCTGGTATTACAATCAACATAATAAAATGTGTTCAAATGTTAACCTTTCAGACATCATTAGTGGTTGTTTTGGAAAAGTTTAGCTACAGCTGTAACATAGAGATGTTAAATTCATCGCCTTTGGAGTTCCCTAGTCATTGAGGCTGGGATTTCGCATTTCACAGGAAGCAAGGCTTCCAAGGAATAAGGGGGCTAGCTTTCTCATAGAAAACTTTATAAAAATATTACAATATAATACGGTTTGGTGTGTTATGTGGGTTTTATATAAGCCTTGAGAGACCCATATTTACTTCCTGAGTTAGCAGATGTGACGTCCTGGAACTTGGAAAGCTTAACTGAGGCCATGATTACCAAATACCTACCCCTTCCCCAGGTAACTCGGCGAATGGCAGCTTCCATGTTTATGCTGCAGTGAAGGATATCCTAGACATTGCAACCAGTAGCAATAGTTATGTTCTTTTGATCATGAAGTGTGAAGTTGATAGCAAAGTGCCAGTAAGTTCCCATTATAAGTAAGCGAATCCAGATTTTTTTTTTTTTTTTTTTTTTTATTCTAGTTTGCAGTCCTCTCTGAAAGTAATCTTAAGGGTTGCCTGAGGAATCATTTTGTTTCCCTAATGAAGATCTATTACCTGTTCAAATACTGTGAGAAGTGCCAGAAGCCTATACGCCTCATCTGACTGCTTTTATGTTAGAATCCCGTCTGCTGGGAGAATGTGACTGCATCAACAGCATAAGTAGCTATAGGCTGAGATACACTGTCACTTTGGCACACGAGCTGTTCCTTGCACTGAACACGTCACCTGGAACCAGGGTGCAGGCCCTGTGTTGGGAAACATTTTGTGCCATCATCTTAATAGAAAAATGAGCTTTTCATAAGTGACTGCCGTATATGCACTGCTGTGGATGAAACTGTGAGCCCCTGTGTTAGCCAATTTAAAAGGCTTGAAAACAGATGCTTCTTGGCCTGTAATATTACCAGATGCTGCTGCTGTGTCCTATACACCAAACACTGTCCAGTGGAATAATGTGACTTCAGAATGCCTTTTACTGAAAGAATTGCCCATGGACATCGTCCAGGACCAAAACAAGCATGTCTCCAATGTAATTGGAGTAATACTCGCTTGTTCTAGTTTCCTGAGGAGGAGAGCTTAGCGTGGGCTGGAGACTGGTCCCAGTTGACAGGTTGGATCTGGCTATGCTGTTTTGAAGTTTAGTGAACGTTACCTGTACAGAGATGATCAGATTGTGCCAGTTGGCCTTCAGGCCAGCTATGGCCCCGGCGTTGTTTGTTGCACAAGTACATACCTAGTCAGTGGCAGGATTTGTCCTCTGAGTCTCTATGGAAGAGTCATGTTTATATTTGAAATTGAAGCAGTTGGTTAATATTAGCTCTATACAACTGGGGGTTGGTTGGGGTTTTTTTTCTTTTTAAGCTGAAGTTTTGCAATTCCAGCATTCCTCTTGTGTTATGTCAACTTCACTTTGAGTTGCCAAACTGTTGTGCAAATTCACTTCTCCTCGTTCTTTGTATGGGAGGCAGTCAACTAAAGCTGACTGTTTGGGGTGAGGTTACAAGCAGCAAACTTAAGCTCATCATCATCTTCACTGGAAGACACCAGCAATGGCTAAGTGTTTCTGGACTAGCTACCAATCTGCGTGTTTACATTAAACTGGATCATGAGGGGAGAATCTCGGCTTGCCACCTCCTGAGCCACGTGTTTCTATTCTAAAGAGCTTCTAGCTTGCTGATGGAAGTGAATGCTTCTGACCTGGGCAGGGCCCTAGAAATTCTCCTGTATGTATCTTTTGGCTTAACATCAAAACATGCTGTGATTCAGAGGTACACAGAAACAAAAATACTGACTCTGTGGGGTTTTTTTCAATCTTTATTTAGGTACTTCCTTTCCCCAGCCAGGTGGTCTACAACAGAGTTGGAAAGTGTGGGAGCCGAACTGTGGTTTTGCTTTTGAGAATTTTATCAGAGAAACATGGATTCAACCTGGTTACATCTGACATCCATAACAAAACGAGACTGACCAAAAATGAACAGGTAAGTTACTCTTGCTCATTTTAGATCCTCTTTTCTTATTATGTTTGTGAAACTGAGAAACAAAGGCACATGCTAGCAAAAATAGTATTGAAAAGGTGTGCTGCTACTTTGACCTCAGTAATCAGCCAGAATTCATCACTCTCTAAGTACTTCAGTAAATGGGAGGAATGGATGGTAGAGCCAAGAGCAACACGGTGTGGAAGCTAACCAGAAAAACTACCTTCCAGCGAGCCAACTTTTGAATTTAGTCAGCATAGCACCTAGTCCAGCAGTGAGGCAAGAAGGGTTAGTACAAGTGAAGTTACGTGCTAACAGCTTCTGGGACCTAGATTAATGTATTTGCGGGGCACAGGCATTTATCATGTAAGCGGGCCAGCTTATTCCCACCTAGCTTGGGTCTCCTTGAGCAGGAGTAAAGAATAGCCAACAGGGGGGGTTTGCTCACTTTCTTAATTCACTTCCAGTGACCAGTTGCTTCAAAAAGTTGTTTCCCAGGGCCGTGCTAACCCGTGTTGCTATAATCTGACATGCCCTTGATCCTATCTCAGCCTCTTGCTCATACGTCTTTTTCATGTTATCGCACAACCCTCACTGAGGCAAGTGGAAACACCACATGAAACTTCTTTACTCAGACACCCCTTTCTGTGTTCCCTTAAAGTTCCCTTGCAGCTTTGATTCCACAAAAGATCCAGTTATTTAAATTCCCTTGTATTTAGGGTAACCATGTGCCCTCTGGGAGTGTCCCTGCCATCGCTAGGTATTGATGCAAGTAATACAAAAAACCTCAGGCTCCCAAGTGTACAGATGTAGCCAGATGCCGTATACGGGGCTGTTGCACACGCTGCCCACAGCTGCTATTTTGATCTCCTGATCAGGTAAATGCTGCTGCATCAGTCTTAGGAATAGCAGCCTGCAAACCACAGAAGGATGTGTGTGATGATCAAAGTACAGACGTGGGGCTGCCAGTGGCATTGTGCTGTGATAGGGGAATGATTCATTTGTAGCCTCTTGATGAGCATAAATTTGTTTTTTTAGATACAGCAGTTAATTCATAATGGGAATTTGGGAGCAGATGTTGCTCCTGCAGGTCCCATCCTCCACCCTTCCAAGGTGGCCACTGGAGTCCCACCAGCAGCTGGCTCACCTAACCTGTCGTGGTTTCAGCCAAAATCACTGCAACCAGACTGACAGATAACTCTTTCCGCCCCCCATCCCTCCCAAAAGAGAGGAAAGGAACAGATAAGGAGATACAGAGGTTTAGAATGAACTAAAATACTTTAATGAAGAATTAATATTAAAATAAAAAAGAAGATAATAATGAAATGGATACAGTATATACAAAACCATATCAAGCTCCCAGGATGACAGTCCCGTCACCGGCAGGCACTGGGGAAGTCCCAGACTGGACTCAGCAACGGATGGGAACTGGATTCCAGCTCTGGAGTCAGGAACACATCGATCAGGATCAAAGGCAGATGAACAGACAGGGTCCTCTTCGGACGTTGGCCATTGCAGGAAGAGAAAGAGCTGACTCTTTGATCCCTCAGCTTTTATACTGAGCATGGGGCAGATGGGATGGAATACCCCAGTTGGTCGGGTTTGGGTCCGTTCCTCCCCACAGCTGTGACCCCTCTATGCTTTTCTGTTTCTGACCCTCTAAGGGGCAAATAACGAAAATTGGCTGGCCTTGGTTGTTAGAGCAATAAGTATAAGCAAGGGCCTCTCTGCATACCATTCCTTGGCATTTAGCACAAACCTTGGCCTTATCATCCTGAGAACGAGCAATTTTCTCCACAATATGCCGTTAATTTCAGAGAGTTAGAGGAGGCCTAACTAAAATGTAAAATTACAGAACACAAAACTGGTTCGGTTTTACTTCAAACCAGGATTTCAAACCCACGCAACACTCGAGATCAGCCCAAGGTGGGGACCAGCTTGCCAGGGCTGCCATGCTAGCCCAAAGGCTTCTGTGCATGGCTGGGTGCAACCCACAGTAAAAAGCTGTGGGGTGAGGCCAGTGTGCCCCCAAATGACCCCCCCCGTGGCCAAGGGAAGGGGCAGAGACTGGGCTACAGCTACTGCAACATTCCTCTCTATCCCACCAGCAGCACTATGGAGCCTGGGGAGTTCACAAAATGGTTCCATGAGGTTGCAGTCAAACTATCCTCTGCTACAGAGCCTGCCTGGGTAGTTTTTCTGCTTAACTGTAGGATGTGGAATTTCTGTGGGTATGACTTTTGTGTTTCGGATTGTCTTGGTTTTGCTTTGACCATGTCCTTCGTCAAGTTTCATTGCTGATTGGAAGATGCATAATAAAACCTAAAAACCTTTCAGGTATTAATAATAATGAGCTTTCACCCTCATCAGCTACTTCATTCCAGTTCTGTTCTGCCTTTCTCTGGTAGGCGGATTGTCCTGTGTTAAACACGATACAGGATCAAATCTCAACAGTCTTCTGTGCTTTAGTCCAGCATGTAGAGATGCCAGAGAGGCCCAGACTTATTTTTGATGCAACCAATACACTGCTGGAGGATAGACACCTGCATTACTTTTTGCACTCCAGAAGCTGTTAGGTTACTAGACAGCAAATATGCTGGAACACAGATGGTGCTGGAAGTATTGCTACAGAGCTGAAGATTTACTCTATAGATTGCTTTACTATAAACTTGAGTCTCTTCATTTTAATTTATGGCTTATTTACATAGTTACAATGGGTTCATCATTTAATGAGTACTTCTGCTGAAAAGTACCTTTGATCACCAGGAAACATGCCTGGAGACAGTAACTGTTCTGTTGTTCGGGGTATTTTTAGTTGTCTTCTCATTTTTTATGAGGAGAACATGAAAAAATAAATTATTTCTCCCATCTTTAATGTGGTGCACACAAGAGGAAGTTAAGAGAATGGATGGTCTCAGGCTCTAGGCATTGGCACAACAGAAAAGACGGCTGTAGGCTCCCAGCGTGAGTGTGGGCTTCTCGCTGGAGATGATACATCTCTCTCCCTTCTGTCATTTGTCTGTCCTGCGTTTGGTTAAAGCCCGATCCAGCGCTAAGACTTTTCTGTAAATATTTAGTTTATGCAATCTGCTGTTGTTAAATTAATTTAAGCATGTAGGTGTTCTTAATGACTGTGGAGATTGCACATAACTGGGATCTCTATTCTCATTGCCTTTTCCAGACTCCAGACTAAGAAATTTTCCCAAATTATGTGCGCCTGCCAGCAATTAGAAGTGCAGCCTTTGAACATCTGTGGGCATAAGGGAGTGAGTTCTGGAAACAGATGAGTTAATCTGTGCCTTACCATTTGCTATAATATTTCCAAGTAAATTAAATACAGAAAATAACATGTAGTATTCATGTATACAAAGTCAATCTAATTGATGTGGCTTCAAAATGACACACGAACTGTTGCAAAATGAATTATTCCTCCTCCCTGACTTCTTCCCCCGCCCCCATTTTTTTGCATTTGGAGAAGTAAGAATGAGTATGCAAAAAAAAAAGTATCCAAATACCAATCACATACAAGATTAATTCATAGTTTATCTTCCTATTGTTTCCTTCTACTACTGATCCTCTTGGCCATGCAGCCAGCTTTATATGTAATTCCCATTTAACACACTAAAAATCCATCACTAGCTTTTCTTAAATGCTTTTAAAGAGAGAAAATTGGTCGTAGCTGCTTGGGGAGCTGAAGAAATTCTTGAAACTATTCCAAATTTTTGAGAGCTGAAAATGAAGATCTACTCTCATTCCTGTGAGTTGTTTATGGAAATGAATACCGAGATGAAAGTGATACACCAAATACCTGTAGATACTTGTGCTTCCTGGACCCTACGTGCCTTCATTAGAGACTGAAAACAGTAGAAGGTGGTAAAAGAGCTCACAAGACAGGCAGATGCAGAGATTTTTATTTTTATTTTCCTATTTGTATCAGTGTTAGTGCAGACCATGGTGTCATCCAGATGACCTCACTCGGAAAATCCCAGTTGTCTCACCATACATTTTGACCTTGTGTTCTCCCAGTGAAATAGAGAGGCTTAAAAAAGTCTAGTAACATTTTGGCTGTTCCCTGGGCAGGGTTATTGTCTAATTATTTCTTTTTATTCCCAGTAGAATTTACCTATTGCAAATTTTGAACCAGACGGGACTGCTCTGAGCAGCCAATGCAGGGGGCTGACCATTTCCAGAAGAGGGAAAGGTGTCCTCTCTCAAGAGCCTGAGTGGAGTTTCTGTGCAGTAACAATGCTGTGGCTGGAGCAAAGCCATCCTCCACATTTCTCCCCTTTCGGGGAGGGCCCCATCCAGTCTCTCTCACCGTCATTTCACTGTGCCATCTGCTGGATTGTTATTTACAATGCAGCAACAGCCGAGTACAAATATACAGATGATGCTGAGCCATTATGGCTTGATTTCTTCAGCATGGCCAACTGAGATCCTACAGTGGTAGCATAGGACAGTAAACAAGAGGACAGTCCCCTTGGACTGTTGCCTCTTGATGCTCTTGCTCAGGTGGGCTTTAAGATTCAAAAATACCTTGTGGTTTACAGGATTGCCTCTGTTCGTGGATCTGGTTTCCTTTAAAGGTCCTGTTTAAAAGTCAGTGCAGAAAATTAATTTTGGAGAAAAACTTATAGTAAAAGCCTAAGCAAAGAGTCACAATGGTAGAAAGATACAGGGCAAATCCGCATTTAGGCTAAAGATTCTGTTCCTTACAATTGCTTGTGTGTTTGAGGCGGAGGGGTGGAATCATAGCAAATGTGTGTTGACCGCACCATGGAGATCTTTGCAACTACTTGCTGTGGGTTAGCATCTCTGCAGGCTCCTGCCATGCAGGAGGGCATGCTCCCCTTTGCTGGGGGAACCCAGTGCTTTTGGTCCACTTTTGCCCAGCCGTCGAGCTGAGCTGATGTGGCTGGGCCATGTCATGGCATTTCCCTCTCCCTCGGTCCTCGTTTAGCAGCAGTACCTCTCAGGTGCAATTTACTTAATTTCCAAAGCAAATTACTATCTTTTTCAGCACTGTTTCACTGAAACAGTCTAACTCCCCCAGGAGAGCTCAGGGCAGCAGCAAGGAATGGCCTTATCCTAGCGGACATGTGCTCCTTTCAGGCTTCCTCCAGATATTTTTACAGCTTCTCCCTCCAAACATGGATGTACTTTGGGTCATCTCTTCCCTAATGGTGTTTGCCAGGGTATCTTATCTTCTCCTGCTTGTGCCTTTTCATCTCTTTTCAGACTTAGATTTGTTGTCCTAGATCATCTGTGCTTGTACATATCTCTCTCCTTCATCACTCATTCCATCCCAAGGTACTTGCTTTCCTCAACTTCCATCCTCTGCTTGCTCTTACTCTCTGCAGGTCCTTTACACTAATTGTCTTGTAAGAAAAAAAAAACCAAAATAAAACCCCAAACAAAAAAAACCCAACTCGCATCACCACCACCCCCCCAAAAAAAAACCATGCTAGAGATCTTACTCTTCTGGGAGACATTGAAAGATTTTTGTTTTCTTTTCTTTTTTCCTTAACATCATCTTAAAAGGAGGGGCAGATGGCTAGGTATTCCTGAGCAATACATTGGGCTTGTTAGACTGAAATCAGTGCAGCACAGTGGGATCAGAGAGAGGGAGGCCCAAGGGAAATATGGCCACAATTTGCATGTGGCCGTGAGCCAGTACAGTTATTTATTTTTCCCTCCTGACATCTGTGTGTTGTTTCTGTTGAGCCTCACTTACCCTTTTGGCTGCATGCTTAAAAGAATGGGTTTGCTTGTTTGTTCATATGCACGTTGTAGCTTTATCCACATCTGCTTACAAGTCCAGTTGATCATTAAGTGTCTAAATATAAAGGTACTTCGAGTCAAAAGAAAAATCCGTGTCTGCTTTGAAGTAAGCTATTATCGTAGCTCAAGAGAATTTTTTGGTAGCAAGAGATTTAAAGAAAGAAAGCCAGGAGGCAGATGCTGTCCTACTCTCTGTGCCTCTTTCCAGCGTCATTTTCTACCATGCTCTTCATGGTGCACTTTTAGTGTAGTAACTCATACCTATCCTTTCAAATGCATTTGTGTTCAGTGTCCATAAAATAGCCCGCATTTGAGCATAGAACAGAAAATCTGAAAATCAATCTTAGGAAATTAATACTAGGGAAGCAAAATTATTGAGAACATCTCGATTCTCTAGCATCAGTTTCCTCTAGGTCATAGCTATAACTCAACTTATACAACATAGATGCTTATATCCATGGTGCACAGTCTTCAGTTTAAGCTGGTTGCATTATTCCATTTTCATGATCTGAAAATTTATTTTTTAAAAAAAATTAAATGGTGTGAAGGTGCCTGAACTAAAACTTAGCATCATCTTTCTAAAAGCGCCCATTTAATTTATACTCTTAATTTGCTGTAATAGTAAAAGGAATGGCAAGTGCTGATTTCTGTATTTAAATGGGTGAATCAGTCAGTGTTTTGGCAATGTTGGCAATTTTTATTGTTATATGAAAATGGTCATTGGCTCAGCTCCCACTTTCTGTTACAGTTTCAGGCATTTTACATTTTGGCATTCTGATGAATAGAGGGCAGCTGCCACTTGCAAAGCTCTGGTGCGGATTTAGGCAGGGTTTAGATTTTTCCTTTAGATTACACCTTTCCCTAAACTCGTACCCACTTCTAGACGTACATAAACTCCATGATAGCACGATGGTGCCTGTGGCTTAAACTTTCTTGCATAGACATGAAATAGTAGCCGTGCTATCTTGATGACAGTGTTTGGGAGGGACAGTGGGGAAGGAGTTCCTGAGTAATTCACTCTTGAAAATTACATCATCATATGTTGTTTGAGAGTTAGATTTGTCTCAAAATGTGTATTGACATAACATGGAAAATTTGATTTGTTAATTCTTTTTAGATGGAATTGATTAAAAACATAAGCACTGCGGAGCAGCCCTATTTATTCACTAGACATGTTCATTTCCTCAACTTCTCAAGGTAAGGCATTTTTTCAGTCAAAAGTCTTATTCGTTGATTTCTGTTAATTGTAATACATAGAACATTTTCCCTCCTTTTTACATATAAACAAAACAATGTTCTATTTTTCCGTTCCTTTCTGGCACTGGAAGTCACATTCGGAAGTTGAGAGGTTTTTTTCTTGCACTGTCTTTGCTACAGAATAGTTATGTAGAGTATGTTTGTGAGAAGCCAGGATGCTATTCCATGCCTTTGCCTCCAAGGTGCTCTTGATTTACAACATTTCCAGCCAACATGCATGAGATAGTGACTTGTGTCTCAGACTGTGCACTCATGTTTTAAAAGTGGGAGCACACTGTTGCGAAAGTGTCTGGCTATATGGAGATGAAACAAACACGAGACTGAAAACTCTACTGAGTTCATTTACTTTTTACCTGGAATGACTCTTCACCGATTCAACCAATTTAATTTTGTTCTGACAAAATAGTTCCCATTCCACAAGATACGGAAGTATTTATGAACCGTGCAGACGGATTATGCTCTTTATCATGGGAGTGCAGTCCCATTTGGCAGCTATTTAAAAGTATGCAGCAAGACTTTAGAGACATTTATAGCATGGAATATGAAGAAAATTGAATTTGGATTAAACTTCTGAGGAATTTTTGGAAGGACACGAATGAGTGATGCCAGTTAGCATTTAGCCAGGACACAGAGGTTAAAGCTGACTGCAGATGGTTATTGCCCAGGCTGTAAATTTAATTTGCAAATTATATTCAGGAATCATGCCATCTGGGCCACTAGCTTGGACTTCTTGCATTTAGATAAAATTTTTTTTGTAGAAGTGTGAATTCTCTGGAGGTCTTTGCAAGAGCTTGCCTAACTTCCCAGAATTTTGTTTACATAGTAATGTCAGTGCATGCCCTTTGAATGTATGGCTTCCGGCATGGGTAGAAAGTAGTAGTAGTAGTCAGAAATCATAAAATTGGGGGGGGGGAGGGAATGGGATTGGTTTGTTTTTTTAGAAAATAAAATATTCTGAGCAATTGGAAATTCACTGGGTAGATATACATTAACTATGGGCATGATTTTGTTACATGAAAACAACAAGCGTTAAACAAAATTTCAATCCTCTGTTCTCTATTCTGATTCCGTGAGAGCTCTATTTCTAACAAATTATTTTTAAATAATAAAACTCATTAGAATAGGACTTCACATATTTGATAAATGATATCTCTGCTGAAATGCAAGATAAAACAAGTAGCCACACCTGACAGTCAAAGGGATTAAATTGATTTTTCAGAGATGGTACGCAACATAATGTACATGAGAAAAAGATGCATATCATTATTTCTTCCTCCTCCCAATATCCCGTTTTCTATACATATGGTACATCCTTGCCTCATGGGTAAAATGTTTCTTCTGTAGTGTATCCATGAGATTAGATCTCTCTCTGTTTTTCTTCCAATACAAATTTGTGAAAATATAGAAAAATTATGTAAGATGTATAAAAGTATTTGCGGCTTCCTTTTTAGCTGTTCCTTGCAAACCAGAAAAATGTATTTCTCACTTTATTGAGAGGACACTTAGTTTAACAAGTAGGTGTAGAGTAGTGAAAAGGCTGATGAATCTTGCTGCATCAACATTACTTACTATCGATTTAGCATTTCCTAGTGTTTTCTGATAAATGAAACATTTTTGAGAGTTTTAGTCTTTAGTTTCAAAATCTATTGGTGGGTGTTTGATCTAACAGTAAAGTAGCATGTTGGATATTTTCTCTGTTCCTTAATTCTAGAGTGATTTTTTTTCAAACTGAATTTCATTATGAACTGGAGTGTATTGATTCTGCAGAAATTTCAAGAATATGATTCAAATACAAATTATAAATATTTCAGTATTGTGAAAGCATTTCAGTTTTAGAATAGAATCATAGAATCACCTGGGCTGGAAGGGACCTTCAAAGGTCATCTAGTCTGGCCCCCCTGCAGTCACAGGGACACCTCCAACTAGACCAGG
>JAOQGH010000023.1:51707917-51731417 GCA_025769975.1 Gallinago jamesoni
TTTTTTGTGGTTGGACTCGATGATCTCTGAGGTCCCTTCCAACCACCACAATTCTGTGATTCTGTGATTCTGTAATCTTACATTTTAATTAGCCCTTATAATTCAGTTCATTATATCTTATTTGTTGGAAGCCAGGATGAATTATCACCCAGCATTAGTATGTGAGGAGTCATCCTTTCTGCACTGTCGGGCTGCTGCCCGCTTCTTCCTTTCAGCTGCAGTTTAATATCTGCGGCATGTATTTAACGTCTGGGTGAATGTGCTCAGGGGAAGGGACAAAACTTTCCTTTTAGCATGATTTTCTAAGGAAATAAGATGCGTACAGCAGTTCCAGCTGTTCCATGTGTCTTTCCCAGTTTCCTCCCATGCCTAATGCCTAATAATTTCTCAACCTGTTGGCCAGTTTCAAACCAAATTTGGAAGGCTGGTAGAAGACTCGGAGGCAACCATACCGCTGCAGGTACATCTGCTGAAGGGAAAACCAAGCAAAACAAAGCTGCTGGACCTTCTGCTGGGCCACAGCCAGCGGCCACCTCCCTGTGCCCTGCTTGGGTGCCAGTCCCCGCTTTAGCAGCTTCCTCTTGCTTGGTGCATGAGGGATGTGGGGGGACAGGTTTTGGGAAGGAGAGAAAAGTCTGTTGGGTCTTCTGCTTGGGAAGCTACATGCCTTTAGCCCCTGGGAACAACATAAGAAACATTTCTGGCTTTCTGTTATTCATTAGCAGAGTTAATGTGTAAAGTTCTTGTTTTTCATGAAGATTATTATATTTTTTTATATTACTTTTTTAAACAGACACAATGGCCAACACTAGCTAATAAAAATGAGTAAATCAGGCTGCTGTAGCACCAGATAGTGTCATGTGCTGCAGTGCTGATCAGTTTGGACACTTTCCTTTAACTCTGACCTGAATTCTGATTTATGTGTAGCAGTAAATCACATGCTGTATGGAGGCAGAGACAGACAGATATTGTCTGAATAAGCCCAAAGCTAAACTTGGTTTCTGAATATTATTCAGGTTTTTTTTTGTTATTCATCAGTTTTGTGGTTTTTCTGATGCAGAAGCAGCTCTAAAAATTATGGTTTAACACAGCACCTTGACATTACAGCATTCCCTGTTCTTAGGCTCTTTATTACAAAATGTGTCCAACAAATAAAAAGGAGGTAAATCTTTAAGGATTAACTTGACTATATGTCATGTGAATAAGCTGTGTATTTGAAAGCAGAAGCACATTCTGTGCTGACAGTATGGTGTTTGAAAGCCTTGCATATTAGCTTGTTGATAGTTTGTAAGGGTTGAATGATACGTTTGCAATTTTTTATGGCAAATAAGTATCTTGCTTTGCCATGACTTAAACTATGTATGTGTGTTTGGTCCATTGGTTTGGAAATAGAAGTTCACTTTTAAATTTTTTATAGAGTGGTAAGAAGTCAGTAAAACCAGGGTGATTCTGTGATGCTGTTTTCATTGACTTAAAACACTGTCATGGGGTATTTGTCCCAACACTTGGATTTATTAATAACTTGAGCATTCTTGCTTCTCCCATTTGTCTGGAACAAGTATTACCACACAGAGTGTAGATGTTTTGCAGAACATGACTATTATATGTGTTTTAACCAAGCTCCACTAGCTTTTGAAAATAGCATGCTGGGCAAATGCGTGGAGCTGGGATAATGAGATACTAAATGTCCCTGACCCTTTGGATGCAGACTGGAGTGTACTTTGTATGGACAGCAGTGGTTCAGTCAGCTGGCACTGATTCTCTACAGCTCAGCTGTGGGAGGGATCGGGCTCTTTGAATGCCTTCTTGAGTCAACATCTTGAAACAATGATCACAGCCTGAGATTATCTACTAAAGTAGTTTCATGTTGTGGATTTTTTTTTCTCCTTTAAAAAAAAAAACCACACGATACACACCTAGGAAATATCATCAAAAGTATGGTAACAAAAAATTATTACCCTCTGGGTAAGCTCTTAAAAGTAGGGAAATGTCAGCTAAACTTATGTGCATGGCCTTAACACTGTGTCTTTATGTGTGTTCATTATAATCTATATTTTTTGCTAACACATCATGAAACACTTTCGACCATCATGTGAGGTCTGCCTTGTAAAGTACACATTTCATGAATGGCCACATGGTGCTGTAATCCCTCCTACATTTTTTTTCCTTTTTTATACTACATTTTTTTAATGATGTGAGCGTGTAATGATGTTTTTTAACTGTTACTTGATGGAAGGCTAGGCACAAATCTAATGTGCAGTTTGACCTTTGTACAGTCTAAGGATGGTTTTTTGGTTTATTTTCTTAGAAAACATTGCTCTAGGGTGAGTTTTTCCACAGTTCTTAAAATTATCTGATTTTAAAATTATTTCCCGATCTTTCCTGTGTTCTTTGCATAAGAGACTTTCTAATTTTCATTCAGCTGGTTATATGATATTCTCAGAATGGAGATGGTTGCTTGAAGTTTAATTACTGAAGATGAGATCAGGCATAACACCTAAATTATCCTATTTTTACTGTTGTTTGGTTTCTGTGCTCACATTCACATTACCAGTTCAGGAATAACTTGATGCTGATTACTCCAAGGGAGTCTGAAAGAGAATAAAGAGAATGATCAGAGAGGTAAAAAATTGACCTGTTAGAGGAAAGATTGAAAGGGCAAAGAAAGAAAAATTGAGAAGGCTGGGAAAGAGGGGACTGTGATATCACTTTTGAATTTTCTATTTAAAAGGTTCTGCAGAGATAAAGGGACTATACAGTTCTTTATGGGTAATGGTAGCAGTAGTGGTGGTCTTAAGTTGCATTGACAGAGTTCTAGATCAGATATTTAGGCAAGAACAAGAGCAGTGAAGCAACAGAATAGATTGTACTTGAGGATTTTGGAGCTGTTATTGGCAGTTTACAACTTATCCTGCCTTCAGGCAAAAAGATGGATTGTGGCAGTCCCAAGGCACTCCCAAGTCATTTCTTGTCTTTCTTGTCCTTGTGTAATGCATAATACAGACTATTTAGGTTTGAACCTAAACCATTTATCTTTCAGACAGCAAATTCAAGTCTTGATTCAAAGTCACCAATAATGGAGAATTTCCTGCCCATGGTAAATTCCTATAATACAGAATTGTTCTGTATTACAGGACTGTAAATTGTGAGTTATTTTTCCTCTTAATTTTTCTGAGAATTCCAATTTACTCCTTTTCTTGGACTCTCAAGAGTACATTTGCCCACTATGTAAAGATGACCCCTATCAATTTTTTCCGCTATGTAAGCTTTCATGTGTAATTTCTCACACACCATGGTACAGCCACCTCCCAGCCTTCTCAATACTTTTACTTATCATTTTCTTTTCAAGATGAGGTTTCTTGACACTTTTCCACTGCAAAGCAATTTTTTTTTCATCCTGTGACTCTACAGTGACCTTTGTGCATCCTTTGCTTAAAATGAACATGGTCACATTGGTGCTGTGCCAGTTCTTTGCTCCTCTCTGCTTCTGCTTCTCAGAAAAAGGGAAACTAGAACTGTTCAAGCCTGTTACATGCTCCTGGTAATCTGTGGAGGCATTCGGCCAGAACTGCTCTTTCCCTATGAGCATCATCTGCATCTGGTTCTAGATACTTTGGGGTTTATTTGCCATCCTACAGTGCGTGATGTTTGCTTCTGTCGTGCTTGCCCTGTGGCTCTATCAGCAACCCGTTCCCTTCATTAGTCTCTCCTTTTGCAGCTTTTGTTATCTGAAAATGTTATGAGTAGTTTTGCACTTACCTTCTGAATCACACATTATCGTGTAGATTCAAAGCCTTGAGCACAATGGTATCCACAGCTCCCTCAGTTTGCTGGTGATTACGTAGAATTTCACATCTTGGACGGGGCAGCCATGTTTTCAATTTCAGTTACATTGATTGTTGTATTCTATACATTTTATACAGGTTATATACCACCAAGTTACAGTGATTTTTATATATTTTTTTTTATTATACCTAATTTACTGTATTTCGGTTTCCATAGGGACATTCCTGGCATTATCTTGAGTAGATCTCTGTGACAGCCATTTGCATAGAATAGCTGGAATCATTCATGATGCTCTTGATAAACTTATTCAGACGAGAAGCTGAATATGCAGTGCCAAGTACATTGAACATCGTTTGCATTATAACCTTCCTAAGAAGTCAGGTCCTGAGATTTTATGGGAACATAACTGTCTCAGCCAAATCTGTGGTCTCATCCAATTGTGAAGATGTATCTTTTCTGTTTAGCATGTTTGTTGATTTAATACTTTCCGAAGAGCTGTATCAGCTGTTCTACTATTTCCTCTGAATTTATTGTAATAATTCGTAATTAGTTTTTATGTTCCTCTGTATACTGTGCAACATTTGCATCTCTGAGTTATAATGAGATGTTAATCAGAGGTCCATAGAGATACTGAGCCGGACCTTTGGTAAGTCTTGCATACAAGGTATCTGGAATTCAGTGATTTTAAATATTGCAGTTTGAACTGTTTTGTGGAGAATTAGTGTTTTCTTTCTTTCTTGTTTGCAGTTGTATCTTTGCATTACATAAATGAAAACACAATTAGTATTTTCTTTTTGAGTGTTGCCTTTACTTGAGTTGGCGAGGCTATACAGACCCAGGCAGGATTTGTATCAGCGTTGGTGCTGTTCATTATGAGTTTATATATTAAACTACTTTGATATCCTCAGCATAATGAAAGGCATAGGAAAAAAACCAATCCATTGTTTAGCATGCATGAATATAATAAAACTGACAGAAATGCAACATAAAATATTCTGGAAGATTTATAGGATAGTGAAATAGAGAAATACAAGGCTTTATACTGTAATCTTTTAGCCATTCGCTGGGCTGAGGCAGTTTACTAAGCAATTCCTAAAGGACTCAGTTGTGATTCTTATAATGGCATTACCCAGACACATCACTGAAGAAGCTGACACTTTTACTATTCAAATCACAGCTCCAGAAAGGGTAATGGAGTCGGGTGTTGCCAGTTTGCACTATTTTACTGTTAACCTTGAACCACTGGGAATTTTGGATCCCCACATACGTGGCCAGGCCAGGCCAGGCTAGGGTGCAGTTTGGAAATGAAAAGATTTGTATCAACTCACTTTCCTTTTTCCCCTCCAGATTCCCTTCCGACTCCAAAAAATTCAGTGAAATTCAGTGAAATTCAGTGATTCCAAAGAGAAGCTTGAAAACATGGCCAACAGCATAGGGTGAAGGCACAAAAGCTACTACTACTACTAAAGATAAAAGCAAGGAGATAAATTCATTAATTTTGGAGGCTGTCAATACCATATAGTAGAGGCAGGCAGAACCTCAGCCCGCTCCTCTGGGAATCTTTGCAGAAAACATAGCTTATCCTTGAGGATGGTCTTTGGAACATCCCAGAGGTTCCTGCCGCCTTGCATGCAGGAGAGTGATGTTTTGCCACAAGTGCATGCTAATACAAGACGTTGTAGTAACTTTTCATTTCAAGATACCTTTTTCAGAAGATAGGTTTTGATGTAACTTCATCGTATTTGAAGTCCTAAAAAGTGGAAATTGTACATTAGTGTTTTTAAGTGATCTTCCCTTGAAGTTGTACTGCAGAGCAGGTAATGCAGCCGTAAGAATTGATGTGAAGAGCTGGGCAATTGGGCTCTCTGCGTGTGATTCTCAGTTGTATGAGGCTGTAAAAAGAAACTGTGCTTCCTTTCTAATAAGGACACAATGTGCCTTTCCCTATTAACATTAGGTGACTGTCAGTTCTTGATTGTGTCAGTTATATTGAACTTCTAGCAACCAGCTCGTTTGTTTACGGGGAGGCATTTTATGTTAGAAGAGTAAGAGGCAGCCAGAGTCCTTACAGAGAATGGGTTGGGAACCTTCTTTTTCTCAAGGAATGTGGTTTGCCTGCAGGGATGAAGCTGCTGCTTCTGCTTGTGTGAAGAGTTTTGTGAAATGTAGCAGCCTCCTGAAGTAAAGTAACAGGACTGCCTTTATATTTAACCTTTCTCAAAAATAGTAGGTGCTGAGAGAGCCTCCATTTTACAGCTCTTACAGCCAAGCAAATCACTTTAGTTGAATTTTTTTCTTTCTTTTATTGTTTGGGTTTGGTTTTTTTTTAAACTCATCTTATGAAGGGCTTGTAACTGGTTTTGATCAAAGATTTTGCTCAAGTGAATAACAAAATTGGAATTCATCAGAGACATTCTTCTAAGGGGCAAACTTGCAACATCTGGCATATTTCTCAGGCCTTTGTCTCCCTTTTATTAAAAAAGGGATAGGGGAATATATTATTAATGAACCTAAGTATCATTGATTGAAGCCTGCAAATACGCTAGTTATTTTGATGAGGACTCCAAAAATATACTTGTCACAACAGAGCACTTAAAACTAATGGGATTTCATAATAGATATTAAATATGTCAGGAAGAGCACTGCAGAAGATTGGTGTATACATTTTCAGTGCTCTGCTGGAGTGGTGGTGTTCCAGCCCACTCTGCCCAGTTGCGGCGATGTGCTGCTGGGCATGAGAACGATCAGGGACCTTTACCATGTAGGATCCAATTTTGATTGCACTCAGAGAAGGCAAGCTCAGGCCTAGAAATTGTGTCCCTTTCTGCATCTTTCACAATAGATATTTGAGTATAAATATGGTGACATGATGTATAATGAGAGCACAATATGTTATTGTTTGCAGGAGCATTTTCATGTGGGTGTTGTTAATTTGAAAAGTTTCACTCTGAAGAGCTAAGTAACGTTTAATATGTAGTGATTGATGGGTACCTAAAAATATGCAGAGCATACTTGAACAAATGGAGCATTGATTTCCCTTTTTTCTTCCAAATAGCTTCAGGTTATTGATTTTTAACCAGCAGGGTTTTTTATGCCATGTGAGTGCTGCTTAGCTTCCATAAAAGAGTCTTAGTACAGTCCATAGAAACAAATGTTTGGAATTCTAAGTATTATAAACTATGGGTTGTTGTTTGTTAAAGGCAGATTGGAATAAGAGCCAGAACAGACTTAATTTTTCTAAAAATTCCCTGCTTGTTGCCTGGTGGAGCAAGTACGGCTGGGTGTAGACCAGGCTGGTGACTTTGTGTAGGAAATCAGAAATTCAAGCTGTTCTGTGTTTGGGGGGGAACGGTCTCCATTTCAGAAATGAGAAGTTCCTCTGCAGGTCTTTGTGAAGGAGTGACCTCCCATCTGAGCTGGGACAGACAAGCTTGCATGTGCCTCTTCTCTCAGAGATGTTGATACTGAATTTACAGTTCATGTGTTCAGGGAGATGACCTTACCAGCAAAAGGATGGGCTCGGACACTTTGGTGGATTGGTTATGCAATTTGACCATTCTTTTCCTTCAGAAAAGACAATGTGTGTTGAATATTTCCATCTAGCCAACTAATAGCTGCCTGCTTTTGATTTTTCTCTCTTCTGAGGAGTGTTTCAGCTTAGTGTACTCTACAAAACTCAGCAGGCTATCCCTGGTCTCTTGCTTCTCTGAATCTTGTAACCTGTCTGTATCTTAAAGAGAACTTGCTGCTGCTTTCATTGCTTCTTGCTGTCTTCATTGCTTCCCCTTTTCTTTGCTCTTCTCTGTTACTTTCTGTTTTCAGATTGTTGCTGATCTGAATCAAGCAGAAGGAAGAGGATGTGTTCAGTAATTTAGATGCAATCTGTTCTTGCCAGCAATTTCACTTGAAAAAGTTAAGTTTCATAGCTACTAGCCATGGCATTCACCAAAAGCTTTCTATTTGAATAAATAGTGTCAAAGCTTAATGCCCTCATTGTATTGTGATATTTGCAAGAATGCCTTTTTTTAATGTAGGTTTTATTTCTGCATAGAGACAAAAAACAGCAAAGACAAGCTCAGAGAAGAATTCAGGATACTTGCCTTACACACCCATGTCCAAACTGGGCTGTGCACTAATCAGAAAGCAAGGAGCATCTGCCTTTTAATTGGATTGTTTTAAAGTTTTATGCTGTCTGTGCAATTTCAAATTATGGCAGTGATCCTGCAACACTGAGGTCAATGAAATTACTGATATGCATAGTTATTCATGAGACAAGCCTTTGCAGGCCATATTTAGTGGTATTGGCAATCAAGCAGAATATAAATCAACTTGAAATTGTATGGGATTTTTTTTCTTGTCTTTTACTAGAATTCATATTTTTAAACCTTTTTGCTGGGTCTTTAATATTTATGAGGGGCCCTGATCTTTTATTATACATATTCAATTATTCATCTGACTCAAAAGATGGAGAAAAGCTGAGTTTTTTTAACCAAAAGGGTGTCTTCAGATTTCTCTCTTCAAATATAATATTTTACATTTTAAAAGAAAATATATAAATTGTGACTTATAAAATCATCAGAACAGCATTTAAATACTTAAATATGGCTATATCATCAAGCTCCCAACAATAAAGCATAAGCTAGTGCTTAGATAAGAATTGTTCTCCTAAAATGAGGAAAGAGAAGGAAGAAACTTAATTCATGTTCTTAGACCAGGTAAATTCCAAATTGAATTTATCCTATGAACTTCTCCTTCCAAAAGGTTTTATTTTGTTCTTTATCTCACAGCATTTGTATCCATAAGTCTGTTCCATTGCATAAATGTCCACTCTTCAATTTTGACCATGGAAGAGTGTGAGCTGCTTTGTATATTTTCTTCTAGTGAGGTCTGTTCTCCCAATGCTGTGTATTGACGTAAAATATGCAGTCAATACTGTGAAAATAATCACAAACCTCTCAAGCTCCCTTTTCTCATATTGACTTTTTAAAAAAAAAAAGATCTTCATGAAGCTCAGTACAAAGATAAAGTGTTGCATAACCATGGGATAACCTCAGGTCCAGCCAGCGGTGCAGGCTGGGGGTGAGGGGAGGAAGATCTGCACATGTTCTAGCAAATATAAAGATGGAAATACCATTCATATCTATCAGTTCATCCAAAGGAAGCCTTTTGAAATAAGCTTGAATGTTACAAAATCCTTTGCAGGTTAGTAATCTTAGAGTACAGGTGAAGGTGGTGCAAGGCTGCAGTTAGTGTTAGGCAGAGCCTGCTCTGACATGACTTCCCAGACGGGAAACGTGTGTTGAGAAGAAGAAATGCTCATCCTTGGATTCAGCTGCAGAAAGTTCTTCAGCTGCAAACACCAAGGAGAAAACTCAAGAAGCAAAACTATTGACACAGTGGAAAAATGGTCTTAAACTAAAATGTTTGTAGTACAAATGTAGCTTTTAACAAGAAATTGTATTTACCATTTATCCTAAAGATATCTTACGTTCTTTTACCAAATTTTGGGCAATACTTGTAAGCTTTTTAGTTTCACTCCTAACCTTGTAAAAACCCCTGAACTACTGTAGAGAGTAATTTGAAAACATTCAGATGAAAGATGCGCCTGTGTGGAACCTTCTGCTGAGATTCACCTATTTTTCTTCCCACCAGGTTTGGAGGAGACCAGCCAGTGTACATCAACATTATTAGAGATCCTGTCAATCGATTTTTATCCAATTATTTTTTTCGACGTTTCGGAGACTGGAGAGGAGAACAGAATCACATGATCCGCACCCCCAGCATGAGGCAGGAGGAAAGATACCTGGTATGTTTAAATAAAAGGCTCTAATTATTGATTTCCCAGCATCATTAAACATAATGGTGATGTTCAAACTGGATGTTTGAGAACTGTGAGACTGAGGCATCTTCCATCTTGCGTTTTTTCCTCTCTCTGTCTTGCCTGGTTCTTAGTTTGGTCAGCTTTAGGATGCAGACTGTTGCTGATGAATTCAGTGATCCAGTTGGGTCTTGTATATTGTTGAATCAAGGTCCTTTCACTGTGTTGGATTTGCACTATGTAGTGGTTAGGCATAATAATTTTGCCTATATTTATCACTGTGAATATTCAGACAGATTTGTAGCTTGAAACTATGTCTGTAACTGTGCAGCCTCAGGGGAAAATTTGGGGAACGGAGCAATTCAGTGAGCCCAAGCCTCTAATGTTCTTGCTGGTAAGTTGTGCAGAGTGTTCTTTACAGCACGGCTCTGATCTCAGTTCTTGGTTTGGTTTTGTTGCCTTTTTTGAATTAAGAAGGTGGCAATAATGCTGGATAAGCTGTTTGTAATAATTTTTAATTTTGCCCAGATGCTGAACTATTATAACAGCTGTCAGCCTTTGTCACAGACCCGGGTCCTGTGGCAGAAGGTGTTCTACAAATGCTGGATGAGAAACACAGAACACTAGGGAGATGGTCAGTTTGCTTGATACTGATCTCTTCGCATGCACACTGGCACCTCCATAAGAAGGCAAAAAGGTCAAATTAATTCTTACTCTCTCTGTAAAGGAGTTTTATTGGACTCCGGCTTTCACCACACTTGAACTTGGAGAAAGTAGTGACACAGCAGTGACAAGACAGCTTCTATGAGATGTCACAGGCCAGACCTAACGTCTAAGCAAGAGACGGTTGTGGGTTCTGGCAAGCAGAGAGGATGTTTTGAGGGTGTTTTGGAGGAGCAGTGGTGTACAGGATGTGGTGTGGATGAGCTGTAGAGAACAGAGCTCTGAAGAACTGCCACGCAACACGTTTCAGTCCTAGCTGAGGTCAGGCGGACCTGAGAAGGGCTGTGTTGATTTCTTTTGTACTTTACTACTGTTGTTTGTCATGTAAAGCCCTGGGCACAGAGAAGCTTATAAATTAGGAATGAATGAAGGGGGGTAGTATCAGTGTATAGCCTTAAACTTTAATGACATCTGCTGTACAGCTGTAAACTCACTTCAGTAACGTTGCAAAGGGTTTCTTACTTGCTATGTGGCTAGAGATACCACAGAGGTCCCTCCGTCATCTGAGCAGGTTTTGACCACTTGGTGTGTAGAGTCAAAAGGCAGTCCCAACAGCTTTGCGCGCTGTGTGCATGGAGTTTTCCTGTGTCCTCGTCTGCGAATGGGATGGGATGGGTCGTTGGCAGAAATGAATGCAGGGTGGGCTTTTTACTACATTATTCTTTTCTTAGCGATATCATGTTTTCTTTTTTTGAAAATGTTAAAAAGCGAGCAGTACAGACTGTACTCTACTCTGAGTGTCTCTGTTTCTTATTTGAAGTGCAGTGATTGGCACCTCTCACAACTCACTGGCTCTGGAGAAGCTGGCATTAATTCAGTACTGCCTGTGCAGTTCAAGATGTGATACACACAGGCGGTGAAATTTTACTTCAAGCAGAACTGAAATGAATGGGTCTAAATCCTGTTGCTTGTGTTGGTTTAAGAGCTAATAGAAAGATGTCACCTTGCATTTTCATTTGTGTTGGGATGTTCTTTAAGAAATCAGTTATTTATGTGCACTTGCACATATGCGCGTATATATACACAGATCTGTACAAAAGCTGTAATGAAATGAAAAATGGCCATCTGAGGTTAGTAGTAGTCATTTTGTTCAAAAGGCAGTTTGTCAGTCTGAGGCACCATCAACATCCTTTATAAAAACTGGTTTTGCTTTTTTGTTTTGATCTTTTCTGTCAGTAATTCAGTGTTAGAAACCTTGAAACATTTTTGGAATTTGTCCTCTCTCCCTCTTTGGCAGACTTTGGCTGTCACTTGAACTGCCCAAAGAGGGTGGTTGCTCCTGTCACAGTTAACATATAGGCCACCTGCCAGAGAAATTAATTTTAACAAAAGACACTCATTCTGAATGTTAAGCATTTTTAAGACTTGTGCTATCCAACCACATAATACATTGCATGACTGCATTTTAATCTGTTCCTCAATGGTGCAAGGAAATCTGCTGGCATATGTTATTAAAGTCAGGTAATGGATTTTGTGGAATGGTAGCTTTCAGAAGTCTGCTAAATCACTTGCCTGATCTAGCTGTGGAGAAGTTAAACAGCTGGTTTTGGCTCTGAAAGTGAGCCAGTGTGGCCCTTCAGCACACGGCTGATGGCTGGCCTGACTGATGGCCTCACCTTTCGCGCTTCTTCCCTCATTTATTTTTCTGTCTATTTTAATTGAAAACTCTTCATAAAACATTGCTTCTTTACAAGGGACTATTTGAAGAATAAGCTTAGACTTAGCAAATTAGATAGCTTCTGTATTGATCACGGTATTAAACCCAAGTCATTTGGGATGAGGGGTGCCTGACTGTGAGCAGGTACATGAATGTGGGGGGAAGATGCAAGAAGCCTTTACTTTTCTTCTTCCCTTGTGCCTCAGATCATCAGCTAGGAAAATACAAACTGCTGAATGCTCCACAAGGTTGAGCTCATCGTTGAAGAGCCTGAGATGCCTTGTGTTGACAGCAGTTTTAGATTCTCAAAATGGACTGGAAAAGCGGTAAACACAACTCCTCTGTTTTACCAGGAGAGACAAGTTTGCCTGAGGCAAGATGTATGTCTTTTGAAAGTGGGGTATTGGGGGCTAATTGTACTTTTCTCAACCATGATGTTCCTGGCCTCCTATCTTTTGGAAAGTGTTGGAGGCAACTGGGAGTCTTTCCAGGCCATTCTGGCATCTTGGTCAATAGCTGCCAAAACTGGTCTCCTCTCTTGAAAAGCTGAAGAGCAGTGTGTGTTTTCTCTCAGAAACTGTAGTGTGAAAGAGTGAGAGCTCAGCACCTCTATGCAGCAGGCTCTGAAGGGGAGAAAAGCATTTTAAGATCAGGTTTTGTATCCAATGAACTCGTGCTTGGCCATTGGGTTGTGCTATCCTTAATGGAGGCATTCCCTCCCCTCAGTTCTGGTGTGTAAGAAAAAAAGGGGCGTGAAGAAACCACCTTGAAATCTTGTTGTACTTAGGGAGCTGATTTTTTTAACTTTGAAAATCTGAACTGCTGACATTGCAAAGATCAGAAACGGAGGCAGAAATTTTCAGAGAAAAATTTCAGATGATCAGCGAATGGTGAAGAGAGCTTCAGGCTTTGACTCTGTTCCAGAGAAAACAACCACTCATTCAGGAGTTCAGATAAATGGTTTAAAGTGTTTCGGTAAATGTCTGTGTTTACCAAAATTTGGTTGAAAGCCGGGGTGGAAAACAAGCCCTTTATTCACGAGTCAGATATGGCAGAGGCAGCTGCTGCGATGTGAGGCTTTCCACCCAGATGAGCCAGCTCCTTGCCCTGGCCCGGTGCTGTCCCTGCTGGCGTGGGTTCCTGTCAGCAACCTGCAGAGATGGGTACCAGGCTTCCCCAAAATAAATAGCGGCAACGCATTAGCGTGGGATATGGCAGAGAGGTAATGGTAAATGGTAATGGTCCAAAACAGTGGCAAGCGCCTCACGTTGAGTCTCAAGTTAACACTCATGAGAGAGTAACCCTACCCTATGGTTCTGTCAGGTGAGATAAATTCAGAAAAGTGAATTTGAATCCCTCGTGGTGAACGCGTTTCAGGTTGAGATGGAGTTCTTAGAGTAAATACCCTTCAGTATAGTGAGAAACCCCTTATCAGAGCAGCTGTGAGTGCTGCTGGTACCAAGCAAAAGCATAATATGCGCCAGATGATTTAGTTTAAGGCCTGAGTGTGAAGAAGGAAGGAAGCATGCCTGATAAAGAGAAAGGACTACCATAAATATTGGAAAGCTTTGTGTTAAAAGTGTCCTTTCCAGGAGGTTTGTTAGTAATTACCTAGTATTTATTACAACTACAGTGTGAGACATCAAATATAAAAGGTATGAATGGGTTTTTCATCTTTCCTTAGTACTTGCTAAAATTCTGGGCTGAGAGCTGAGGCTGGCAGAGTGTGTGAGGTGGCGTGGGCTGTGTATTGTTGCCCGAATTACAGGAAATTGGGTTATATGCGATTCTGATCTCTGTTAGGCTGAGGAATAGCATGGCTCCTAAGTCCCTCAAGTACAAGATCTAAACATCTTTGAGCCAATTTGTCAGAAGAGAAAGGTTTTGGTGTAAAAAAAGATGGTTCAGTAAATTAAGAACTTGTCACCTTCTGTAGGATGTTTCAGATTTTTGTTATAATTAGAGGTTAAGTTTGCACTGCATCTTTGTCAGGCTCAGCATAATCTTTCAACTTCATCTCTGAAAATAAATATGCTTTTCTCAGCTAAAAGTAAAAATATTCTAACAATATTCAGCCTCAGTTATGCTGAAGATTACTATGCAAGTAATCCCATAAAGGAGCATCTGTCTCTTTGTCTTTTAAATTAAATGTTAAAATATTTGTAAAAAAGTGTGTTAGGATTACTGCAAAGGAGGGAAATAAAATTCAAAGGACATCAGAAAACTTTCAAGTCAAGTTTCTTAAAATAAGGACCTCCGCTGTGACAAAGATTGACTTTCCTTGCTAAATATTTAAACTAACGTTGTTTAGGTTATTTCATAAGGTTCAAACAAAATTATAGGAAAAGCTGAATGGTTGAGCTCCATAGAATAATGTTTTGTATTCCTGAATTTTGAGAATTTTCTTTTATGACAGCAGTGTTTTTCATTAATTAAGACTTTTTCATAATTAAGACTTTTTCATAATTAAGACTTGAAGCTTTTCAGTCTGTCAGGGACATGGCCTGCAGAAGAGACAATGGTATGGAGCCCATGCCTCCACCTCCTGTCACTCTCATGGGTGTGCTTCTGTATAAAAAGGGCAGTGGGAGAGTTGCCCGTCTGCAGGTTTGGTGGAGGGGGGGTCATTTCTATATGGAATTTTTCTGCTGAGGACCTCACACCTGCCCATTGATTGTACCTTGGAACTTTTGGGGAAGTTCTAGTGAACTTGGTTAACGTTGTTTAGATTGGAAATCGGAGGCATGCAGAGGTTAAAATGATTTGCCTAAATCTGTGCAGTGCACACCAGATATTAGGGAGTTAAATATATAAATAAAAAAGTACATTTTTCGATTACTGGGTTCTGAGCTGTAGTTGAGAGACCAAACATTTTATGCAGCTTCAGTGTTTTTCCTGACTTACCCCCATACATAGAGTAGTTCTTTTGCTCCCCGTGTTATGTATCAGTGCTGAGATGGTTTGAATTGGTCATTGGATGTCCTGAGCTGCAGGAGCTCGGGAGCTTTGCAGCTGTAGGTCTGGTTCCAGGATCACACAGTAGCATCAATCTCTGCGGCTGGGACGGGGCTGCCGGGGCGGCACTGCTGAAGGTCAGCCACCTGTCAGCTGACCCAATTAGAACAGTTTGCTGCTTCTTCCCTCTAATGAGTGCTTTTAATAGTCTCCAGCTGTTCCCTTTTACTGCATTAATTCTTCACAGCAAAATTTCTGGCCTGTTTTTGTAACTCTTAATCTGCTGTGTAGGCTCCAAAGCACCATCTTTCCCTCAGATTCTCCCATTTTGTATTAATAATTTATTGAACCATGAAGTTAATGATAATTCAGGCCTCAGCTGGATGATGGACTGATGAGCCAACTTATAAAATGGAATATTAAAGGAAATGTTTTCACAGCTGACATTTACTTTTCAGTGACTTTAATTTACAAACCAATATTTTTTAATGTTCCCCTGTGGAGTTTGCATTCCAAACATTGCAGCATTATGAAATTACACGAGAGCAAGAAAATGTGCCTTTCCAATCTGTTTTAATTTACTAGTTTGAGTCAATTGCATGTAGTAAATAAGCAGTTTATTATTGATTAAAATTGCAGCACTAAAATCTTTTATGTAATTCATAATACTTATATTAAGAGCAAAAGTAAAAAAATATGAATTTTATTAATAACATGCTTTTATTTTAATGATATGATTCTCTATTGCATTCCTTTTCACGGAGGCAGTATGCAGGATCACTATAATATTTTGCTTCAGAATGTAAAAACATGAAGTATTTTTTCATGCAATGTTGTACTAGTCTGAAAATTTCTGGCTTTTGCCCATGTTACTACACAAGAAACCAGAAGCCAAGTAGCAGAAGAGTCCCAAGAGCTAAATACCCACAAACTTATATAGCAATTTATGTTCTTTTATTTAAGGACCTAGCTGTATTGAGAATTATGAATTTTCATTTTTGTGACAATTTTGCCAAGTTTGTTATTTATGCCTTTCAGAGCGCAAATACAGGATTGCTCTTGATGTTCTTTTGTATTCTTTTTTGGGTTTTATATCTTGCAGTAGCCTGGGGAACTAGTTTTCTCCAACTTCTCTATAGGAAGCTATTGTTTGTAGAATGGAAATTCCCAAATGCGGAACAATGAGTCTAATGTATTGATGCTGGTCTTCTAAGGCCATATAAACTGTATAAGAGAAGAGACTATGTCCATGTTATATTTTTGGAGATTGAAATGAGAACAGAAAAGATCGTCCTTGTGTAGTCCAGGGATAAAAGCCAGCCTTGCCTTCAGCAAAGGCAGGAAAGTGGTTTGCTGCAGGTAATCTTTATTTCACAGAGAAAACAATGGGTTCTGAGCAGACTATTATTACCAGTCAGGAATGAGACCGTGTGTGTGTGGTGGATGGTTCTACTATAGCATCAGCTCAGTTCTTGGTAGCAGTTAAAAAAAGGCAAATCAAAAGCAATAGAGAATAAATGGTTTTGATCTACAGTAGTTTCAGTATGGAGGAGTTTTGAGTGCTTTGATATTTTTTTTAAGTCTTGAGTATTCGCATTTTCAGTTCTCATGTGTTTTGTTAATGTGAAAGCAGCAGGAAGACTTAAATGGTTCCCAGTAAGTGATGACTTCACAATAATTATCTGGCAGGTAACCATTGCAGGTGAACAGAAAACAAGAGAATCTGTGTGGTGTGAATATTATCTTCAGTGCAATATTATCTTCTCAATGCACATTTTGTGCATTCTTAAGCTGGAGAGTAGTCTTCTAAAGTTGTCTAAAGGTAACTAAGACCAATTACTGATTGATACTTTGTTTGTCTAAAGTTGAAACAGAATGATTTTTAGAACTGCAATGTGTTATCATCCAAAAGAAGAGAGTGCCTCCAATTGCCACTTTTGTTAATATAAATTTTAAAATTAATCCTTTTAAAGTTAAATTTTTATACATGGCCTAAGTAACAGAGATGGGGCATTGACCACCAGATAGTCTGGTGTTTAAAATACAATGTAGTCCTATATGTTTGTGTGTATTTAGAAGTCTGGCTTTTTGAAATGTTTGGTGTTGTTTTCATGTTAATAAAAAATGTTTTGAAGTCTTGTCTAATGGAATCGGGGCAGCCTTCCCTAGAAAACCCTACTCGATACCCTCCTACCCTACCCTGCTCCTTAGGAGCAGACCTGTTTCCTTTTCCTGGTTGCTTTATGCTCCAACCACCTTAAATGAAAACTGTTTTATTGGCAATATGGTGGGGAAGGAGATGCAGAATCTTTTAGCTCTCTCGACAGAGGAAGGGCAGAGAGAGGCAGCCCTCCCCTTACTGCCAATATATTGAACGTGTTCAGGCTGTGGCGTGATAATGTAATTTCAAGCAGTCAGATATTCACTTCACTCTAGGTGTCAAAATCTGCATGAACTGACAACCTGTGAGAATAAAACTGAATTTATTAGCTCATTTTATTTCTTGTCTGTCATTCTCCTTCCTCTTTCCTTTTTGTGGTTTCTACATAAGTTTTCTGGCTGTCAGCACTGCCAGAGAAATGAAATAAACTGAAATCTGGATCTCTAAAACTTATTAGCTAAAGCAAAGCTGAAGCTCTGAGGTGGTGGATGGCAGGGAGAATTCAGGGTGGTGGGGTTAGGAGAACAGCCTGACCACAGTGCTTGGCTGAGGTGGTGAGGGATAGCCAGGCTGTTCTAGGCTTAGGTGTATGTTGTCAACAAAATACTTTCCTATTGTGTAATTTTTTGGTGGTGGTGTGAACTCTTCTGTTGACTGCAGAAACACTGGGTCACACTTGTGAGTTCTGTATTTTTAAGCCTCTGAAGCAGTTTATGCTGAAACCACAGGGAAGCAGAGATGGCACGTTGCAGGAAAAAAAGGGAAATTCAGTGCCCGGGTGTACTCAAGACTTAGTTTATCCTAGTTCTTCTGAAGTCTCTAGGGTTCATTCTGGGCTACAGACTAAAATCCTGTGCCTGCTCCTGTGGACCCTGGGGCCTGTTGGAGCACAGGGTGCTCCTTTCTGGTCAGCACCCAGGCTCACATCCCTGGAGCTGGGTCACATGTGGGGTGCCTGAATATCTCTTGGGACACAGCTGGGGTGCATTCAGATGCTAAAGTTGATATATATTGTTGTCTGCCCACGCTATAGGTAGTACTTTACAGGCAGTAGCAGTTTTGCTGGGGCAACCCCTGTCCAGTAGCGTCTGTTTAGACCATGGCTTTAAGGTTTGGCTTCTCCATAAAGAATGGCCTGGAGCACCACGGAAAAGATGCCAGTCCTGCTTAGTTTGATGGTGTACTGTTTCCAAGCAGGATATCATGTGAACTTGGGACCAAGAAGAACAACAGGAGGAATGGTTGGAAGAGAGAAGAGGGAGAGCTGCTGGAGGGAATGAGAGGAGAAGTATCAAATCCACATCCTCAGTGCCGGGATCACAATCTTTTCCAGGATGGTGTTGCTATTTGTTTAGGTCTTTCTAGTTAAATGGAGGAAAGAACAAAAAAGGACTAATGTCAACAATCACAAGCAGGAATGTCTGATTCAACAGTAAAAATCTTATCACGTGGGATTTGAGGGCATCTGTGGCCACCGATCAGACTCACTTGTCCTGTCAGAGCCATGCTTCCTATCGTAGAGCCCATGGTCTTTACCCTGAGTATCACACTGGATGCTGTCGGGACAGGGGGTGCTTCCCCGTGCACCTCCCTGTGCACCACCATCAGCAGCCCTCTCTGTCTCTCTCACGAGTGGGGAAGGCATCAGTTTCTCTGCCGTGTCAAGCATCAGCATCCTTCTTTGTTGAATGAAGACTGTGTAATGTTAGTAGTAAGTAAATGTCGCTAACGATACTTAAATTGTAAGGGTCTTGCGTTTACAATGTTGTGAACACGACGCATGCTGAGTCATGCATCTTTTTTTCTTTTCACTTAAAAATGAAAATTACTATAATTCCTGACCCACTAAACACACACAAAAATTAGTGAAAATTAAGCGCAGAGTGAAAATTAAGCACAGAGGTGCAAATTTAGTTTTTATATCTGTCTCATCACAGAATTAATGGATCCAAACTGGGGAATATTTTTCCCCAAAAAATAGATGTTGGCTGCCTAGTCTTGCTCTGGTTGCTTCAGTATGTTCCTGTGAAGTAGAAATATGCATTTGTGTGTCTACAAAACAACAACCAAATGCCCGAAGTTTTTGTTGACAACTGGATTGGGATGTTCTCTCTGGTTGCTTGGCCCTGCCTGGCAAGTGGCTGGTGTGCTTTCCCACAGGATTGCTTTTCAGGTGTCACATATTCCAAAAATTAGATTTTCCACCTTGGCATAAGGGATATTGCTGCAGATGCTTTTGTGTTTGGTTTTTTTCTTAGAGTGTTTTTTTTTTTTTTCCAAGAACATAAGTTGTGTTATGACATTATCGGCACACTAATAGCTTCAGTTAAGTGAACTATTAGTATGGAGGCTGAAGACTTTTATCAGATATCCTCCCTTCTCATTTTTCCAAAAGCGGTATGAAAGGATCAGGGGTTTCAGACAGTGAGGAGACAGATGGGCTTTCTTGCCGGACCGATAAGGAAGTACAATCAGAAAAACATTTGGCAAGTTTTGTTATTCAATGAAGTAGCTTTGGGAAGACTAATGGCTTCTGTGCCCTGCTATGAGGACTCTTTCAAACCACATGCTCTAAGGCATCTTGGCACCTTAATGAAACTGAAATCCAATGGAAATAAACCTAGGTGTCTGAGGGATACTGACGGTCATGGAGTCCTTCGGAAAGTGGTGCACACTCTGGTTCCTTCAGCCTTTTTGTGGTGGATTTTACCTGAATTCAGAAGGAAGAATAAAAGTTGTTCATAACTTGGTGAGATGGTGCTGCCAGAAGAAAACTCGAGGGAACAGACTGTGACAAATTGCAAACCTGCATTTGCTGACATTGAGTTGGGGTTTGGGGCCTTTGGCCATTGTTTCCTTATAGTCAGCCAAGTAAGGAAGTTCACGTAAGAAAGCCCGAGAAATCTTTTTTTTGGTTGGTTTTTTTTTTTTTTGTCTGATAATTCCAACTTATTTAAAGAAAGAAATGAGAGAAAACAAGAAAGAGGTGTCAGCTGTTTCAAATGAGCTGCTTTTTTTTTTCTTGAGGTGACTATGTAAAGTCAAATAAGCTTATTCAGAAATTCATGTCCCTCACCATTTGGCTGATGATGCTGCTTGGTTGTGAGCTATCCTGGGGGTGGTGGGGGCCTGTCTGGATTGAAAAAGTAATTCCATCTTTCAGAATAAGCAGTGGGCCTTCCATGTTAGTTGAGGAAAATATGTTGCCCATGAACAAGGTAGGGAAATTCTCCTTTGAAGTAAAAGCAGTGTTCACTTTCCCTGATCTTTATTCTAGGTGTTGTTTTCTTTTTTTTTTTTCTTGTTGATTAGTATTTTCAAAGTTCCTCTGCCCCTTGTACCTATTGCTGATTTACATAAAATCAAAACCAAAACACCAAAAAAAAACCCCAAAAATGGTGTTTAGCTGATTATTTGTTGTTCCAGACTCTGGAAAATGGACTGCCGTTGTTTCAGCAAAGCTGCCTGCTGCACAGTGAATTACTGAAACGCAGTCTAGTTGGGTTACCTTGAACACAGTTTTTTCCTATGAACTCTGATCCAAGCAAAGCCAGCCACTATTCATAACTGAGCTTGTCAAAAGTAATTTCCTTTTTCTTGGGGAAAAATCCACTAACTGGTGGCAAATAGGAAACTTTCCATGGTGAATATGGGTTGCTAAATGAGATATATATATTTTTTTAGATATTAATTTTCTGTTCTCTTTAAAAAGAAAAAACAAAACTAAATTACCCATCAATGGTTGAAGGAAAAAAATAAAATTTCTTCAGCATATAATTCAAAGAGATTATGCCTTTGATAAATGGTAAGGAAAAAAGCAAATTTTATATTTTTTTCCTTCCTTCTAATAGACATCTTAATGTCTTTGTTTTTATAATTGATCTTGTTACTTGCCACACGCTTTGAAGTTATAGCACCTGAAATGAGGCAATTGAGAGATTCTGGGTTTCCTTGTGGGCAGGGAAGCATGGTTTTGTTGTTCATAGTTCTAGAAAAGAACTTTAGCAGATGACTCAAGGTTCAAAAATAAAAAGGAGGCAAATAGGGCTTATACCTTCAAATTCTGTAATTTTAGGAGTTTTTAAATACTTGGAGTTATCGATACAGTGATAGTCTTGTCAAACTGAAAAGTGGAATCAATATGTTTGTTCCATTTTGTGGCTGCTATTCAGAATCAGTGCTACGATTGATGTGAAGTTATTAGTAATTTCCCAGAAAAGCATTAGAGCTGTTCAGCAGGGGGAAGATTATAAATGGGGAGATTAGATAGGGGCAGCAGAGCAGAAAGCATGCCCAGTTGGAGCAGCAGGGAAGCCACACACAGCCGTGGTGTGCTCTTTGTCCCTGCCCTGCAGCTCCTTTGCATTTCAGCCCTGAGAGATGAAGGGAGAATTTCAAAGTCAGTCAATGCTGGGCAGAAGGCTGATAAGAAAGCAGAATTAGCACACAACTCACACTTCTAGTGCTTTTCTCACCATTCAGGAGGCTTGTGGGAGAGTGCCACTTGATAATTAGAAGAAATACTGCTTTTCTGAAGCCTGCAATAATTTTCTTAAACTTATTGTGGCATATCTTTCCTTCTCCATGTATGCACTCTTTTATTTTGAAGATTTATATTGAAGAAGGTAAACATTTTCCTCCCAAATTCTTGTCACATGAAGTTCTGTAAAAAATATATGGTAATGGAATGATCTCTCTTCTTTTTTTGCCTCTATCTTGATGGGATGCAAGAGAGCAATAATATTTAAGGCTCATTAGCAGTAAAATTATTTTCCTCTTAGCTCATGGATTCCTTCTCTCTGATAACATCTTTAACATTCAGAACTCTGATATTTGCTTTAATAAGATTCTTTTAAAGTTTTGTATTGTTAAAACTATTTTATTTTTGTGGACTTCTACTGAAACCAGTGTAAAGCTAGCTTCAAGTTGTTGTGGCATTCATAGAACTTAAATGTGTTTCTGTTGTATATGCATTTTTGAGATTTGGGCTAAAATCTGAGCATAATTTCTGTGAATGCAGTCAAGCTTTAGAGGAATGAGAATGATTGATCTGGGAAAGAAGACGTGAGAAAAATGTGAAACTACAGAAATGTCTCGTTATTAAAATAGGTTTTCCTGTATTGTAGCAACAAAGCAATATTTTGAAACATTTAAATCATGTGATATCTGTGCAAATGACATTGTGTCATATGGAAAGGTGTGAACTTTCAGTATTAAGTCCTCTTTGAGATGTGAGCACCATCCAGCCCAGCCAGAGAAGACAGTACAAGCTGGGGAGAGACTGTAAAGGATTGTTTCGCCTCCAGTGTCTTCCCAGATTCTGACATTCTTCAGCTTACCCATTTCCTGAGCCAGGTGTTGCTTCCCTATCTGTGTTTAATAGCCCTTGGTAGACCTTTCTTCTAGGAATATATCTTTATTCTTTTATTATTATTACTGTTATTATTGTTATTGTTATTATTTTGTTGGGTTTGTTTGTTGTTGTTTTTTTTAAACTTAGTTGCACCTTTGTCATTCAGAGTATTCTGTTGCAAGGACCTATGTGTTTCCCAGCACGGAATTTCTTCCAGCATTTTGTTGCCTAATCAGCATTATAGAGTCTCCTCAAGGTCAAATTTCTTACCTGCTTACCTTAGTATTTCCTGGAAAATGTGCTACTTCACTGTTAGCCCTGAGATGTCTCAGCACAGATGCTGTGCAGCCCTACTCAGTGTCTTGTTTCGCTAAGAAAACTAGTCATTTTATTCCTGTCCTTAGCTTCCTATCCTTTATCAGCCCCTTCTCTACTGTTTTTTTTTTTCCCATGAGAACTTAGGAATGGAGGACTGCCTTTATCCCGTCTTAGTGACTGAACCAAAGACCCGTTGCAAGTTGGAGAGGCACATCTCTGCTAATGTTGATCCTTCCCCTCACTGGTTGTGTTCTTCATTATAGTGTTCTCTAATACTGGCTGGTTCTGGCAATCTTGTGTTCATTTTATCTATTTTTTTCTCAAGCGTCTTTGACTGTCATTTCAGTTTGAGACTGTTTTGGTGGTGTGTTTGGTCTCCTAGAGGGCCCTTTTTTCTATATGTGAAAGCATCCCAAATCTCCTAATGTATCTTTCGTGACATGATTCTGAGCAATCTGTAGCGCATATCACGCTCAGTGGTGAGCAGGGCTTGCTCCCAATCCAGGACACAATGAGTCTTAGCGTTATAATGTGCTTGGCTGGACAGCAGGGCTTTTAACATTAACAGGGTGGTGTATTAGAGAGGTGATGATCTGCAGTGTTATACAATGATTTCCTCTGTATCACAGAATCTTAGTGGTTGGAAGGGACCTTTGAGATCATTGAGTCCAACCACATTAAAAAAAACCAAAAACAAAAAAAAAAAACCCACACAAACAAACCAGCCAC
>JAOQGH010000023.1:51738077-51808210 GCA_025769975.1 Gallinago jamesoni
TCTCTCATCCTTTTGCATTCCTTCCACAAATCAAATTTGAAGGCAATTACTACGCGTTACTGTCTCGTTTATTTCAGTGATCCTATAGCAGTTTACCCTAAAAAAGAATACTAAAAATCTTTTTTTTTTTGTCTAAATACAAGCTCTTCATTTGTTAAAGCTGCAGGATTTTTGATGTGAATTTACATTGCTTTTATTTTTTTGTATAGATGTTTCTCTGACCATATGAATCAAATATGGCTTTCAGAAGGACAAGAAGGTCCCTGTTACACTTCTTATTTTACTTATTTATCTCAGGGAATATCTTTTGACTTGCTGTACTCATTGCTCTTGCAAAGAAAATATAAGTTTCTTTGTTGTGAGTTAATGTCCCTTCACCTTTCTATAGGAGCTCTTGGTTGGGTGATACTAATGGTTTTTAAATCTTACATAACAATACAAACACATAATCTTCTTCAACAAATACATAATCTCTTTCTGTCTTCTGATTAATTGATTAATCGAGTGTAAGCTGGGTTGGATATAATTTCAAGTATTGTCAAGACAGTATTTCTTTTTTTTCTTCTTTTTTTTTAAATCCAAGCAATTAAAGAATTTATTGCAGATTTCTGCAGGTTCTTATGAAAACTGAAAATACATATCCCTAAAAACATTTCTAGTAGTGTCTATAGTAAGAGAACAATAAGCATTTTAAGAACTGCCATTTTTAATTCATGTTAAAAAGAAACCAACTGATGATAGAAGGGACACACTGCCTGTGCCGGCCACCAGTAGATTTCTTCATAATATTCATAGCATTGAGGCTAGGGGGCTGGTTGGCTTCAGCCCAGAGCTTTGAATGTCAAAATACAGGTTTTGACCATAAATCTTCTGGTACATATTTAAGGCAAGTATGTATGAATACACTGTGGGGAGCAGGGGAGACGAGTTGTTTGTATCCCAATTGGCAAATTTTATGTTGTTTTCTTTGATTGTTCATCACAATCACATCGTAATCACAATGTGATTTGCGTCCCAGCCCAGGATCTTCTGATGTGCATATAAAATTGGATTTGCGTAAGTGTAAGACAAAGGAGAAAACAGGAATGTACTTTAAAAAGCTTACACACCCTAGTGTGACACTAATGAAGTTAGATATGAGGGCTGAAGTTCTGGGAAGAGCTTTTCTGCCCTGAGGTCTCAGAAGGGGATGCTGAGGCTGGTGGCCTGTACCCCACGCTGCCCCAGGAGAGCAGGGGATGGTCTCCACATCTCCCACGCTGCCGAGCACTTCCATCTTGCAGAGGACGTGTTGCCCACTCAAGTGTTCTTTGTCGTATTTTATTTACTTGAAGTATGGATTTGATGTCATTGGTTTTAAATTGATGTGTATCAAGCCCTACTGCACTATAAAAGCACACCTCTTTAAATAAGAATGAAGGTTGGGTTTGCAAAGATGAGAATCTTGGCTTGTGTTATCTTGCACTTTTTTTTGCCATGTACTTCTCTTTGGAGTCAGTGGGTCTGCTTGCAGACTAAGGCTCCATTAGACTAGATAAGGATAGTGGAGTTCAATGCCACTTACAGGTGTGTTTGTTATCGCACTAGAGTAAAGCTAGAAATGGAATACAGTTCCTCAGGGTTCAGTAGCTATGCCTAGTCTTTAAAAAATGATAAATAGCTCCTAATTAGATGAACCATAAATCAGGAGAATGATAAATACTTCCCAGTAAGCGCTTTACTCAGTGGAAGCTTATACAGGAGGATCAGTTCTGAACATCTGAGGAGTGTACATAATTATAATCAAAAATCATGTATGTTTTTATATCAAGAGGAAGCTGTGCAAATTACAGCTTGCGTTTGTTCATTCCAGTCATTGAATAAAGCAGAAAAAAAAAAAAAAAAAATTGTTGTCTCAATTTATTCTGGCTACTTCAGGCTTCCCCCAGGGTATATTTAGAAGAAACAAGAGTCTGAAAATAATCTCCTGAATATTTTAAATATAATTCAATATAAAAGTTGATTCATGTATCCCACTCTGAATCATGCAGTAATCTCAATATAACAATTGTGTTATTTCATTTTTTAAAAAGTGTTTTTTACATTCCAGAATGAAATCACTCCTCCCTGCCCCTCCCCAGCAATCTTTCTCATGATATTTGGAATTAGATAAATTGACTGGTAGATGACTTTTAAGGTATTTGGTATAGCCTCAGCACAATTCTTTGACTCTTAGATGACTATGTAAAGTATGAGATTAAAAAAAAAAAAACAAAGCAAAACAGCTCTTGTTAATAGAGAAAGGAAAATGAACTATTCAACCTCTTTCTTTTCTTTTCTCCCTCACAGGACATTAATGTATGTATCCTCGAAAACTACCCTGAATGTTCCAATCCCAGGTTATTTTACATTATACCATATTTCTGTGGACAACATCCAAGATGCAGGTAAATATACGCAAGGTATCCCAATTTGTTCAGCCATAGCTGCTGCCAACATTTTGTCAGTGCTAATAGAGAGTCAATGGCTACTTGAAGTACAAGAGAAAAGCGTAAGTACGATGTAGTACTGTTGGTGGTAACAGCACGAGTATCTTTTGGAGTAAGGAGGGTAATGCAAATGGAGTACTACTTTCTTGATTTAGTACTTGAATAATTAATCAAATCTGGATGTATTTTTCTTTTCTGGGTTGGCAAAGTGGCAATGGCAGTGACTGTATGTGCTTGTTACACTTTTGACCTGCACTGTAATTTTGTACTATGTGTTTTAGCTCTGCTCGGGTGCTTGTATCAGGACTGTATCTGAGGAATTCCAGGTTTCTGTTACAGAATCACATGGGGTTGGAAGGGACCTCTGGAGATCATCTAATCCAACCCCACTGCCAAAGCAGGTCCACCTAGAGCAGGTTGCATAGGAACTTGTCCAGGCGGGGTTTGAATGTCTCAGAGAAGAAGACTCTACCACCTCCCTGGCCAGCCTGTTCCGGTGCTCTACCACCCTCAAAGTAAAGAAGTTCCTCCTCATGTTTAGGTGGAACTTCTTACATACAAGTTTGTGCCCATTTCCTCTTGTCCTATGCCTGGGCACCACTGAAAAAAGACCAGCCCTGTCCTCTTGACACGCATCCTTTAAATATTTATAGGCGTGGATCAGATCCCCTCTCAGTCTTCTCTTCTCCAGACTGAAAAGACCCAAATCCCTCAGCCTTTCCTCGTGAGAGAAATGTCCACATAAGAAATAGTTATGATTCTTAAAATGATGTGAACTGCAGCCTTCTGCTGCTATAATTGAGCTGGCTTATTTTTAATGTGTCCATTTGTGCCATTCTTATATTGCTGTATTATTGATTCTGCTTACTAAACTTCTATGCAGTAATATGTGAACAATTTTAAATACCTTCTTGATTCAAATAGTTCTGTATCGTTGGTCGCACATTCCAGCTTCAAGGTATTCTGTTCATATGTTACCACTTCTCCATAGTTGAACAACTGTATGTGTCCTCAAAAATTTCCGTCAAAAGCCATACTTTTTTTGTGGCAGTAATAACAAGTGAAAATGTGTTTGTTTTTATATCTTGGTTTCTAAGTATCTTTGCTGTAAAATATTGCTTTAGTTTTTTGGCATAAGCAATGGTATGATTAAGAAACCAAACAGATTCATGACTTCATTCTCATTAGGCTTTTATTTATTTGTTTATTTTGGCCTCGTTTGCAAATGCTTATGTTTGCACACTTAACTTGTATATATGAGTAATCCCATTAACAACAGTGACATGCCTGTATGCTTTCACAACATATCTCTACGAGATTCCCAAGCAGTATATTGAAATACTGCTTTGTAGCTTATTATAGATCTGTCTCCTCTCATGCTCTTGCACTTCCTTCAGATGCTTCTTACTCTCATAAGGAGTAAGAAGGAGGAACGTAGTATGTATCAGGACACCCTGCTCTTCCAGAAAATGAACCAATGCAGAGAACCTGCTCCAGTTCTGCTCTAGTGGGAGTGTAAAGCAATGAGCTTTTCCATGTGTCATCAGAAGACCTTCTGACAAATGTTGGAAGTTCAATATTGCATATAAATTGCAATAGCCTAAAACACGTCATGCAGAGGTATGATCTACAGCCCCTCTCAGGTAGCCTGTGTGACTCAGATGTTCATCACACCATCTCTGGACCCTTGAAAAAAGCTAATTTCCTTTAGTTTGGGACACTGGCATTATTATATCCCTTATCAATATGAATGCTGACTGCTGTTCCCAGGACATAAATTAATATGAGCTCATCCAAGGGACTTAGGATTCCTATGCTTGTCAAACCTAATTGTGCTTCTATGAAACTATGAGAGAAGTGATAAGATGTACTGGTGCCCTGCCAGCTTCTCCCAGCGGGGAAAAAGATAGAATACCCCTAAAGTGATCTTCAAAACCAGTAGCAGTCAGAGCCAACAAATGCAAATCCTGTGGTAGAGCTGCAGGGCAATCAGGGGTTAATGGCAGGGAAGGAGAAGCTCCTGGAGACTTTGGTTGAAATTAAAATGAAGGACAGGGTGGGAAATGGGGCTGCTAGCCTCCTGCAGTTCTTTGTAGCAGTTCTCCTGGTGTGTTTCAGGAGAAGACCCTACCACCATTTAGGGGTTCCCTTCATCACCCAGGGACGTTGTTCCTTCCAGGAGATGGGCCATGATTCTGAGTCAAAATAATGAAATATTCAGAAGTGTGAGCTTTTAAAGGACTTGGCAAAAGATGTTTACAGAACTGAATACTTCCACACAGTGATTAACCTCCTTTTAATGTGATCGTGTTTTAACAGGCCAAATCCAGTCTAGATGTTGTGCAGGAAAGCTCAGTAAACCGCTCAGGTTTGATGTTGCTTGTTGTTTGGGTTTTTTTTAAAGGTTATGTTGGAAGTACAGCACTAAATGTTTTTTGATTCAGTTTTTGATTCAGTTGTGTTCTTGGCTTGAATTTCTGAAGTAAATGCATATTTAAACTCTTTTTTTTTTTTTTTTCCTCTCCTCACTCTCCCTCCTTTATTTCATACAGGGAGCCTGGTGAATGGGCCCTTGAAAGAGCAAAGCTGAACGTTAATGAAAATTTTCTGATTGTGGGCATTCTGGAGGAGTTGGAGGATGTGCTGCTTTTATTAGAAAGATTCTTACCTCATTATTTCAAGGATGTGCTTAGCATCTACAAAAACCCAGGTAACTTTTTCCATTAAAAAGCTATGCTTATAGAAACTTTGGCAAAACCTGCATGGCTGCTGAAAGGTAAGTGTATGTGTCCCATTGAGTCAATGAAGAGATTTATCTCCCTTTTAGGGAGCAGATTTGATTGATGGCTTAGGAGTACATATTCTGCTTTTATTCTTACTGTGTGGTTTCATTCCTAGGCAAGCACTTGGTGCTCCAGTGATCATGCCACATGTCAGAAAGCTTCCTGTTTACCACTGGTGTGGCTTTTTCTTCTTTTAGTTCTGTCACACTCAGATCTCAAATAATATTATCAAAACACTCTCAAAATGGTGTCAGCAATATCTACATTTTAGAAAAATGGTTTGGGAAGCTGTACACTTTAGGGATTCTCCAGTACCAGGGTATTTATTTTCCCTCAATTTTGACTGCTGCTGTGATGTTAACCAATTATGATGAAATGAACCTGAGTTTAGGTAAAGTACAAAAAAGAACACATATTTCTAGCGCTTCAAGTACAAAGCATACTCAGGAAAAAGACTTAGGTCGACTTGAGTAGAGAAGTTAAAACAGAATCTTAAAGCCATAATTTGCAGCCTCCAGTCACTGTGAAAGGGTTGTCTTTTCTCTCTGCCGGTCCATCCCTCCCAATGCTTATTTATTGCTAACTTCTTTAGAAGACAGTCTTGTGTCCTATGCCTAAACCAAGAAATACGATGCTGCTGTGGGGCTGTGCATGTCATTCCAGCAGAACAGATTTGCCTGCTTACGTTTGGCTGGGCCATCAGCGTCAAATAAAGCAGCGAGGGGTAAAACTTCTTTCCTTGCTTGGTGACTCGGTTGCATGCATGTCAGTGGGAAATGCCCACAGCCACTGAAATGTGTGTTTCGTACCAAGTTGTATATTAAAAACACATGGATCAAAGATTGACTTCTGTTTGCAGTGCGTGCAGCTGATGACTGGCTTTTGACTGGGAGTAGCTATCACAGTAATCGGTCACTCTGGAGAAAGTACGGGTTTCTGTCCATAACCAGGAATTACAGGCAACTGTCCACCAATCCCTGCTTCCAGGATGTGTCTTTGAAAATCTTGTATTTAGCAATGATACAGATATTACAGGGAAAGTGCGGTATTCCCTTCTGAACATTATTTCAGTGGGTCATTATCTGCTTTCAGTAAGGCAGTTATGGCAGCTATTTAGAAGATGAGTGTTACTTTGTTGTGGTGCTATTTCCAGCCATAGAGCTATTTTGCTCAATAGCAGACATAAAGAGAGCATGGTATGGTATTGACATGAGATCAGTGCCTAGTCTTGGATCAGTTATTTCTCTTTTCTTTGTAAATTAAAAAAGACCTATGTTTGTACAACATGGAAATCTTCTTAAAGGTTTGCACAACTCAGTCTCTGAGGTTTTTCCATGGGGATGTTAGACAAGAGGTAGGCAGAGGATCAATAGAAGGATGCTCTCTTTGCAATAAGCAAACTTTTATTTGGGAATCTATAGGATTTCCTTAGCTGTTCTGTGCACCACAGGTTTTTACTTCTCTTACAATGGGGAAAGCTAACAAACAGCACATAGGGGTGCCCTTCATCAGGGTGCCCTAGAAATCCTGAGGTGTGAAATGAGCAATATCTCAGATTTGTTAAGTGCTGGATAATCTGTCTCTTTTCTGTGTATATTCCAGTATCTGGGGGAGATTTAATCCCCCATTTTAGGACAGTGATTTCCTTTTCATCCTTACAGTCCAGTGTTGTGTTAGGTCTGAAGATTCATCCCTTTACTTCAGTATTCCCTGTGCAGATTAAAGTTTTTTTATGTTTCCCATTTGCTTATTGACAAGGAAGAATAGAAAGGGAACAGTTTCCTTGGGTTAACTCTCTTCTTCCTCTTTCCATACATGCATATGTTTGGGGTTTTTTTCCAATCATAATTATTTTCAGGTTATTTCTGAGTTGGTTCTAATAATTACAAAAAACTCATCAGAATCAGCTAGAAAAAAACCCAACATATTCAAGTACTGTGTAAGAAATCCTACATCGTTCTCCTCTGGGCACCTTAGACTTGATCTGCAACTCCCTCTGCTGTTGCATCACAAAGTGCTGGGAAGAAGAATTCTGCCCAGCTGTGTGGTGATCCCACAAAGCAGCAGATACTTTGGGCCAAAACTGACCTCCTGTTGCAAATAAGACTTGCAGATTAAATCTATACGATTCCTAATTTTGCCTGCTGACCTTCTGCTCCACCTGAGATACTCTTATGGCAGTTTTTCCTCTTTTTGTATAAAGAAAGTAAAGCTTTTCCAGAACTTACCTTGTATCAGTTGAACATATTGAGATGAAAAAACACATTTACATCAGAGAGCAGAGAAATGTAAGCACAGGTGTCTGTTTATATGTGTAATGACACAGATAATGGGAATATTACTTGAGTGCTTTTGTTGGAGATCCTAATTGTTTTACATAAGCTGGCAGAAGGTAACTGTAAAGAAAGGTAAAATATAAAAAAATTAAAAGAGTGAAATGAAGTTGATTTTTCAGACATCATCACTAACAGTTGGTTATTGAGATTTTTAATATATTTTGCTTGCCAGCTGCTGTGTATTTTTTCTGTGCTGGCTTTTTATTTTCTTTTTGATGGTGGCACATTGAGGTGCACAGCAATTTTTCTCAAATTTTTTGAGTTTAAAAAAGTTGGCAATTCTGCATGACAGGAAATTTTAGTGTCAGAGGACACTAGGAGGATAATTCTCTTCATTGCCTTATTAAAAATGTTGCCTTCAGCTAATCCATATGCCAGATATTTTTTTTTATTTGTGTGTTGTATAACAACGGGCAGTAAAATGTGAAAGCTTGTTGTGGTGCTGAAGTTTTCATTGGAACAATCTGGTTTTATCTTTTAGAATACTTTAGAGTTGCAGGCTTCCTGTTTTTCTCCTTTTCCACTCCCTCCTTGAAATTAACTGTTTTCTTAATGTTGATACCAAGTCAAGAATTACGAAAGGACTCTCTTTTTGCTGCCTGTCTTGTCCAAAATTATAGACTCTGGGGTAGGACAGATTGTTGAATAGATAAATGGATCAATAGATGGGTAGAATAAATAAATAAATACTGTGTTTACTAGATTTCTTTGCTAACACAGTAAATTCTGTCTTTCTTTTTTCCCGAACATGGAAGCAGATAGAGTCCAATTGCAAAGCCCTGGATTATATCTACTTCAAATTGTAGAAGTATTCCTTAATTCTTTGAAAGGCCTGAAATAGTTACTGCATAAATTCACATGTAAAATCTCTCCTCACTCTCAGGAGCACAGCTGAAGGAAAAATAATTGGTTGGTGCTGTTCATTTTTGCTGGCTGTGACTCGCTTCCGTAGCCTGGCTGGTAGCCAGAAAGCGGAAAATACAGAGTTTCTCTTGAATTGGGCACGTGTGTGTTTCATATCTTTGTTGGTTTTAAGAGGCAGAAAATACACACTCTACACAGCAAAACAGACTTTTCTTCTGCCTTGTCAACTTCTGTGGCATGGGGTAAAAGTTAACAGCATCTAATTTAAAAGAATAAGCAATAAAATGTTTTTTATCACCTCGGAAATAGCCCATATCCTCTCACCTTTCTGCAGGAGTTCATAAATTTTCTTTGGCACCAGAAGCCCTATAAAAACACTTCTTCCCAATACCAGAAAAAAAATATCTTTGTTTCTTGAAAGTTACATTTTGCATGGAGAATGTGTAGATCTTACTCTAATGTAAGAAGACTGACTTAAGCGTTTGAAACAGTGAATTTTATTGAGTGCGATGAAATCACTCACCCTGTCAGCTGGAAGAAAATACATTGTTCAGGTAAACTGAAAATGTGCTTTTTTTGAAAATGCAATACAAATGTGAGTCTCCTTAAGAACCACATTTTCAGGGAATGTTCTTAACTAGCAGTAGTATTATCCAGGGTGATGTAAACTTGCTGATTTTCTAAATCCATCATGTTCATGAATTCTGGTGACACAGTCTTGACGTTTTCTATTTATGAGCTTCCCCTTCTCTTTAAACCCAGTATGAAGTGAGATGCTGCCATTTATCATTATTGCAGGGCTGAGGTTTTGTTAGGCAGATGGTGAAGCCGTCTTTGATACAGGTGGGAAGAGGGTATGAAACCTTTGCACCATGCTGAAGATTGCTCCTGTGCAAGGGCAGCACTGAAGGTAGGGCATGCTTTCAGGTGATTCCTCTGCTGGAAGTGGAAAACAGTTTTTTCCCATTCCTTGTCAAAATTAAACTCTTTGCAAGTGGAGAAGTCTGAGAGAAGCTTTTCTTTCTTTCATGACCCCCCATCCAGGCCATCACTTTTTTAGCAGTGCTCCCCGTTGTCTGACTGATACCGTTAGTACTAAATTCTTATGGCAGCCTTTCCCCCACCCAGTTTTTGGGCTGCTCTGGCAAGATGTGGATGCTCTGTGATGGGAAGTGTTCAGGAACTGAGTCATTGCTGGAAAAGTTGCTATGATATGAAGAAAGCAAAGGGAAGGTAGGAAGATCCCACTGTTCTTTTTTCCCCTCTGTGAAACTAGAATAGATATCTTTGGAGGCACAACCTCCAAGAGCAAACACTCTGGGTAAGAAATGTTGAAAGAAGTTGGACAGGACAGAATGTTGGTGGAAGGAGACAGTACTTTTTGTGCAGTGTCCTTAAATAGAGATCATCTTGTATTCTGCCTTTGTCCAGCACAAAATGAAGGAAAGGAAAAAATTAGGACAAGTAATCTGCAGCTTCCAATAGTCTGCCTGCTTCCCATAAGCTGTACTTTCTGGAGGGGGCTGTGACTGGTTTGTGGAAAGGGAATATATTGACTCATCTCTTGTGCACAAATGTACAACCTTTCTCTCTCCTACAAGCATCTGCACTCTTGATGTGAGAATAAAAGCAGCTTGGATTAGATTCAATTTAAATGCTGAGGGGTTTTTTGCATCACTCCTTTACATCTGCTACTTTCTTAAAACAATTTGGGAAAACTTTGAACACATTCAAATGTTCACAAACTTTGGAGACTCCAAAACATGCTGTCTTTTCCTTTGCCTCACACTCTAAAACAGCTTTGTGCTTTCCCTAAATAACACTCTCAAGAGGAATCATTGTGTATCAAAATTTTCTACAGAAGAGGAAAATTCTAAATTTCTTGTGGAGGTAAAACATGAGGTTGGGCTTGGGAAGTAACTAAACTGCATAATGCTTTCCATGGCACGTTCCCATCCAGTATGTGAGCGAGCTGTATGTGCAACTTGAAAATTTGTCCAGAAGGTGGTGTAATCTCCCTGCTTTTTCAGGATTTCCAGAGGACTTGAACATCGTGCCAGTGGTAATAGCATATGTGAATTTACATTCTGCCTGGGTGGCGTTTTCTTCTTTATCACCCAACATCCTGTTCTGAAAATAGAAAATAAAAATAGGAAATGTGAACAAACCATGCCTTTCTTCTCCCTCTGAAGTTCCAAAATTACCCAGAAGAACGCACTGAAACAATGTGTATGCTAAAATAGGCAGCTTAAGCTCTAGGAAGAGTGTTTGTTTGTGTTTTTGTTTCTTGTAAAACAAATTCCCAGTTCTTTGTGTGCAAGAAAGGCAGGGAATGAGGAAGAGGCACAGCGCATATCCCTGAGGACATTTGTTCCCAATTAGGTTGAAAGGATCTAGGATATTCTGCCCAACTAATGTGCTCCTTGGTTTGTTTTATAAAGCTAAAGGTAGTGTCAAAAGCTGTAGATATATTATTTAGCTCTTAAGCTATGCAAATACAAGGTTTGGAGAGCAGGGACAAAACCGGACTGCCTGATCTGGGATGCCTCTTAAGTTAGTGGATGCAGCAATCAGTGATAAGCACAATCAGTGGAATTATCCTTTTTTTTTTTAATTTTTTTTTCAGTTGTGTAAAAAGAAAATATGTTGTTTTCTGTCTTTCAGAGTTTTCAAATCCCATTGTGACTAAAGTAAGCAGTTTTAAGAATGGGAGCTCTTGGAAGGGTTTGAGCACTTTCTGGGCTTTCTCATGACTCTTTTTCAAAAGATCCAGTCGGTCTTCGGAAGGTTTGTCTCAGAAGCTGAACTTATCTGTGGCAAGTTCTACAGCAAAGGTTGACAGCTCATACCAGCTGCAGATCATGTTCTGCTGGGGAAGGTGAAGCCACCCCAGACTACGTGTGTGTTGCATGAAGTGGTACCAAAAGGTTTGTCCAAGATCATGTCAATCTTAGAGGTAAAATTCAAGCAACAGTAAAGGTGCAGCAAGAGAGTTTGGCTTGGCTTGGCTTTCCAAGCCCACATGGAGCTTGTAGGTACCTCAGCTCAAGTCTGCTGTATTTACTGTTCCCTGCTAGAATGTACTTGTTAGATGGGAGTTAGCACGTAGTGCCTGGTTACACAGCAGAGCATTTGCCTGTAAACGTACCTTGTAGCCCAAAATGAATGGCACATTTTGAGAGACAAATTGAGGTAGCTGACAGCCTGATGTGGCAATGATACTCACTCCAGGTGAATCTGCTCCCTGAGCTTATGGTGCAGTGAAATGCAATTTACAGGTCCATCTGCCAAACATGCTACTATGGTTCAGCTTCCTCCCAGAGTCAAGATGAGTAGCTGACTTCTTAAGTACAGCAGCACCCACAATAATCACTAACTCAGGTGATAAATTGATGTGTTTCGTATCAGCAAGTTGGGATGGTGAGCATGGTTCATGAACTGGAGGGATGAGGAGAGACAGTGTTGGTCCACAGAGCCCCTGCTCGGCGCTTCTGGCATTAGAGGAGGTTGGCCGCCTTCCAGGTCTCACCACTGAATATGGCAAAGAAGGATATGGTTTCTCTGCTTGCCAGTCACAATGCAGATCTTTAAATCCTTATTTTAGGCTTGGACTTTCATGGGAGTTGAATTTGTAAAGGCTCCGCTCAGAATGAGTTGTAGTGGAAGGAAGTCTGTGTTCCCTTAAATCATTCTGCGAGAAGCCTAAATGAAGTGTTTTTCTTCTACTAAAGTTTCTTTTCTGCTGACAGACTGTCTCTGACAACCTACAATGCATTATAGAGATAGGCTAAATATTTTTTCATAGAATTACTGTATCTTTCCTTTCTTTGTGCTATACTGCACATATATACAGAGCTTTTGATCTGCAGTCTGCTTTTTCCTGTTCCTCTCCACCACTTTTTTCATATTGCTCTTTCCCATCAACTAGCAAGGTCTTTACCTGAAGCCAAGCACACTTTATTTTTTTGCATGCTCTTGACTGAGCCTCTCCGTCATGAGCAGTTTCTTGACTCTAAATTTTCTGTATAATGCATTATGTACCTGCACAGACCACTTTCAGCATCAACTTGATCTTTTAGTGCAATTACAAAAGATTTCAGCCTCCAGCTTTTGTATTTCATCCCACATCTTCATGATGCTTGCATTGTTTCAATTTCCTTTCATCAGATCTGTTGATGGCCTGTCTGGTTTTGGACTAAACCCACGCAGATGTAATTTCATACTTTGTTGCAGTAAAAACAAAACTTATTTGTGGTCTAAATCCCAAGGGGCCAGTCAGCCAAACCCTTGCATCCCACATATCAAGTATTCTTGTGTATTTTTTGTGTGTGTCAGGAGATCATTTTGAAGGGCTGGTGCTGGTATCTTTCGAGCAACTGTCATGTTTATCTAATGAGCATATCAGTCACTAAGGATGTTACGGTTCGTAACTGTGCTCCTGCTGTTCATCTGAGTTTAATTCCCTGATGCATCTTTTGAATGTTTCCTGTTCCGAGTATAACAGAATGAAAAACCCATGGACAAGCAGCTTCGTTAAAGCTCTGGCTCAGAGGGAAAGCTGCATTCGGATACAGCATTAGCTTTATCTCATAAATAATCCAGGGTCACTGGTGACAAAACACCACAAACTTTTTAATGACTGACAATTAAAGCTTGCAACAACAGTTCATTCCTTCTTGACTAACTTCCTAAATAAAATCATAATGCTATTTTAATCAGTAACATTCCAGCTAAAGCTGTTACTGCTTCTGCTTTAACAATAGCATTTGAATTAAAAGTATAGCAGTAACAGGTTATGCAAATTGCTTCTCTGCCAACTTTGACCTCTGATTCAGGCAATAGAAGGCGTAGAGGAGGCGGACAGCCATTAAAGCCCAGTTAATAGACTACTTCTGTTCCCAGCTGCAGCCCCAGAACATTTGCACCAGTCTTCATTTAACCTACGTGGAAACAAGCAAGTTGCACAAGGTGACTGGGGCTGGAATTTGAAAAACTTTTGCTAATAATTGGACCAAAACAACTAAGAATTTAGCTCTTATCATTGTGTCCTATGGTACATTTTCAGGGTCAATGTTTTGGGAGAATCATCTTTTAACTGATCATATTTGGCATTGAAGACACAGGAACACTATGGAGCAGATCTCAGAGCTGAATATTCACTTTGCTTTTAGGAGCATAGTAATATTTTGTCTTCAAGAAAGGCTACTGTATTTTTCCCTTGGACAAGTCCTGCCAAGTGATAGAATAGGCTACAGGTTAAATTGATTATTTTTATCCCTGAGACATCTTGCAAGAGCAATGTAAGTACCGTGAGACAGTATCTTTGATGGCTCAGAAATGTTTTGAAAAGAATTACAGGTAAAATAACTACAGAAAATAAACTAATTTAAAAAAAAATTTTACCTTTAGTTTTTGTACAGTACAGACGAGCAGCCATTCCTAAAGAATTACTTGGGTTTTCACATAAACATTGCAATTTGAAATCTAGTTTTTACAGTGATACAAATGAGCTGCTATAATAATTAAAATCCTGTAATAATTAAAATGAGGAAAACATGAAAGAGCATAAATTCCAACAAGTTAGGTGTGAAATTATAGCAAGGCACTTTCTGGCACGCAGCTTGCTAAAGGCATTAAAGCTAATACTAAAAGGTGTTTTTTTTCAACCACATCAGAACTAGGTGGCCCACCAGAGAGCTGGGGAGAGGGAGATGGTGGTGGGGAGCTGGGAGAGGTGGCACGGAGGCACTCGCAGGGAAGAGACATCCCCGGTGTACATCTGTAAATAGACCGGTTACTCCCAGAGGACACAGTGTATTGTGTTCCAAGTCATCTTAAGACCACTGATATTATTATTAGAAAAGAAGGGAAGAATTAGTAGAATAAATTTCAGCAAAGTTCAAGAGTTGCTCCTTGATTACAAAGTTATAGGAATTAAAACAAAGGCAATATATTAGCAGTGTAGCTCTCAGCTGCTACGCAGGAGTCCTTTCAGTAGTCTTCCAGCCGTCATTCCTGAGGGGATGACCTGCTCCCATGAGCACAGCTTCACACTGTGCCTGAGCTCTGCAGAGCCCCCTTGCTCTACCTGCCCCGGAGGCAGTTTGTGGTGCTGGAGGGCTGACCCCTGGATCTTCCAAGAGTGAGTCTTTCTTGGAGTTTATGCTCCCTACTTCTTTTCCCAGTTGGAATTTCCCAACCTTTTTATCTGTCCCTCATGAAAACTTGCTCTCCAAGAAGCTATAGCAAGAGAAGAGGTTTTTACTAAATATGGCTAGAAGATGCCTTTATTCTTCTTTTTTTCTGTTCTTGGAGTGGAATCACAAATTTTACAAATGTAGTAAGAAAGAGTGTCCTCCCCTCTGCTGCTCTCTAGGCTCATCTTCCTTGTCTCCTCCCTTTCTTCCAAATTGCATTCCCATTGTGTTCTTTAATTAGTGTTTTTACAGTTCAGCTGCTTTTTCTATCTCCAACATTTGCACTATTGTTACTGCACTTTATAAGTCCTGTCTTCTGAGTTGTACTGTTTGGACTCAATTTGAATAACTTTTCAGTTACTTGTAGATGCCATCTGTAATACAGATAACAGATTTGGTGTTAGGGTGTGGTGTTTTTTTCTCCTCAGCTGTCTTGCCTTCTTGGCAGTGTCAGGAGTGCTGCTGCCAGAGCTAGTATTCACCAAGGATCTTTTAGAAACTGAAATTGTGAACCCTTCAATCAGCAGCTATTTTGGAAGAGCGGATGGTAGTTAACATGACCCCAGACTTCTAAAGAGCTGCAATGGTCACCTGGACAGCAACAGATGAATTAATCCAATTTATGTACTGGTAGGAACTGTAATAAAGAATGGGATTAATAGGCACTTGGGAAAAGTCAGTATGGCGTTTGTAGAGCCTCACAAATCAACTAGTTCCTTGAAGGAGTCAGCAAGCACAGGGATATGAGATGCTATGGGTGTGATTTTCAGCAGGATCTCTGTCCAAAGACTCTTAAAGAAAGTTGTCAGGATATGAGAGAGAATGTAGGATGAAATTGGTTAAAGAGCTACGCATTAATTGTTTGGTAGTCTCCCCGCCTGTGCTCCAGCCTGGGATAATTGTTCTTTTTAAAAGATGAGGCTGAGGTGGGAGAGGTCACTGCCAATATGAAATTGACAGGAAGCAACAAGGACAATGCTGAAATGTTTTAGTAACTGCAACAAAGCAATGCATTAAAATGCAGCTTCTGTGCACTCAGGGCTGCAGTCTGCTGATGCTCTGGGTCCTGATCTGTGTCTAGGTTGGTAGGAAAGTGCACAGATGGTCAGATGGGTGGGTATTTTTTTATGCACAGGAAAGCAGATCACCCTAGCCACTGGGCAGCAGCATTTCTATGGCAAAGACATTTTTATGTGACGCTCGATGAAGCCGTGGCTCAGTTTTTCCAGATGGCAGAAAATGATGACGCAGGACAGAAAGGCTAAATCCTGGCTAAATCTCAAGAGCAGCTGAAGGAAAGACATTCACATTTGAGGTGCTGCCCTAGCTGCAAAGCAGGGAGTTCGTACAGCCGTGGTTCTGATCTACATTTAGGTTGTAGGTAATTCAGGAGCATCAGTACGTACCTGCTTTTGCTCTGATTTATCCTTTCTCGTTCAAGTCCATGTTCCAGGAAGCCCACAGTGGCAAGGATGATAGTGAAGCCAAACAAAGGTAGTTTTTCTGTAGAAACACCAGGCCTCATTTGCCAGCTAGACTTATCAGAGGAAGAAAGAAGCTGTGAGTTGGTCTTTGGTTTTGTAGCAGTGAGCAGCAGTTGTTTTGGTAGCAGTAGCAGCAGCTCATATAACAAATGTTTCATGATGAATGCAAACAAAAGCCAGCCCTGAAATTCCAGCTCCACTATGTACGCATAAGATATAAAACCAGTTCAAAATAAAATAACTACTCAACTTAAGGGATTTTTCCCGCCCCGCCTCTAAATAAATTCCATATGAGCATTAGTGTTTGGTCTGCTTGGTTCTCCAGGGCTTACCCAGAAAACATTTTTATTGTACAGGCTGAGGGCAAAAAGTGAACATAAAAACAGACCAAGAAAAAAATATTTTTAAAAGAAGTGCACGTGCAAAGAGGTGTGTGGTTTGGGGGATGGTTTTGAGAATACCAAACATGCTTAGTGGATTGAAATTACTGCTGATGTTTGTGAGTTGGCTGAATTTACTTGCCTCCAAAATAGGTCTTGGAGGAATTCTTCATGCACCTCCATGCAGTTTGGTTTCTGAAGATGACTTGTGGTTTTAAAGGCATCTTCATGTTAGAAGAGTGTTATGCCCTCTAGCATGAATGTCTCCCCAGATAGCTAGTGGGAGGACTTCTGGGGAATGCAAGTTGCTGATGAGTGCATACTCAGGGGAAATGAGGGTATTGAAGGGAAAGAAAAAATAATTGGAGATTCGGGAGAAATAGAAGAGCTATCCAGGGGGCAGTGCCTTAAATTGTCATCTTCCTCCAATTTCTCAATTTAAAACAACAAGCATTTACCCATCCCTCCCTGCTTTGCTGCTTGCTGGAAATCTGGAGCAGCATCTGTTGCCTGCCCACGCAAGCGCTCCCATTCTGTTCTCAGGCCCTGAAATACTCTCTCCCCACAATCCATTTGCTTTCCCTGTGGCTTTCTTCGACTCCTCTGGTCTGGCTTTCCTGTGACTCTGGGATTAATCGGCTCTGTGTTTCCACCACAGGGAGAAAGCTTATTTCTTCTGTTCTGCCAGATCAACTATAAAACAGTATACCCTGTTCCTGTGCCTTTTGCAGTATGATTACATCTAATACTTTTTTCTGTAGTGAAAATCTTAAAAAGAGTAATTGTAGTGGGCTGTCTTCTCCCATAGTGTTTCTTTCAGTTGAGTTTTGGAGGGTCTGTGAAGTTGTGTTGCTGTGTGGTGTATTGCTGTGCTTAGGGTACCTGTGTACCTGTAAGTCATTATGAGTATTACATTTTGGGTATTACAGAGCATGCAAACACAGGGCTTAGAACCACATCTTGGTCTTTGCTCCTTCTGCTGTTTGATTGCTTTGATTCATTTCCAAACAGTCGGCTAAATTATTTTTTTTCTTGCTTATTGTGGAGTAGAAGGGGCAAAAGGGGACAGATAAAGAGCACTGTTGGACCTAGCAAAACAAAGAGGAGAGAGGGGTTGAGGGATATTTCATTGTTTGGTTGTTTCTAACCATAAAGAAGCTCAGCACGAGTTACTGGGAGAGCCCAGCGGCGGGTTGTGTTGGGTCGGTGCTGAGGGAAGCCATGGAGCCCCTGACATTGCTGCAGTGGAGCGTGGGGTCCTTGTCTGCACCCTTGGGATGTTAGCAAGATTGGAGGTTTACTGCTTGGGCAAGAACATGTGCTTTTTCTGTTACATAAAATGAGAGTGTGGGGTTAATGTGTGGCTGATATATAATATACATCTCCTAAAAGCTAGTGGAAATTGGACATGACAGGAATGAGAGCGTAGCCAAAGCAAATTTATTTTAAACGTTGAATGAAAATATCCACAGAAAACTCTATTTTAACCTAAATACCACTAAATATTTTTCTGGGCATTGAAGTCTTATTTTTATTTTTTAAGTTTTCTTCCGCTCTCCAGTGTCCTTGTATGCGCTCTGCCAATTTCACAGTAGCCCTGACTGATCTTTGGAGGGTCTTCAGGCAGCTGACAAACCTGATTTACTTCACTAGGTATTGCCATTAAGTAATGTCAGTGAACGCTCTGCATGATCAGTGGGGAGAGGTGAATGGCTGTTTGTCTCTCTAGGGGTTTGTTTGATGCCCTCGTGCTGTGTTACTGGTATGCAGTTGGGTAGAGATGGATGTTGTCAAGGAGTACACAATGGTATTTGTAGGAGCAAGGATGAAGTATGCATATAAAAACAGAATTTACGTCATGCCTTCTTAATGCTCTCCTCTGTCCAGTAGGTAGATCTGTGCATCGTTGAGTGCAATTTGAACTAAGCTTTTGGTGGAATTGTTTGAGGGTTTTTTTGTGGGGTTGGTTTGGGTTTTTTAGCACCCTCAACAGTATCTTTTCCTGCAGTGTTTCCAGGAGCCATCATTATGACCTAGTTCCTTGTGGGGCAAAGAAACATGGCAGAAGCCCAGGGCTTCCTTGCCAAGAGCAAAGGAGATGAATAAAGATCTATTCTAGGAGAATTAGGAGCCTATTAAAGCGCTCAAGAAGCTCCTGCGTGGTGACCAAAGCAGCTGCTAGAAGAGTGCTTAGAGTGAATGAACTGCAGAAGACAGGGAACCTTGGAGAGTAAAACTATGAAGGGATCTTCAAGAGGGTGAAGCATGGCAGGATGAGCTGGGATAAGGGCTGACGGTCAAACAAACCTGCTCAACCTTGGCAGTGAGGTGATTTCACCAGTTGCTTCCGCCATGTTCTCTCCAAGGCTTTTTGGATGCAGTACATGGGAGATGCATCTCTGGTCTTGCAATGTCCACAGCTTATGTTTCAGGGTTTGAGAAGTCCTCAACCTGTTTTCCTGCACTGAATCCTGGTTCACAGGGACTAGTTTTTGTCCAGTTTCACCATAAAGGTATCAGCTAATAATGCTTTCCATGTCTTCCTTAGGGTTTTTATTTCAGGATTTGTGAGTCTTTCAGGGGTGGGGGGTTCCCCTTTAGATTCTTGTTATATTCATTCCCACTCCACATTCAGCTCGGGAAGTGGTAAATTCAGTGGTAAATGTTGAATGCCTGTGATGGCAATTAAAAGGCGTTAGGGACAGGGTATAATCTGGATGCCAAATAGCACCTTGAAGAGGTTTTCCTGGGTTTGAGTACTTAGTTTAACCTGTGATTTTGTGTGTTAAAGCAATTGATTTTCTTTAATGATCAGGTGAGATGCTTAGCATGAAGGATGTATACCCTTTTTAAGGACAATGAAACAGATTTCTGCTGTTGTTAGATCCCGGTCTGTTGGGTTCTCACCTTTGTTAAGATTATTTTGGTTAGTTTGCAAATGGCAAATTGTTCTTTCCAGTCAGTAGGGTGAAAAAGGAGTGAGATGAATGCTATTGGTGTCCAAGCCCTTGAGAGAAAGACATTATCCTAGTAAGCATGTATATGTACACACGTCCTGGTACAAAAAGAATAGCTCCAATGGGAATGCAAACCCTTTAATAATTAACTGTTTTCAGCTCTCAGTAGCTGAAAATAACAAGAACAAATTCTACATTGTTCAACTTTGCCTGTTTGGTGCAGCTATGCCAATGCAGGTGCCTGACAGCAAGAAACCTCAGTCTGTCTTTAGCAAACAGCTTACCAAAAATGTCAGTCCAGTTCATCTAGATCTCTTGCTAGCAGAACAGTGGTGAAGTTGCAAAGCATATTTGTCAGTATATTGAATTTCAGCATTTACTTGGCACTGTCTTCTGCTGCTGGTGGAATATGGCACATGGTCCCTGGTAGGCAACAGTAGTTTGTGCAGTTGCAGAACACATTATTTAGCCTGTTTTAAGGGCAGACTTACCATTTAGCCAAAGGTTCTGCTTTGAATTGCTGAAAATTGTTTTCCTTGGTGCATGTTTTTGCAAGCTCCTTGTAGAAATCAATGGTTTGAGTTCCTGCTTAATTCAGCTATTCAATTCACAGGCTGCTTCTGTTATCCTTCCCGACCACATTTTGGTGTACATCCCACTTGTTCAACAGGTTTTGTTTTAACAGAAATAAAGTTAGTCCATAGACACTTTGTATCTCATGTTCAAGAAGAGAAAAATTCCAAGTCCCACACATCTTTTCACATTGTATACACATGTGTGAGTAATTTTGTGAAGAAATGGCATATGATACATTGGTATATTTTATGAGCAATTGGCAATGCCAGACCAACATTTTGATTTCAAAGTAGTGGCAGAACTTACATAGATTGCCACTAAAATCAAAGGACATATCTAGCACCACATCCCTGTTTCTAAATCTTAGCAGACGGACTGGATAATCAAAGGCAAAAGAGATACAACAAAAGTGTTTTGATAAACGGATGTCACCCACTTTAAAGTGTTGAATCTCAGTTTAATTTTTCCCATGCTACATAAATAGTCCCTTCACTTCCTTCAGCCTTGTGGGTTTTAATTTCCCGCTGTTATTCAGACCAAATTAAAAAAAAAAGAAAAGGCAGTTATATTTATGAGGACTCTATATTTTCCCAGTTTTTAGGGGCTTTCGTTTCTTCAATAAATGTACTTAACAAAATTAAATGCTCTGGGAACGTGCCAGAAAGGCTGTCAACCAGTGTGGCAAGCAGATGGATGAAGTATCAGCTGAATGTGATATGCTGGGGTTACCATGTTTGTTTAGAAACTGATGACCATAGTCACTGGCCGCACCAGAGCAGCCTGCGAGGAATGTCGTTTTAAAGACCTCGGAGTCACAATTTCATATTCCCAGCACCCGCAGGATTACGGGAGAAATTGGCCTCCATCTAGATGCTGAACTGGGTTCTGTGACCGGTATACTCAGCACAAAGACAAAACCTGGTTGGACACATTGGTCTCCCAATGAGCCCTGAGCCCAGGGCAAAACATGTGCCTTAGGGCCCTGTTGCCATGTGTAAGTGCATATACACATCCAATGCAGTAGGTATCCCTTCTATGGAAACACATCCCAAGCCTCCCAGAGATGAATTTTTGACTTTTTGGACAGGCCTTCACAAAGCTTCCTTGATCTAGAAATTTTTTTCATTGTTTTTGTTACCATGGAAACCCAGAATGTACCGTTCTCTCAGATAACCTTTTCATCATGTTTTCTGCAGAACTTAGTTAAAATACTCCAGTTTTTTATTAAAAAAAAAAATTACATATATTCAGTGGTGCATTCTGTCTGCAGATTTTAAAAAGCTGATCATTTATGGGTTGGGGATTTCTTTGGACTGTTGGGCAGGAATGAAATTTAGGTATTTATTCTTCTGGTAAGCTAAGAAAATTGAATAGGATTTCATAGATTCAGAATCAGATTTGTTGTTTTGAGGAATATCTTGAAATCGGGCACTGAAATTTTAACTCTTAGTTCCTAATGATATTTTCTGTTACTTTTCTCTTACAAGTTAAATTTACTTACAGGTTCCCCATGTGCTCTTAGAATTAGCCTTTGAAGTTGAAAAAGTGTCTTGCCCTGAATTGCCTTTTTTGTTAAAGTAAAAGAAATAGTCTCAACCTGTTCTTTGGGACAAGCAACAGTTCAAATCTGTGTTAAAGGCACATAGGTTATAATTTACTTCTGATTCTTAAATATTACAAAGTTAAAATTAGTTATGTTTTCTGGCTTTTAACCACAAATTGCAGCGTTTCCCATTAATTATTTGTAGCTCTAATTATACCATCTCAAGAAGGATCTAACATATTTAGAAAAGGTACAAAGCAGGAGCAAGGGAGATGGTCAGGGACATGAAGTGGCTTTCATAGGAAAAGAAATTTAATAAATCGAGTTTGGAAAAGAAGCAACCACAGTGGGATATGTTAGAAACAAAAAATGAGCTGTGCAAAGATATTGAATGCAGAATGATTAGTCTTAATTTCTCAGGGACAATCAGTTTTTAAAAGTTTAAAATAGACATAGAATTGTTTAGGTTAGAATAGACCTTTAAGATCATCAAATCCAACCATTAATCTAACACTGCCAAAACCATCACTAAACCATGTCCCTAAATGCCACGTCTACGCATCTATTAAATACCTCCAGAGATGGTGCCGCAACCACTTCCCTGGGCAGCCTGTTCCAATGCTTGACAACCCTTTCAGTGAAGAATTTTTTCCTAATATCCATCCTAAACCTCCCCTGCTGCAACTTGAGGCCATTTCCTCTTGCCCTGTCACCCGTGACTTGGGAGAAAAGACTGACCCCACCTCTCTACACCCTCCTTTCAGGTAGTTGTAGAGGGTGATAAGGTCTCCCCTCAGCCTTCTTTTCTCCAGACTGAACAACCCCAGCACCAGAAGCTTTGACAGAACACTGGTGGAAGATACTCTCTGTGCCTCTGCCACTGCTGCTGCAAGCATCCACTGCTGGCCACCATTCATTTGAATGAATTGGAACTCAGTATAGTGGATAAGTGGGCACTTCATCTGATGCATTGTGCCTGTTATGTATTATTTCATGTGTATTTTAAGTTTTCTAGGTGTGTCAGGTTTGCCCATGCCTGACAGCAGCCATTGTTACTCTGCTGGCTCTGGATGGGTTCGAGATAACTTTCTTGATAGCAGCCTCTAGAGTGATGTGGTGTGGATTCGTGCTGTTTTGGCTGTTGCTGAGCAGAGCTCACAGAGCACCAAGGCCTGCTCTGCTTCTCTCTCTGCCCCCTCGGGGATGGGCAAGAGGTTGGGAGGGGGGACAGCAAAGACAGCTCACCCAAAGGGATGGTCCATAATGTATAGTGCCATGTTCAGCAATAAAAACAGGAGTGGAGGAGGAAGAACGGGGTTTTGGCTTCCAAGGGTGGTCATTGCATAGAGACTGGCTGGGCATCGGTCTGTCTGTGGGAGGTGGTGAGGGATTTCCTTTGCACTGCTTTTTTTTTTCCCAGCCTGTTAAACTGTCCTTATCTCTACCCACGAGTTTTCTCGCTTTCGCTCTTCCTGTTCTCTCCCTCATCCCACTGTGGGGGCAGGAGGAGTGAGCAAGCAGCACCGTGGTTGCCTGGAGGCTGGCTGGGGTCAACTTCACCACAGCAGGGTTTCTCTCTTTATCTTCATGCAACTCCTAACATTTGGATGTCTTGTGAATAATGTTGTCTTGTGAATTTATTTTGCCATTCCTGAAGATCACAATGTAGAAAGTTACAATATTCATCAACAAGAGCCTGGTTTGTTGCAGGTTTAGGGTTCTTTTTAGTAACCTCACTTTCTCCCCAAAATTGCTGTTTCTTGAAGAGTTCTTCCTAATTCCTGTCACATCCTTCCTGGTTTCTGTCCCGTTTTTTTCCTCATTCAGAGGTGTTAATGTGTGCATGTGCCCATAAATACCAAAGTGGAAAAAGACAGCAGGTCATTTTATCTCCTGTTTTCTTAAGCACAAGGGAAAGTTTTGTGTGGTATAACCTTGAAGCACAGTAGCCATTAAGTCAGGGCTAGTATTGTCATTAAATCAAAACAGTGCAGTCGTCCTGGAAACTTTGATACTAGCCAGTCTCTCTAAGACTGGAATAAAACTACTGATTGAAAGACTGCAGACATAAGACAATTTGCAGGACTAAGTGCAGGAGCAGTGGCTTTTTGTACCCTGTAAATCTCCTGTCTTGATTCATGGGTGTTTTCACAGTACTCAGCTAATTCCTTCAACCTGCAATAGAGGTAAGGCTACTGAGAATATGCTTCCTGTAGACAAGGTGATAGACAGCAGAATGATGTGTCTCTTCCCTGTCAGCACAGCCATGCTAAATGTGAGTTGGATTAAAAAAGGATCGTTGAGCAAATACTGTTTCCTCATGGATTGCTCTTGGCACTGGCATGCGAGCGGGAATGGTCAAGGTGTGCTGGAGCTGATCACGTAAGTCACAGAAGACAGACAACAGGTACTACGGGGGGGCTGCCTTGGCTGCTGCTGGGTGCAGATACACGGGGTGCATAGGGAGGCCTTCATCTGCAAAAGTTTCAGTCTCATAAGTACATGCCAGAAATGTCATTTCCCCCCTCCATCAGGAGGAAAATCTATTGCCTGGACTACAGAGCAAGTACATGCATGTGTAAATGTCTGTGGTGTTTGAACAGCAACTAAAAATGCCCCGTATTCATTTATATTAACCCTAGCAGATTAAAGTCACGCTTCTCCTTGAACTGGGGCCTGCTTCTGAAAACTCTCAGACATATAAATAATTGCTGGGGGAAGTCTCCTGCCACGGCTCGCTGAGACACTGCATCCTGTGACGCAGCCCCAGAGGTAGCCCACCCCACCCAAGCACTTCACTCCTCAGAATCAAGTGGGTCACGCCAGACCTAGGGATTTTCTTCTACCTTTTCCAAGTTCTCATCCCTCGCCTGTGGCTGTGCTGGTAAAGAAGCGCTGAGGTTGGCATAAAGAGCCACTGCATGCATCTCTGTGTAACCTCTGCAACAGCATCTGCCTCAGAGGATCCAGGGAGAGCCATCGCCTCTCAACCTGCAGCAAACCCTGAGTGTCCCCAGGCTCCCTGTCACAGATCAGGGCTGCAGGCTCTGTTACAGCCACAGCTAAAAGCCCTGGTGTGAATTCACCTTGACTTGGGTTTAGTGAGTTTGTGAAATCCAGAGGAGCATCGGTCACTGTGAAGTCCTGAAATAACTAAATGTTTGGCTTATTTATCTGCCTTCAAGGTCTGCAAGGTCTTTTCATGAGTGAGGACACTCACCTTTCACATGAGCTTCTTAGAGCAGATATGGAGGGGGTAACAGTGCATCACCTGGGGCTTCCTGGAAGGAGAGAAGAAGCATTCTTGTTTCTGGTTCATCGTAACCTCAGGGGATGCAAAAACCCTGGCAGACTTAGGGCTTTAGCCCTGTTGAGACATTATACTTTGCCTTCTAGCCTGAACAGTAGAGGATCAAGATGTCCCCTCTGCAGGAAAAGCAGGGGGTGAGAATTGCATTAGCCACACTAGGAGATTACTCTCCTCTCCCAGGACTTCCAGTTAATATAATTCCCCTTCTTTTTATTTTTTTTCTCTCTCTTGCTGAAACAAGCCTCCCTGTGTTAAACAACGGACCTTTTTCCTCAGTTTTTTGGCCAGAGGAGGAAGCCTTTGTCCCGATACCCTGGCGACTGGCCAAGGCAGTTGGGCTGCGGGCCAGGAGGGGGTGAACTTGAAAGGAACAGTGTGTTGTTTCTGCTCTGGTAGCATTCTTCCTTCTTCACCAGTGCCTCAGCCCCTGGCTGCCTTCAGTTGCTCATTATACACAAAAGAACCTAAGGGCAAAAGAGAGAATTTTCTCTTGACCGCCTGTAACTTGCAATAATAAGAAATAAAGCAGTTTTAGGGCTTTCAGTTGTGTGTGTGCAGACGTAGTTGGGAGAAAATCTTCTTAGGACTGGTAACTTTCTCACAAGGGAGAAGAGAACTGATACATTTTTCTTTTTTCCTCCATTTTAATAGCAGCTTTCATACAGTAATGTGCGTCTTCCAGTCCTGTATATGTTATCAGTAGTGGCAGTGCATAAATTTTATTACTGACCATAACTTTAGTCCTAGTTAGTACTTTTGCTTTCGTTTCTCCTTTCGGTAGTTATTTGGTAGTATTATATTTATTTGGTAGTATTATATTTATATATATATACAGCACTAAGCAGTCACATGTATACTCTAGGAAGACAGGCAGCATTTAGAATTAATCATTTTTAAGGCCATATTCTCAAACTTTTTAAAAAATGTAGTGTTACTTCATATTCCTGCAAGGCCTGCTGCTGCAGGATGGTAGCTGCTAGGTTTGAACAGCCAAAAATTGGAAAAGGTAGCAAATTAGGTGTTCAAAAATGACATTCACATTGAGGTATCTCAAAGGCACTGACAAAAAGGCTTCCACAAGTGGTGCAGCGGACTTGGAAGTTGACACATGCAAGGTGTTTGGAACTTCCATCTCTGAAAGAGGTAAATGGACCGTTGGGTCATTCAGCTTGGCTTCTTGTGTGCTACAGGCCATGCAGTTTCTCTCCCTTCTGCACAGATGTCAGTAACTGGAGTTGGTTAAGTTATCCAGCGTTGATGTAAAAATATCACGTGCTAGCAAATACACTCGTTTTGTTCTTGTGATTAATCACCTTCACCGCTTTGAAAAGTTGTGCCTGCCTTCCAATCCGCATTTCTCCGCCTTCTGCTTCCAACCTTTCAGTATCCATAGTTTTCTCACCATGAAAATATGCAGATGCTGTAAACAAGTCACCTCTCAATCTTCTTTTTTTGGTAAGCTGACCAGAATGAATTTATCATCTTTCTCTGAAGTGTCCCTTCCAACCCCAGTATTCATTCTGAGGCTGTTTTCATACCCTATCTGATTTAGGATGTGGTTACCAACTGGATGCCGTATGCCAGTGTTGCACTCGTCAATACTATATATGGAAATAAAGACACCTCCACCTCCTTCCATCCCTCTTAGACATCTTAAGCTTGCACAACATGTCTTTTCCATCACTTCCTTTTTGTGGACAAAAATCACAGATAGCAGCCTACTGTGACTCAAAGCCCAAAGGCAAGATGCCTGCTCTAGGTTGTCAAGTCCCAGGCTGTATCTCTGTGGATTTTCTGCATAACATACCTGTGGTGAAACTCTTCCTGCTTGTGAGCACTGCTGAAATTCATCTCAATCACTGCAACATTCTCTTCTCTCTGCAAAAGAAGTCATAATGTTAGTATCTGCGTAACCGACTGTGCAACAATGTTCACAAGCGATCTGTAAGAACCTATTTTTAAATTGTGGGGGTTTTTGATACTTATACTGCTATAAAAGATATATTAGAAATCGCATATGAACTGCAACCATAGCAATTCTTTCGGCAACTTGAACTAGAGAATCCTGGCATTTCCTCTGCAGATGACTTTGGTTTTGGCACCTCCAACTCTGTCTCGTTCAACTTAGACGTTGCTTAACAGCAATAAAAGTACCTGGACCACATTCTCATAGGAATCTGCCTTTTTGCTCTACCAATGTGGGTTAATTTTCAGCTTTGTATTTCCTTCTGTGTTAACTTACCTTAGCTGGGAATGCAACATGAAAGCGCACCAAATAAAGGTGTCTCTTAGAAGATCCTCTTGAGATTTGTTATCTGGTCATGTGTGAGATACAGCACATTTCCAAGCTGGGGCAGCAGCAGGAGCGGTTTGTGGTACAGGAGGGTTGGCTGGAAATCCACAGCCACATGGGGATCCACATTGTTGGATCCCCAGCTCTGAACTGGTAAGAGCGAAGGCATAACACCATAAAGTTTCCAAGAGGAGACTTGGAGATTTCGTGATAAATACTTTGTGGCTGGAGAAGAGACCTCAGAGTGGTAGCTGTTTACAAAGTATGGAGAAAGTTATATATTTGCATTGCTGAGTGTGTTGTAAGGCAAGCATTTCATAATAGTGATATAATGCCTCTAATAGCTTAAGTAGTATTTCAGAGCACTGTTGGATGCATATCACTGTTACATTACCCAGTTGACAGACAGACCAGTGCAGTGTTGGCCTCTGCAATATATTCCCAATGTGTGTTACTTGCATACTGCAGGAAGATGTTTCTTTTCTTATTTGCAGCCTTATTGGCCCAAGGTACTTCTTACATTTATCACTAACATTATTATTTTTATTTCTTTATCTTTTTTTTTCACGTTTCTTCCTTGTTCTGATTTTGTGCCATGCTTCCTCTCTGTTTGCAGCCTTGAGCATTAGTAGTTGTTTGATTATGTGTCTTTCAGATTATCTCTGTGAGCTCTTCCTGGCTAATCTCTGTTTTGGCATCCCTCTCTTTTTCTCTGCCAGGTTATCATTCTCTGAGGTCTCCGCGTTTTGTCCGTGTTAATGTTAATAATGACATTATATTAGGTTAACATTGTTCTTCCCTCTGGCTTCCATATTCATTGTAGTGGTAAGAAAGAAGAAAGCATTGCTGTAGCTGTGTCACCCATTTCAGTCTCTGTCACTGGCAGCCATCAATTTGGAGTTTCAGTGCTAATTACAGTCTGGTGTATTTGCTCCCAAGATCCCTGATGAGAAATAGGACATCCAATTTGCAATCTGAGATTGCAGGTTTCTGGAGTTCTGGGTGTTTTGAACTGGAAAGCTGTTCTTTCAAAGAGATCAGTATCTGACCTTTAGGAGATGAGATATTGCTGTGTGCCAGTGGGCTAGAGTTCTCCTAATCCCCTGGAGTTAGGAATTGTTCCACATCATCAAAGCAGCACGATAATTCAGGACAGAAATGCTAAAACAAAGCAAGAATTAGTAGTGAGCCTCGTGTAACTGGCCTCAGTATGCACATGAGTGTCTCATCTTTGTCTACATGTTCCTTTTTGTTAAAACATTATTTTGTTGATGTGGATAACTGAGAGTAAACAAGCAGTAAGGAGTTTAATAATTGGGATTTATCGTATTTCAGACAGACAAAGCTAGTAGATGATATGGGACAAAATACTACTTACTTTTTCATCGACTTTGGGTTTTAATGCACTTCTTCCAGGTTGGTGACTCAGTTAGGTTTTCTCCACCATCCCTGCTTTCCTTTAGCAAACATGGCCCTACACGAGGCGCTCAGTCATACATTGTGGCCGTGGTGCACCACCTCCCTGTCCTGGACCCGGAACAGTAGCAGCCCCGTGGCCATCAGAAAGATGGCCCACGAGCCAAGCACATCAGTATCTCATCTCGTCTGTTCTCCCAAAACCATCCTTTCCCAGACATCCGGCAAGAGCCCAGCTAAAAACTTTGAGTTTGAAAAGCAGATCAGTTGTGCCAGAAAATTTTCCGCTGAGCTGCAGTTAGATATTCTGGGGGGAAGGAGGGGGGGATCGTTTCTAGCGTAGCCATCAGAGCCCTGTTTTAGCACCGCGGCGCTGGCTTGAGTGGCACATCAAGCAGAGGCCCTCACCGACGCGTACGTCACTTCTAACCACAGTGACACACATCGATTTCCATTTAAAACTGTGGAGAAGTAGGTATGTGCTGCAGCTCGGCTGCCTACCGTCAAGACGCGGGGCCTCCCCGTGTAGTTCCAGGAAATGAGTTTACTCTATCTGTGACAGCCATCGTGTTCACACAGCCTTAGAGCAGCGCAGCTCAGCGTGGGGTTTTTCCACCCTGAAAAACTGCCCTGCAGCCCTCCCACACCAGCTCCAGCCTGGACCACCTCTCCCCACGGGGTCCCTAAGGAACACCGGGTTCCCTGAGGCTTCGAAACAGCGGGGGGGCTGGAGAGTCCATCACTCCCAAATTCTCTTTTGAGGTGGAGAATGCCTTTAGGATCGTTTTGCCTAAATATGGCAATCCAAGGGTTTTTGAGCCACTAAGCAGAAAAAACCACTTTTCCCTATGATTTGGATTGCTGCAGTGAGTAACACTGATTTCTCAGTTTTAAAAAAAAAAAAAAAAGGGGAAAAAAAAAAGGGTGAGGAACGTAATAGTAAATATTCATCACCTGTAACCCAAAAAAGTTTAATTTTCTTCATCCATATCTGCATACCAATTTAGTCATAGTTGCAGGCATGAGCAGGCTGCACCTGGGAGGTTGGGTTACTGTATAGTACATTCTTTTCAGTAATTTAAATGAATGCCAAAGCAAACAGAGTTTAAAAAAAATAACCCTAAAAAGTAAATGGTGTAGTTTGTTGCCCTCCATATGGTTAGCTGTCTCAAAGGTCATAAAATGGGGGTCCTTTGGTGGGACAGCTGGGTTTATGTAGCATATGCAGATTGTTATTTTGGCTTTAAGCCAGACCTACCTAATTTTTCCATTTTGCTTCTATGATGAGGAGAGGTGGTTAAGGTGACTTCAAGGGGCAGTCCTCTGATTTCGTTCATGTTTGTATTAAAGAGCCTTTTAAGGGTATTTAAGATTAGAAACCAGTCTAAATAAAATTCAAGTGCAAGGTAAAAAAAAAGCGAAGTTCACTTGTTTTATCAAAAGGCTGAGCCTGGAGCCAGGCACAGCCCCAACTTTCACCATCTGACAACTAGCACCTCACAGCTATTTGTGCTCTGCAGTTACTGATGATTATACTGCGAGGGGAACCAGCTCCTGGAGCCTTCCAGAGTGTGTGTTTGTCTGTACGTGTGTGTACATCTAGAGACGTAGCTGCATGCACAGAGCAAAGAAGATTTGTGCACATCCAGGAATCATCCAGGGAGGTCGTTCTCCCCCTCTACTCTGCACTGCTGAGGCCACAACTGGAATACCACATCCAGTTCTGGGCTCCCCAGTTCAAGAGGGACAGGGAACTACTGGAGAGAGTCCGGTGTAGGACAACAAAGATGCTTGAGGGATTGGAGCATCTCCCTTATGAGGAAAGGCTGAGGGAGCTGGTGCTCTTTAGCCTCAAGAAGACAAGGCTGAGGGGAGACCTTACTAATGCTTACAAGTATCTAAAGGGTGGTTTGAGGGAGGATGGAGCTGGACTCTTTGCAGTGGTTCCCAGTGACAGGATGAGGGGCAACAGGCACGAGCTGGAACATGGAAGTTCCACCTAAACATGAGGAAGAACTTCTTTCCGGTGAGGGTGACAGAGCCCTGGAACAGGCTGCCCAGAGAGGTCATGGAGTCCCCTTCTCTGGAGATCTTCAAGACCCACCTGGATGCAGGGGAGTTGGACTAGATGATCTCTAGAGGTCCCCTCCAACTCCAACAATTCCGTGATTCCATGAATGCCCTGTGCAGCGTCTGCTGCAAATCCAGAGGAGGTGGGTGTTTTTATTTTGCTGCGAGGGTGGCACACAGCACCTGGCTGCTTTGGCAGAGTGGGTGATCCCTGCCTGGCACGCCACAGGTAAATTCCCCTGTGGCTGGTCCTGCCCAACGCTGGCTGCCCCCCCCCCCCCCCAAGAAAACAGCCCAGCGCTTTTCACCTTGTCATCCTTGGCAGCTCTCCTGGGCCGAGCACAAGTGCCCCTCTCTGTGGGCAGGAGCAGCCACCAAAGGGAGCTGGAGCTCTAAGAAGTGGCTTTTTCCCCTTAGAGTCCTGGAGGGACCGTATAAGTAAAGAGCTTTTTCCAGCGTGGTAAATGGAGGCTTCTGTAACAGAAATAACCTACGTAAAATAAAAATGAAATTGGCAAGCAGTATAAAGGCTTAGGCTTAATAAATGCAATATTTAGTAGTGTATATTTGCTGCTGAGTTTGTAAAGAAAACCAGACTGCAAAGCTGGTGGGAGCTACCAACTAAGCACCAGAAAGAGGAATGTCTTGAAGTGCTCAGTAATCATAAGGCAGCAGTTGCCTTCCTACCCAAGGACAGGCTGAGTACAACGTCCTGCATGGAGTGTATTCATCTAATACCCGTTCGTGGCAGCTTGAACAACTGTCTGAGAATTTAAAAAGTTGAGACATTTGTTAGTCTATTCTGGTCTATGGGTAGAGGTGGTGTAGAAGAGAATAAGCTCTTGGGGAACCCAAATATTTTCACCAAAAATATTTCACACCATTCACTAGCTACAGATAGTGCTTTCTGTGCTAATGTCTATTTTAAATGCAAGCATTTCATGGTCTTTTCTCTACACATTTTCATATCTAGACAGCACGTTAAAGATCGCGTCTTTATTTTTAAATCAGTTTTTGTACATTTTTAATCATTTCACTCCTCACTAAATAAAACTATACAAATTGGTAAACTGTGAACAGTCGGTAAGTATCGAGCGTATATCACTGTAATTAAAGAACAAAGAACTCTTTGTACTTAGTTGTTTGATTTCTGAGATACACGAGTAGAGATAGAGATTTCAGTGTAAAGGACTAGAAAGTTTCATGTAAAAGCTCCATTTAATTATAGAGCATATTTTAATTGTTACGAACTAATGAAAACCATTCTTCCTTTAGAGAAGCAATTAAAAGTACAAATGTAAAATAGAATGAATGCTTTAATTTTTGTGTGATTCAGAACAGCCTTATGTTGGGTAAGCTAGTCAACGTATTCTCTCTTTGTATCATATTCTTCTTACATTTCAAATTATTCTGTTGTAATTGGTAAGCAAAACTGTGAGGGAGAATTCCTCTTTCAGATACACCAGATGTGTGTGATGCAATGAAGTCAAATGAATATGACAATGTCTAACCCAACAGCACTTGCTGTCTCATGTAGTAGTATTAAAATGAGCAGTTTCTAGTTGTTTTTCTTTAATTCCTTCACTCTGAAATAGGAAAATGTGCATCCATTAGTTTATAGGTGTGGATACCATAAGCTACATGAATGTTGATGTTTTAAAGTGTAAAGAAAGCGGTTCATGTTCACATAGTTGTACTCTACCATTCTGTTGTACTTTTCAAGATCTAAAATCTTGCATAATACCAATATTTTGTCTGAAGATGATTGCTGGTGAGTTTGCTAGCTGCACCTACTCATCTTTTATTACCCCTTGAAATAAATGGGTTTGCCTTCGCTTACAAATCCTCTCTTTCCTAGAAAGTTATTCTTGATTATTTCTCTTGGCTGAACGTACTGGTTGTGGAATCCCAGGAACAGCTCACTTTTCCTACCAGGAACCATTGATCCATCCCCTTACCTGTTGTTAATTGTGAAAACGTGTTTCTCCGTATTGCTGCTAAGCGTGTGTTTAGCTTTGCTGGGAGGTGCTTCAGAAGACTTCAGTTTGGACTGCTCACATGAGCAAAACTCTGTCCATGATAAAATCCCATTTTGATCCAGGGACTCCCTCTGGAAGTGAGGGTGGTTGCTGCCACTGGGATCAAATGTTCTTTGTTGTCTGCTTCCTCCTTGTAAGATTTTTCTTCACCATGCTTCACAGCCTGACCCTTTTGAACTCCTCCAACTTGAGAACTGCTGTTACAGTAAGATTTAGATTTCCATATCAAAATCCATCTCTTCCTCACTGCAACAGTTTATGTCTGTAGGTATGTAGAATATGGGGATTTCTGTTTGCCATTTGACGCAGCACAAATAGAGAATATAAAGGAAAGAATGAGCAGCAGAAACCAAAACATTTTCCTGGAATAATAAAAAAAGAGTTCTCATGTAGATGTTGCTGTTGTAGCAAAAAGCAATGAAGTGGAGTAATGACTGGCAAGATTAAAATTAATCTATTGGTTTTAGAGTCATGGAAAAAGGCCTTAAGGTGTCCCCTAATCAAGTAGCTTCCCTCAGGAGAGAATCAGTTAATCTCCTTTTATAATCTTCCAGAGGTACAGCCTTTGTAACTTGTATGCTCTACTGCGCTGCCTAACATTGGCATGAAAAGGGCCTTTTTCTAATGTCTAACTGCCATCTCCTTGCTGCCATGCAAGCCCATTCATCTTGCCATGTCTGGACCCAGGAGTATTCTGAGGCTATTACTGTCATTTCCATAGGCATCACGTTCTCTCACAATAACACCTGAGGCTTACTGGATTGGAGTACTGACCTTTTGAAAGCCTAATTGTAGAAGGTACTTCATCAGTGTAATGTTAATCTCCACTTTTCCTAAAGCAAGTTGCAGTAGTTAGAGGGGATACGGTGATGCTACAGGTCAGTACTGTTCTCTTTTTCTGTTCTCTTCCTCGCAGTTGACTTTCCATTACATTTCTGTCTTGGAGAAGAAGAAAATACTTAGGATACTCTGGCAGCCTGTTGCCATCTGGTAGAAAACAGCAAAATGATTGCCTTGGGAGTTTGCTTTACACCTTGTTCAAATACATCAATCTCCAGTGGTAGAATAATTTATTGAGAGAGGAGGCAAAGAGGCAATTCAATAATTTTTGTTTGTAATTCTAATTCTTTATCAACAGTAAAAGTGTTTTATTTCAGTTTACCAAAGCAAAAGTTGTCAGGTAAAAAAAAAAATCATACTGAAATCTTCCAGTCGTAGGGCATAACAGGAAGATGAGTCTAGTTTAATTAACAGGTACAACAGGATGAGAAAGTCAAGAGACACATTCAGTCTTGAGGTGTCATGTGGTGATACCAACAATGCTTCAGGGCTAGCCTGAGATGGATTCGGGTTGATAAATACACATTTAGGTTTGAATATCTGTTTAGATTTGATAAAGCACATCTGAGACACAATGTAGTATGCTACATAGGAAATAATTGATTAGTTCAGCTCAGCTGTGTGCTGAGCTGAGCATATACGCCACATGCATCAGGCAGAATTTCCACAGCTAGGTGAGATTATGGGTTTCTCTAGTTGTAGTTCATGCCCATAATTGGTGTGATTTGCATTTTCAGATCACTATTGCCAGTCAAGATCCTCGGTGACTACACACAATGCCAAATGCCATGCATGAAACAATCATATTTAAACATGCAAGTCTAATTTCAAATATCTATATTTTTTTCATATCTTGTTAAAAGTAAATCCGTTATTAAGGAGACAGATTGAGCTCATTTGCATCAGTAATGCAGTAGGGCCACACCTTAATTGTTTTTAAAAAAAGTTTAGGTCTGATCTCATTAATAGGCACCCACCACATTGCTTGTTTGGTTTTTTTTACAGAACATAGGAAACTTGGCAATCTGACTGTGACAGTGAAAAAGACCGTCCCTTCTCCAGAAGCAATACAGATCCTCTACCAACGCATGAGATATGAATACGAGTTTTATTACTATGTCAAAGAACAGTTTCACCTGCTAAAGCGGAAGTTTGGACTGAAGTCTCATATCAGGAAACCACGTCCCAGACCCGAGTTCTTCATTCCTTCTCCCCTGGAAACAGAGGAACCGATAGACGATGAGGAGGAAGACGATGAAAAGTGGCTAGAGGATATCTATAAAAGGTGATGGATGGAAGAGCTATCCTTTCTCTTCTGGTGACCCTTCCACCTCTCTTAAGATTTTTTTTAATTATTGTTAAAAGTAATTCCTTAAGGAACTGAATTAATGCGCAGCAGCATTTGAAACAGAACAGAAGAGACCATTCCCACATGCTGGGATCATCGGGAGATACCTGGTTCTGCAGGTTTGATTCATTATACAGTGTTGGCTCTATAGCATCCTTGCTGTAACGTAGTTCAAGAGAGGAGTATCTACTGTCTATCACAAAATAACTTTTGGAGTACACAGTAGTCCTCTGGGAACCTGCAAAACACAAAAGAATAGATTAGGTGGTCTTGAAAAGTAAATTTTACAGACTCTTGTCTCTCTCTTTCTCCAGAAACGAGTCTTCATTGCATAACACTGCGGCACTAACTACCGGCAATGTGAACTACGGGCAGTGAGCCGTTTGGGAAGAGTGCCTCTTTCTGCCCAGAGCACACTGGTGTCCCGGTGGTACAGCCAGAGCCATTGCCGTGTCTGTGCACATCCAAGGATAACAGGCACAGAAAGGGGGTATACCATGGCTTCTGAATTACCCTGTGCAGGAGGAGCAAGGCTGCTATTCTGGCAAATTAATATTAGCGGTCATAAGGCAAGTTACAGGAACCAGATGGTTTTGGTAAACTCTTCTAGTTTTGTAGGGTGGAAAAAGTTACCAAGTCATTGAATGGCAACAGATTAAAAGTGCAGGGCAGGGTTACCTAAACGGTGGAGTTTTGTTTCTGCAGTTGAGTACATTTCTATTAGACTCTGTAGAAAAAGGTGCAACATACAGTTTTTATGTTCAGGAAGGGTATTTGCAAGGTTTTATTATTTTTATGGGTCCCAAATCCAAAGAGATACAGAAAAAGTCACTCATTAAAAAACTTAGATGATCTGGAACTCTTATTAAGCCTGAATGGTATTTCTATGATTGCAGAATTCAGTTGCTCACATGTGAAGGTGAACACAGCTGCCCCACCAGCGCAAACACCAGATGCCTGCTTTTAGCATGGCTAGAAGTAAAATTAACAATATGGCCATACACAACTTCTAGTTGAAATATTTCAGAATAATAAAACAAACAAAAGAAGGTTTGCTCTGGGAAGCCGAAGCAATACATTGTTAAAAGAGTCATTGTGAAAGTTGCTCTTGTTAATCACTACATATATTATCAGCAAACACTAGAAAGAGTACAGGTGGAGGCTGGGAGGGGAAAGGGAAATGGCTGCAATATGTGACATGCCGCTGTCTTTAAGGTAGATGTCCCCCGGGATTCCCTGTGACGTGCTATTCCTGCCAGGACTGGTGGTGCAGGAGTGACAGACCTGCCGGCAGCAGTGGGCAGAGCTATTTGGCCATCTGCTCCGTAGCAGAATAGGGGGGATTTGGGGGTCATGGTGATCTTCTTGTGCACCGTTGTCGCCAGAAGAAGCTGGACTAGTAGAGGATAATAGCAACAAATCCCTGTCCCAGAGCACGGGAAAGAAGCAGGGCCAAAGAGCTGCAGCTTCTTGCCAGGATGAGTCCCAGTACCACCACTTCAGGGGCAACGCACCTCTGTCTCACCCACGTGCTTTCTCAAATATCTACCTGGAAAGTTTTGCTTCCTGTTCTGCGGCTGCCTCAGCAGCGTGTCTGCCATCTGCAAGGTCATACTTCGGTTTGCAGTAACAAGCAAAAGTTATTTTGTGATGGACGAGGCATATAAACTCAGGCTCAGCTCAAATGTGCTTTCCAAGGGTTTCCTCTTCCATGAGCCTGCTGAGAGCCAATAAACGTTATATCTTCATCGGTCTTCACTGTACCTACATGCAGAGAATGGAAATAAAGAAGTGTAATCGTGTTAAGACAATATGCTAACTTACAGAAAATATTATGTAGAAGATTCTCTTCTCATTATTAACATCCCAGGTTGGTGGTAGCAGTGCCGTGGGGGAGCACATTAAAGAAAGCTGAAAATGGCACAGATAACAACTAACATATTAGCTAAAATATGAATCTGCTGCATTGTATATTTTAAGTGGTTTCTATGAAATTACATTGAAAGAGTAATGATTAGTTTACACACTGTGGAGTTGTTGTATTTTGGAAAGAAAACTAATCTTCTCACCTTTCTGAAATTCTGTTTGAATCCTTGTTGCCAACATTGTAACAGAATAATCAGTCACTTAACACATTCGCCCTTCCTGCAAGTTCACTGCCACTTACCGGAAAGTCTGTTTTTATCTGTTTATTTAATGGTATCTTCAGCCATCACTACTTATAACCTAAATACAAAACCTGTTTAATGATTTACTCGCTAGGTTTTAATGTTGTATTTTTTGTAACAATCAACCTGGCTTCTCCTCCTTGAATGGTACTTCATAAATTTATCTGGCACATAGCATCTAAGATTCCTGGCCGTACAGCCTATTCATCTGTCATGAAATATATTTTACTTAATTGTTAAAAGGTACATTTTAAGCTGGTTAATCTTTGACTTATTTATTGAAACTTTTCAGCACATTCCAAATTTTATGTTGCTCAGGAAGAAGTTGATTTAAATGATTTTATTTTGGTCTGATGAATATTTCTTATTTCAAAAAAAAAAAATTTCATTGTTTGTAAGCCTTTAGCCCACAACAGCTTTGTAGGAAGTGCCATGCATGTACTTGTAAATCTTTGTGGGGGGAAAAAGGTGGGTGCTTGACATTTATGAAAATAAGAAAACGTATGTGTACATTAGCTTAGCTATAAATGAAAGCATTTGTTTTGGGATGAAATATTCTTTAACTTATTCACTACCATCTCCTGAAATATAAATAAGCCATATGACTCTTTTATTTTTCAGTCCAGTGATGTTTAAAAATAAAACTTGTACGTCTCTTCCTAGCGCCACAGCCCACTTGCTCGCACTGGTTTTCTTGCCCAGGTTCGGCGGTGCTGGGTGAGGCGTTGGGGTCGCGCTGAGCAGAGCAGGGCTGGGTACAGCAGGGCTTGTCAGCTGAAAGTCATACTTCAGCAGCGAGACTGGGGCAGGTTTTTCCTGGGTTATTCTGTGTCCTGAGCTGTCTGGAGGTGTGAGGGTGAAGGCAGAATTATTTTGCTCCCCCGAGATGTGCAGTGAGTACCCTGAAGTACCTTGTCTCGTTCTGCTGTGTGGCTGCTAAGTAGAAAGAAGTTTTTATCCAGGAGAGAAAGAGCTCAGTCCCCGTACGCTGCATTTTACTACATGTGGTATTCGATGGCCAGGCGTAAAAGCTCCAATATCCAGAGTGATGATGTGATGTAAGTGAAACATCAGTGCTTTCACGCTAAAGAGACAATCAGCTGTTGTTAAAATGCAGCATTCTGGAAAAAAATAAATTTTAGTCTTAAGTTTCAAGTGACAGTGACAAATGATGCAGGTTTCTGTTCCTGTTGAATTTACTTCTCTTCTACATAAATTGTGCTGATGATGCAAGGCTAAGTGCGAGTATCTGGATTGTTCTCTATGTACATGTAGCAAAGTAGCTCAGCAGAACTGACGGTAAGTGAAACTGATTGTGTATTTGAAGCATTTCAATTTCTTTGTGAGTCTTTATCATTGGACTTTTGATGAATTGTTTGAATGTTATAATACAGAGTGGTACATAGTATCATAGAGACACAAACAAGCCTGCAAATTTTAAACATTGGAGAACAGATCTGGGGATTCCAGATCCATTGAATTCTTCCTCCTTCCAATACTTGACATAATAAAAATATTTAATGTAAAGGTAGATTTTTTGACTAACAAAGGAAAGCACACTGCATGCCAACTCAGATCCCCTTATCAAATGGCAAAACATCATCCATCAAAGAATAAAACTCTACATCCTCTTAAAAAATAAAGGTCTGTATTTCCCAGTTAAGGGTAATGGTGCTCTGATCTTTCCCTCCATTTTAAGAAAGGGAACTTCTGTGACATAAGGCCATAGCCTAAAACAACACAGCCACATTTTTGAGAGCTATAATACTGTAATACAATACCACAGCATTCCTTCTGTTTTATTTTTAAGGAATCAGTTTCTATTGCAAAGAGTTCAACAAACATATAAAGCACTGTTGATCAATCTGCTTGCATGAGACAAGACCAGAGAAAAGAACTGAGCATTGTTACATATGGAGCATTGTTACACATGGACTCCATGGGAAAAATGAAAAACCAAGCCTTGGAAGCCCCTGTCCAGTGGTGTTGGAATCACCAGGACCACTTTTGCAGTGGAGTGTTTGCAAAGCCAGGCTCTGCTTAGGTGCCCATAAGTATGGTGGGAAGCTTGCTGGAAGGCAGCTCTGTGAGAAACAGCCATTGGGGGGGTTGGGAAAAAACCCTGCAAAATGTTAGAAGTGGATGGAAGGGACCTTACTTGGAAGGTCAAAAGTTAAATCTCAGCCAGCATAAATGAGTTGCGGATGTCTTACAACAGAAAAACTCATACACTTCCTTTGGTTTGCCCAGAATTGGCGTTGCTTGCAGCACAAAGTGAACTTCAAAGCCCATTTGTAAGCTTTTGGAAGTAGGTGTGTGTAAAGGAAGCACCAGCCCACCATAACGGTTGTGTCCCAGCACCAATGTGGTCATATTGGAAGAGCCTTGAGGTGGGGTGGGGGGTTGTTCTGGGGGCTACAAGGGATGCAGAAGGGGGCAGGTTTTCTGCAAATACACGTTTGGCCTTTCAGATGCCGTTAGGATGGTAAGATTTGACCAGTGGTATATTTGAATGTGGATTTTGAATATAAACATGTGGATTTCCTTTTCTGAGTATGTAAAGGAAGAATGCAAGTCTGGTTTTGTATTTAACAGACTGTTTCTGGAAGGGTAAGTTAGTAACCCCGCTGTCAGGCTGGTGCAGTAGGAGCGTGCTCGATTTAAACTCTTCTCATCCTTCTGTTCCCTTCTTTGGATCCGATGAGCAAAAAAGGCAATGGGCAGAGCATCCTGCCACACTGTGGGGGAATTGGCACTGTGAAAAGTAGAAATTAGCAGGAATATATGAAAGCAATGCTTTTCGGGGTTAAGAACAACGTTCTAAACACTGGGATGGTATGGAGCAGCCAGCAGAAGCGTTACACAAACTGCTCACTCTCTTCATGGCTTTGGCTCGTCTGGAAAAATTGAGACCATGCTCCACAATAAAATGCTGCTTCACATTTGTGATTTGTATTAAGTTAGCATTATTTTTAATTTTTCCATGCGCTTCTGAATTGCCACTCTGCCTCAGAAAGCTGGCAGAGTGTAAGCCCACAGCCTGTCCCTCTGTCTGATGTGCAGGAGCTGAGACACGGGTTGGATCCTTCAGCAATACGCTCCCCAGGTTGAGTGCAAGTCATGAGCTGGGTGAAACAATTCCTCAGCACAGTGGTGCTGCTAATGAGCAAAGAGATATGTGGTTACTCTGCCACAAGGGAAAGTATTCCTGCAGTTTAGCATGCCAGGACAATGCAGGAGGCCTTAGACAACCTCAGGGCTCACAGGAGCATTGTCAGGTAGCAAAGGCCAATTGCATCTCCCGGTTTTGAATTCATGATCATCTCCAGTTTGGGTGCAGGTAAAAAGCAGAGGCTGTTACAGTCTGTGGCAGACACAAGAGCGACAGTACAGTCTATGGCTGCCCACAGCACCCGAGAATTGCTCTTCTAGGAGCCTCCGATCCAGTTTGTGTTGTGGAGAGCTCAGAGAGGGGAAATCAACTCTAGTCGTTAGTCTCTGATTCCCCCAAGAAGACAAGATTGCCAAAATGATGCTGGAGATATGCACTAGAAAAAGCAGCAGTGAGGCACCCGTGCCTCACTAAAGGACAAGCTGTGAGCCTTTTCCATTTTCACTTTCTCCATTTGTTTGCATTTGAGCAAACCATAGGCCGTATTTGGTGTGTTTCCCGAGGTCAATCTGTGTAGGGTATTTCTGCACTAACCATATTGTCTGAGCATCTTGGAAAATGATTAATATCTTTATCCTTTTGATCCGCAGTGGAGGTAAAGAAGTGCTGTTATCCCCATTTCATGCGTTGGGAATGGATACAGCAAGCGGGTAAGTGATATTCTTAACGTCACACAGGAAGGTTGTGGGAAAGCACTGATTATAATGCAGCCAAGTATCTTAATCCTTGAACTTTCTTTCCTGCTCTAAGATCAATCCTAGATTTTAGAAGGCAAAACAAGCACCGTGGAAAATTTTAGTTACATGGAGTATCATGTCTCCCCTTATCTTTTCCTTAAAACCTTGCAAACTTTTCAGGTAACTGCCTAAACGTGAATGACTTTTTAGCCTTCAACAGACCATTTATGTCCTTTTGGGACCAAGATTAATTCCTAGTTGTATCTATTTAGCCACATAACGAACACCTGCAGAAATAGCATGGCTGTAAGGTAGCTTTGTGTCTGGGAAAGGTGATCGTGTAGCAGCACGAGCAGATAAGCAGATGGATGGGTGGCTGAAGTCACATCTTGATAATTTAGCTATTCACAAGAATATGGTCACATTTTCTATTGAAATTTGTAGCCTGCCTGAAAAGTCATAAAGCCCGTGTTCCTATATGTAGTCTAAGTTGTGTTTTCCTTTAGTTTTCCCCAGTGCTTAGAAACCCAGAACGTGAAGTGATGCCTTCCTGTTCAGCAACCAACACCAACACGGAGTGAAAAGCCGATTCCCAGTCAGCTCACCAAGTAGTTGGTTTTGTCTGGTGTATCCATAAACCAGAAAGCTTCTCCGGCAATCAGACAGGGGTATACGCCTTTCAGCTGGGAGATCTGGTGCTTCCCCCACATCTTTTCCCGGTCCCCTCCCGTACCTGGACAGTACTCACTGTTAAAGCTTTTGCCTAAGCTTGCCTTGCTTTCCCCTAAAGCTTTTTCTGGGGATCATCTTAAGGAAGAGCAAGCAAATGGGGCTATAATCCAAGCTCCTCTGTCCAAGTGCCTGTGCTTTGTGGAGGAACGTGAGCTGCTGAGCCTTGCTCTGAACCTTGATACTGGGAGAAGGCAGCCCTTGAGGTTGAGCCCACCTTGTAGGTGTCAGCTTCGTTCCTGCTCCAGATCTAGTTTCTGCTCCGAGTATTAGGGCGAGTCCTGGCCTGTCTCTGTTGAAATAACCGAGGCTTAGCGACGCCAAATCCGTCCCCCTTGGCTTCGGGCCGGGAGGCTGAAATGCGCTGGCAGGTGAGCGCATCAGGGTGCAAAGACGTCTCCGCCATGTCAGTCCTCCGCTGTGAGCAGAGACGCTGGGTGTCAGCAGCAGCCCTGGGGGCTGGCGTTTGAGAGGGAAACGGAGCCAGTTTCTCAGTCAGAGCTGGCTGGTGGGCATTTCTGCCAAATCTCCCTTGGACAAGTTAGTGCTAGTCCTGTCAGCACTTGCTGTGGGAAAAAACCTTTCTTCCTACACTTCTCAGGACAGAAAGCTGGCAAGGACAGCCCGGCAGCACCTCTCTTCCAAGGAGGCTGGAGGGATCCAGGGGAGATGTGAGGGAGGGTGGCAGCCTCCTGTCTGCCTGCCCCACGGGGGGCTGAGCTCTGGGCTATTTCTCTCCAGACACGGGCAGGACAGTGCTGATAGAGGACACTTGCTCCTTGAAGCATGAAAACCCACCTCCTCACAATGGGGGTTCTTGTCAGAAACTCCACTGTGAAAACTCCCTGGAGTCTTGGTATAATTGTAGCTTTCCAGCAGGTTTTGCCCCAAAGAATGTGATTTGGCCCATCGGCAGTGGCTGGAAACTGAGCTTTCTAGTGACTCCACAATCCAGCCCTTGTCAGTCACGCCACTTGGGTCCGTGCATGGGGCTCTTTGTGATAAACCTCACTGGAATTTGGAAACTGTTCAGCAAATTTGACCTCTACTTTGTCTTATAAATATCACAGTGTCAAGCAGCATCGCACATGTCTTATCACTCCAAAACCAGGAGAAGGAGATGGAATTATTATGTGGTCAGCTCTGATTTTCCAAAACAGTATCTTTTGAGTCAAAGGAAAAAGCTTTTTGCTTCTCAGAAAGAAAAGATAATGTCCACTTTTTGCCTGGGGGGAAGGGGGCTCTTCTCAAACTTGCTCTGATCCCTCATGAGCACGTACTGGTCACCCCAGAGGAGCCTCAAGCATTTTTGTCTATTGTAGGTAGACCCCCATGGCAGCCAGCTCCTGCGAGGAAGGCGAGATGAGACCCAACCCGTTTCTCTGCCCTCGCCACGGGAAAGGGAATGGAGGCATCGGCAAAACCTTGGCCAAGAACAGCTCTCACCAAAGTTAAGAGCTTCTAACTTTTCTGCAAAATAGATAGAAAAGGGCGAAGTAAGATAGCAAAGCTTTACACTGGGGCAAATGGGGAAAACACCTCAAGCTTACGAGGAAGATGCTGCTCCTTGCCAACATGAGGAAGGTGAGGCCCTTTCTTAAAGAATGTACCTGGTCCCGTGGTGTCTCCTCCCCGTCCCCCATGGTGGCTACCGCCGGGGCTGCCGTAGCCACACGGGTGCTGTGGCAGAAGGGGAGCCAGCGCAGCTGGCGGGCCGGCTGGCTGCCAAATTGCTGTGTGGCCTGCCCTAATTGCTTAAAGCTTTCCTTTCCCCCCCACCTTCCCCCGCCAAGGCTGGAGCGTAGTATTTATCGACCTCTGCAAAACTTCTTTTTTTTTTTTTTTTTTTTTAATGAGAATTGGTAGGTTTTTGTAGAATTCCTGAATAACAGGGATCACAATAGCTGCAGTGGAGCCAGACGTCGCAAACCCCAACACGCCTGCGCTGTTTGCCTTCTTTCTGCACAGTCTCTGCCGGCAGGAATCCTCTGCCTCCCGCCGACCCCAGCGGCAAATGCCCCAAACTGCTCAAAATCTAGCCGAGGTGCCACTGCCCAGTGAAGCCCCAGGCGCTCCAGCCTCCAGCTCCCTCCTTCTGTGTCAGTCCCAGCCTGGGGAAGGAGCCGGGGCACCACCGGGAGGCAGCTGAATGGAGCTCCCTAAACCACTCGGGGACTTTGCACTGGTTTATATTCCTCCGGAAATAAAAAGGAGGCACTGAGAATTGCCCTGGGGGAATTTTCCATGGGGAAATTTTTTTTCCTCCAGCCAGGTGGTGAGCTGGGAAAAGTAATTGGACACAGGACAGGTAATCCCCACCTTCCCCAAAATATTCCTTCAAGTTTTGGCCAGCCCTTGTGTACTGTGAAGCCAGCAGTGTCACATCATATCCTTGAAGACTCCTCTTCCAGGCAACATTTAGGATCTAATAGTAATGATAATAACATTGTGCTTACTTCACAGTATTAATGTTCAACTGAATGGTAGATGCTGCAATTGAAAACAACCCAAAAACCACTTCATATGCAGAGGAAACCTTATGCCAGAGGTGGATGAGTGAAGGTTAAACTGTGGGAGCTTCTTGCTGAGGAGGTCTGGACTGCAGTGCTCAGTGCCTGGGGTTAGATTTTCCTTTGCCTCCTCTCCCCCCGCTTCTCCCTCCCCCTCCAAAAGCAGTTTGCTTTAGTCCGGTGAGTCAAAAGGTATTGCTCCCTTACTCATTGTTCCCACTTGCATTTCTCAAGAGGAGACCTGGCAGAGAAATGGTGTGGACAAGCCCTGAAGATTGCACTGGAGCTTGGTAGCTCGTTCTGGGGGAAGTGCCACATTAGCTGCTGGGACCTCAGGCTTGGAGACTGTCTAACTGGTGGTTGTTATCTGCTGGGGGCCAATGGAGCTTGCTTGAAGGTGCCACCCTAAAGGGAACCACAATCTGAAATAACCAAGAGGAGCAAAATCGTGCTGGCATGCAGAGCAATAGAAACATAAGCAGGTATATGTGTATAGCTTCAAAACACCTCTGGAGCTCTTCAGGGGCTTTTAGACATGAAAGACTGATGGGTTTTGCTTCTGTAAAGTTTGAAAGAAGTTTGGAGACCAGAGCAGAGAAACCAGAAAAGAGGTGAGATACATGGTGAGGTGTAAAGAGCAGATCCCTGTACAAGGGGAGGCAAGAAATGATACTCTCCGTGTAGGTATTGAGCAGCTGGATATCCATAAGGGAGCTGGCAGAAAGGCCAGCCACAGCTTCTCTGGCTCCACTCTTCCTGCCCTGCTGCTGAGAGCACGCTTCGTGAAAAGCCCACACCTGATAAAAGACAAGAGCACACAGCAACAAGGAGAGGATTCAGCCCAGGTCCAGGTGTAGCAGTGGGTCCAGGTGAAACTACTTAATAACCCTGGAAGTCACTGGCTTTCAGATGTTGGACCCAGTCTGAGGAGAGGCGAGTAGAGACAGGATCCTTTCTTCCTTTTGGTTCCCATCAGTGGAAGGCTGGTGCAAATTAACTAATCCTGCATATTTATAAAAGAAAGCAAGGCTGCCTGTAATATTGTTTCAAGCTTTCTTCTAGCAACTGGCCAATATCAGCTTTGTTTAAAGGTTTTTTTCACCTCTCAGTCTCAATTTTATGTCCTCTGTTTCTCCAAAAGAAAAAGTGCCAAAGTGAAGGGAGGCTCTGGGCTGACTCACTTTTCTCAGAGGAAGGGTTTTTCCTCCTGCTGCTGCTGCGGTCCCTTGTTCCCACACCTCATGGGTCTCCGCATTTCAATGAAGGGCTTGCGCTCTGCAAAAAAATGCACTGCAAGTTTTCAAAGAATGCATCTGTTTATATTACCTCTCCCCAGCCCAACATCCTGTTTTGGGAAAAATAGCTTCCACAATGAGAAGCTGGGGGGGGGGAGAAGTGAATAAACGATTCCTCACGCAGGCAGTGAAGGTCTTCCTTTCCCCTCTCTAGCTGCTGCTTCTATTTTGGGGGTGGACTCTGTTATGTGTCCCGTACCCCCCCCCCCCCATCCCCAAATTACTGCCTGGAGAAAACAGTGGATAAACCCAACAATCCTGGATGCCCTTTGCCTCTGGAGCCACAGCCCAAGAGGGAAGGATGTCAGCAAAGTGCCCTTGTGGCCAAGAAGGCCAATGGCGTCCTGGGGTGCATCAAGAAGAGCGTGGCCAGCAGGTCGAGGAAGGTTATCCTTCCTCTCTGCTCTGCTCTGCTCTGGAGTACTGTGTCCAGTTCTGGGCTCCCCAGTTCAAGGACAGGGAACTTCTGGAGAGGGTACAGCAGAGGACTACAAAGATGATTAAGGGTCTGGAGCATCTGTCCTATGAGGAGAGGCTGAGGGACTTGGGTCTTTTTAGTCTGGAGAAGAGAAAGCTGAGGGGGAATCTAATCAAGGCTTATAAATACTTAAAGGGTGGGTGTCAAGAGGACGGGGCTGGTCTTTTCTCAGTGGTGCCCAGTGACAGCACAAGAGGAAATGGGCACAAACTTGAGTATAAGTAGTATAAGAGTATAAGAAGTTCCGTCTAAACACGAGGATGAACTTCTTCACTTTGAGGGTGGTAGAGCACTGGAACAGGCTGCCCAGGGTGGTGGTGGAGTCTCCTTCTCTGGAGCCATTCAAAACCCGCCTGGACAGGTTCCTGTGCAACCTGCTCTAGGTGGACCCGCTTTGGCAGGAGGGGCTGGACTAGATGATCTCCAGAGGTCCCCTCCAACCCCATGTGATTCAATGATTCTGTGTCAGGCGGCCGCCCGGAGGAGCTGCCCGGGGAGCGGTGCGGGCTCCGGCCGGCCCTTTCCCCGCGCCCGGCGCTAGAGGGAGCGCGGCCGCAGCCCGCCCCGCCCCGCCGCCGGCCCCCGGGGACAGGGGGAACCCGCAGGGGGGGTGGCTCCCGAGCAGGGGGGACCCGCACCGGGAGTGGCTCCCGGGCGCAACACCAGCCCCAGAGGCTCGCCCTCTGAGCCGGCTCCGCGGTTTCGCTTCGGCTGGGGCTTGGTGGCGGCGGCAGCACCACCCGCCCCCGCGGCTCGCTGCTCTTCCTCCCGGCTGCATCTGCCCGGCCCCGGGTACCTGCGGGCCCTCGGGGAGGAGGAGGAGGAGGAGGAGGAGGAAGAGAATGACGACGATGACGACTGGCTTTTTGGCAAAAGATTGGAGCTGCCAGGGAGAGCCTGAACGGAGCCGGCGCTGCCAGACGGTTGTAGAAGGCAGCAAGCGGCCAGGCACGGAGGAAAGCAAGGGATCGCAGCCGGGAGATGCTGTGAAATGTGGCAGGGTATTAGAAGGGGAAAACCAGGGAGCAGCCGCGTCTCTGGAGACCAGAGGCTGGCTCGAGGAGAGAGGGAGAGAGAGAAAGCATCTTGTTGTGTACTGAAACGATAATATACAGCTTACTCTAAAGAGCCAACCAAAGGAACCAAGTATGTGAAGAGTCCTTCCCAAGCTGGGGCTGTAACAATCTTTGACGAACAAAGGTAAAACCTGCAAAACCATATTCCTATGGACTTTTGGCAGTGGGTAGAAGTTAAACTTCTGCACAGATGGTACCTTTCTGCTGGCGACATCAAAGCCCAGAAAAGACGAATACCCTTATCACTCTCAAGATCACTCACTGCTACTTTGCAAGGCACATTTAGAAGCTCGTGGTTTACCCAGTCTCACGCTTCAGGAACGGGAGCTCAGGTCTCTTCCTGGCACCTTGCTTTAAACGGGAGCCTCCCCCTACTTTCCCCTCTTCCTATTACCTCTTCTCCAGCAGCACCACACGGGGCACAGCCAATTATCATTAGGTGAACTCGCCCGTGGTTCCTTGTTAGCTATTTTGGTCCGGACAGAACATAGATCCTGGGACACGGGCACGGGGAGAGATTAGGTGGTTTAAATCTTATGCCTCGGGCCCCTCTCCAAGGAAAAGCTGTTGCTAACTTACAGCTGTCTCGTGCTCTCTGTGGAATGAGAGGGAAGTCCATTCAGTCTGGTGAAAATAAACCCACCATCATAGCTGGCATTCTCGTTGGCAGTCTCAGCGCAGAGGCCAAGGATTTGAGGGCTATGACACATGAGGCAGCTCACTCCTAAAGAGCTTGATCTGGGTTGAAACGTGTCATCAGAAAAGCATGAGGAGCCTTGTGCTCCCGCTGTCAATACAGTACTTGCCCCCTTCACACAGACGGGCTTTCCTTTTCTGTCCCGCCAGTCTGGCACATGGCATGGGGACCATTTACTGTACGCTCACTTTAAAGGAGAAGGACACCCAGTTTCCTCTCACTCTCAACCATCAGTCCTGCAGCTACTGGTTTGCCATCACCGTTTGCCCTTCTCCTCTCCTGAATAACAGGTTGTGTCCTAGCCTGCCTGCTACTTGGCAGGTACCCTCATCTCCTCTGCCTGTTCACCCTCCTCTCTTGTTCCCCTGTTCCTCCTGGGCATGAAGCTGAACACCCAGACGGTACCTGGGTAGAGGGACACACAGCTGGGCAGACTTAAGCACAAGAGCAGTGAGAAATGGGCTGTTTCACCAACATCATTCTGCCAACGGCCTGGTGAGGAGGAATTGGGAGTCCCTGCAGACATGACTGCACCACGCTGCACCCCAGGGAAAGCCAGGGGTCCAGGGCAGCAGCCATGATTTTTGGTCTCCCGATGACAGCTGTCAAGTGACTTAGGAAACTCCCCTTGAGTTTGCCAGCACCGTGACATCAGCTGTTCAAGCATCCTCTAGCAGCCAGGCTTCCATGAAGAAAAGTGCTTCCATTTTGTGAAGAACTATTGGCCAGAGGCCCACAGAAATAGTGCTCACATGTTTTATTGGTTGCTCTTCACATCACTTAAAATGAAGTTACTATGCAAAGGGGGCCATTATATAGAGGAACTAAATCTCATCAAAGAAATTGTTCATTTCGCTGACTCGCCACAGGTGCAGCACTAAGAATAAAGCAGTTGTCAGGATCTCTTCCAGGAGCACTGCAGTGATGTACCTGTGTACGTGTCCTGCTGTTGTCAGCCTTCGCCTCCATTTTAGGATCAAGAGCAAGTCTAGGGCCATGCAAGAGGCTATCACAGGCAAGAAGTGTTAACTTTAATAAGGCTATTTATCATACCCTATGAGAAAGCAGAAGCTTTCATCATAGAGGCCTGGAGGTTTTTTCTTTGCTGATTTATCAACAGGTCAGTGAGTTTAGACAGTCTCTTCCTAAGGCATGAAATCTCTGTTGATGAGGGTTTCATCATCTTCCCAGCTTAATTCATTTAATATGGTAAATGTAAGCAAATAAGCCAGAAGAACTCTGAGATAAGAAGGTACAGCAAGCAAGACAGATGTGGTGGTGGGATACACCACCAGCAGCAACCGAAATGCAAAGAAAAGCCTTCTAGAAGAGTTGTCAGCAATCAAAACTGATTTGCCACCTTACATCACTTCTGTAAATCTCTCACATTTCACAAGCTTTTCCTCATGGAGCCTAATCCAATGGCCACTGACTCAATGGGTGAAATTGAGGAGGTAAATCACCCTGGAGATGACCTGTAGGCTTTTCAAGTAGAAGGACAATTTGAAAAATAAAAAAAAAAAAAGGTTTTAAAAAAAAGAATCTATCCTAAGTCTCCAAGCTTTCCCAGGCTATTCTGGGTGGCCTGGTTTGATCTCTTCCCCCTGCCATCACTGACATAGGTGTTTTCTTGATACAACTTCCACATATTCACTGTGAGTCCTCCTCAGAGCTGAATGTGCAATGTGCTCATTCTCCATGAAAAAAATAATAAAAAAAAAAATTAAAAATCCAAACTAAAAAAGGCTGGAAAAATGTAAGCTGGGGTGCTCAAGAGGGGCTGTGTGGACAGTCTTGCAGCCTCTGGCTCCTCCACACCTCCCTCTGAAGGCTATGGAAAGGGTTTTAAATTATTTGGTGCCAAGAGAAGGGGAGGCCTGCAGCTGGTTTTAGTCCTGGGGTGAGGAAGTTAAAAGAATCAAAGAATTAAAGGCAGCTCTTTCACGTAGGTGATTAGTGCAAAGGAATGCCAGATTCGGCAAAGAAAGTTTGCTTATCAGGCTGCAGATTTATTAAATGCGTTCCAGACCTGCATTGCTTCATTCAAGTTTAACAGAGCTGTAATACTTAATATGCCCTTTAGCAATTTAATACTCTCTTGTACAAATCATTGGAAAATTTAAAATAGAAAAATATGTCCAGGCTTAACTGTAAGAAGAAGGGGAACTCTGTACAAAAACAGAGGAGAAAGAATGCATGGGTAAAGCTGAATATTACTGAATATCTTACCACATGTATTATTCTGCTGAGTTATTAGTACGTGCGCTCTTGTCCGCAGGCTAAAGGAGGAACTAGCAGTAATAAGTTACAGAACAACAATTTTCAGCATGAGGGCTCGAGACTGGCATCACATCATGCCCAAAAATTACTCCTCAGGAAACACGTTTTATACATTCTTTTCCCTTCAGAGAGCACAAATGTGGGTTTCTTCTTTAAGGAAATAAAAATCAGTTGTTGGTGCTGCTTATAACAGAAAGGAAATACTGCTGTCAAACATCTTACAATTGCTTTCTCAATAAAAAAGAGATGTAAACATTGAATTGGTACATCATTGAGACATTAAAGACAATCTTTGTTGGAGACAGAGAGTGGACAAGCCTGTAAAACGCCTCACTGCCGCATAATTACGTGCGACTATAAACACATCCATATAAACATATTTCTGCATTTTGTGTCATACCCTGTGTAAGAAAGTTCCTTCGAAACTGTATAAGCCCAAGGCATGCAGCGTTCTGTCCCAGTTTGGGCAAGAGGATGTTATTTAATATTGGACATGCACGTGGGAAAGAAGTGAGGGGCTTTGTTTTGTTGTAGTCAATTAGACTGCTTGACTTTTTTTTTTTTTTTTTTTTTTTCAAGGAGTAAAAGCCCTTAAAGCAGCCTTCCCAACCAATTAGCTGCGTTATACAAGCAGACTCCTGACTCTGTAACTGCCCTGCAAGAGGGTTGGTCCAGGGATGGAGTGGTGCCTGTTGCATCCTGCAAGGAGACGTTCCCCAGGAGCGCAGGAAAGGGAACAGTTACACATGTGGTGAGTACACCCCATCACCGCTGAAGTGCAACCGGTACAAAACTGTACGTAGTGAAACACTCTGTACTGGCCACTTCTAATGACACTAAATCATTCCGTCTGCCAGCCAGCCTGTTGCTGCTGACCCAGCCTGACTGCCAGTAGCCGGCGTGAGTCAATGGTACACACAGATCACAGGCCCTTACACAGGCTGGGAAGAGACGTCACTCCCAGTGGACAAGCTTACTCAGAACACAAAGGACAGCAGGATTAAAGATTTGCCAAAACTCATGAATTGAGTTCAGCAACAGCTGAGACCAGGCTCTCCCCTCTCCTGCCCTAGTCACACACTACCAGGCCCTGAGCCATTTTTAACAATTATCATTGCCTTCTACTGGCAACCTCAGACTAACTCTTTCCATGCTATTTAAGGGCTGCAGGACTAGAAGTGACCTCCTGAATCACTGATCCCAGTGCCTCCTAATTGGAGGCAACCACATCACATGAGCCTAGTCAGAAATGCCTCAAAGTGAGCGGGGTGGTGGGACGTGTGATGATTTCATCCTTCCAAATTCCAGAGGCAACACCCAAGCAGTTGTGGCAGTGATTGTCTCTTGCTCAGACATTACAGGAAGACTATGGTTGCCTGTTAACAAAAGGAATTCGTGCTGAAAGGTGTTTTGTTTTGCTTGTAATTTTCCTGAGGTGGCTATGGAAAAGCAAGTGAGGTGGGATCTGGATAAAGTAGTCACTCATTTCTCCCACCATGGTAAGTAGCAATGCCACCAAGTACTATAAAGCAGTTTGCCAGCATCTGAGAAACTAGGGAAGTTTCCTAGACCTGAGAAAGCCCTACTGAAACAGAAGCTGGTACAATATATTGAAAGATCTGGTGTATGGTACTGGGGCCTCATTTAGGCATGAATGTGGTAGCAATGCCTGCCTTTGAAAGGCACATGGCCTTCGCGGCCTCTGGGATACACGGGATTTATTTCTTGAGCAGGGGGAGAGGGCTTTGATTCTCTTTCTCCACTAGCCTCCACTTCCCACTTCTCTGCTGTGGCTTTGGCCTGTGGCAGCCTGTCTCTACACCTGCAGGCATGACAGTGGGGAGGACCTTGGCAGTCAGTGGTTTTGTCTCTGCAGGGTACAGGTCTCAGAGAAAAAGATTTATTTTTTTCTTTCTTGTCATCAGGTCCACTTGGTAGAAGGGATGCCCTATGGGATCAGCTCTCTTTTGCTGAGGAACACACCCTGCAAAGCACTTCTCCTACTGGTCCTTTCAGTGACTGTGAGCTGGGGAGCAGCATGGAAGCAGCCAGATGTCCATGAGATGGGGATAAGTGACCACCAGAAAGAGAGAGGTGAGCAGGATTGCTTAGATTTTGAAGGTGGAATACAGAAACAACTAAAATAAGAAGTACGGGTCTGTCACACTAGCCTCTCTACAGACCTTAGAGGCATTTGGGTATCTGGGTTGCATGGATGCTGCTTCAGAAGTGCTGTTGGGCACAGGCAATATATGGGGGGGTCTGAATATGGCCCAGAAGCACAGGGAGAAAAGGGATAGAAAGGACTTTAGAAAGAAGGGAATGGATGCCTGCAGCAGCTCCTGGTTAGAAAGCACGAGCTCATAGCAAGTGTTGGGTTCACCCAGACACGGCAAGACCTAATAGCATCTTCCACCACAGCACAGCAGAAACAAGCAGCAGGAACTCTGGACTCAGGTGTTCCACAGAACAACACTCTTGTGCTGGTGTCCAAAGAAGCTGCCGAAGTACAATGGCAAACATCTATGTGTTAAAGAACAAAGACCCCCCCTTTAAATATCAAATAGTCTTTTAACTTGCTGAGGTGGTGGTGGCTGGCAATGGAGTGACAAAGCTATTTAATGCCTGTGCCAGGCCAGTTCTGAAAGCTGTAAGGTGCTGTGGTAAATGGCCAGTTTTTCCTAGTAATTTACGTTGCTAATTAAAGCTACCTCTGCATCAGTACTCCTTGCAGGTTGGCAGACCCAGATGTCTCTCTCAGGCTTCATGTTGATAAGCACATCTCTTTGACAAGAGCAGTAGGTTTAAGGCACTGCAAGCCTCTCCTTCCTCCTCAGGCCTCTCCAGGGCTAATAGTGGGCTAGCACTAGGAGAAAACAAGCTTTCACCCATGCCTGGGAAACCCTGGTCAGGTGGTGGCATTTCACCAGATTATGGATAGGCCACCCAAAGTAAAGGTGGATTACAGGAGTGCAGCCTCCAGGATGTTAGAGAGAGAAGACTTTCTAAATCTTTATCATGGAATTATTCAATGCTGTTAGGAAAATATTGAGCCTACATCTCCAAGAAAATACTGGCAGTCCAGAAAGACCTTCACAGGCACAATTAGTCTATTATAGCTGTGGAAAAGGTTCCCCCATCTAAATCAGCCTGCCTACTCTGGGAATACTGTTAGAGATACCAGAAAGTGACTGTGGACTGCCAGTTTCCTAAGGAATAGTTTCATTTATTACAGTATTTGAAATGTGAGATCCTGAGATAATGACTCAAGGATTGCTCAAGAGAATAGGATGCAACCTCTCTGAAAAGTCTCTTTCTGCTCTTTTGCTGGTAAGATAGCTAATAAACATCTCCTGAAATGAGGCTCTGGTGCACATTGCCAAAATTCAATCTGTGCCTTTGTTCCCCTGAGCCAAATATGTTGAGTGATGAAAACAAAATTGCCAGTGTCACCTGGGTAAAACCAGTTAATATTCTGCAGCCTGGTATAAAGTTCCCATACCTGAATTCCTCCTAGGTGCAGTTCACTTTGGCATCTCAAATATCCATTGAGTGAATACTTTGGGGTTTGGAGGTTAGCAGTGGTTAAACCAGAAGGGCTCAGAGGCTACTTTGCAGAACAAGCTGGAGAAAGAGAGATATAAACCAGCACTTTTTCCTGGGGCACGAAAGAGAGAGGATAACTCAAGTGGTCAAACAGTTTGCCTTCTGTTAAGATCGATGCATTTCTGTTAGGTGGTTTGGTGGCCAGGGTTCAACAGCCTGCCCTAGCAAGTGAGCTCCCAAGCACAGAATACCTACAATTTACAGCAGCATAGAAGAGGTCTTCATCTATTCCACTGTGCACCTCACAGTGGCAATAGTGGTACCACTACTACAACACAGAGACAGCTAGTGACAGGATAACTGATTTTTTGACCAGTTGGTTAGTTATAATTAAGTCGGGGGGGGGGCTTTTAACATTCTGAGCCTTAGCATAATTAAAGGATGCTTCTTCAGTTTAGTGTTTACATAGGAGAACTAATGCTGTTTCACTAGCAGTGTGTGAGTGCATGGACAGTCCGTATTTTGAGTTTGCTTTGGGTTAGACTGCATACCCCATCTGGATATGAGATGATGCACTGGTGGCTTTGTCTCAAGGAACGTGAAACCTTTCTGTTCAAGTGCTGCATGTCAGTACTTCCACTTGATAGCTCAGCCAAAAGTTCCAGCTGGGACTGACACAGTCATCAGTAGGTGCAAATGCAGAGGAGATGGAGGCTCTATTTCCATCCTGTTCCTCTGTTCTCCACTCTTGAATTTTTTTGCTTATATGGACAAGACCTTGTCCCTCAGACCAGAATGCTCCCTAGCCTCCTGAGTGGAGTGCAGTCCAATCTACTTGGATTGTTGGACTGTGCCATGCATTGTTCAAAAGCCTTTCACATCTGCTTGTTACAAAAAGCTACTTAAAACAGGTGACAAAAAAAAAAACGGAGACGAGCAACAAGTGACATTTGCAAAGCCTGCTGTTTTAGCTGGGAGGTGTCGGTGGTACACATGACTTGTGAGATTCTTCTCTTTGCAAAGAGTTGATTTCTGTGAGTCTCTTTGATTTGGACATTTGGATCCATCACAAACTATCCAGATAGATGTGTTTGCCACTAGAGCTTCTTTATGAAAGACTGGAGGAAAGTTGAGAGGATGAAGATGGCAGATTTCTGACCTCCTCTTCCCTTGATCCAGCATGGTTTTCTCTGCTCAACATGAAAGCGTCTCTCTTCTGAATGTCAGAACATTACAGCCAACGAGATAGTAACTACTGAGATGAGGGCCATCATTATAAACTTACAGAGCAAATACTACCCAGAGGAAGGAGCTAATGCTGCCAGGACACCTGCCTCTTTGTGACTTTCAATACAGAGCCTCTGGCCTGGCAGCTGTAGGAAGTGGAAACTCATTCATATCCAGGGCCTGGAAGTCATCCATGGAGCTCCACACAGTCCATGGAGTTATAGACCATCAACATTTGTGTCAGCAGCAGCAGAGTCAGTCCCATGCTTTCTTGTGCTGAAATCTTGAGGAGAAGAGAGGAGATCCACAACAGAGAGGCTAGGGGGAATCAACACAGGTCAGGTCTTTCCGCAGGAAAGAGGCTTTTCTGTGTGTCCTCCCCAAAAGCCACAAGACAGGGGTAGCAGCTGGATGAAATGGTTATCTTGATTAGAGAAGAAACGACAGCTTCCAGCCTACAATCATGACAACCCAGCTGATGTGAGGTACTATGAAAGGCACACGTCAGCTTTAACGAGTTCAGTGTTAGCAGGCTGAAACCCTGCCTAGCCAAATTCCCTTGCAAGTTCCACTCCAAGATCCCTTGCACAGCACAGCAGCAAGGGAAAAAACATGTTACTGACTAAATGGGCTGAAAAACAGCATTTGACATGCTCTCTCCCTGCTCTGTAAATTAGTTTTGAACCCATAAGAGGCTTGATAAGTGACACAGAAGTGGCATGGAAAGTTGAAGCATTCAAAAATAAATAACACATAGTAGGCACCTCTTCCTGTAAAGCTTGAAGCTTGCCTGGCTTTTATCCTTACCCCATTACTGCTAGAGCTACTCCAAGTGCTGCCTTCCTCTCCTTTCACATGATTAAACCCTGACCGTTCTCGGGGGAGAAGGTGGTGGTTGAAACCATAAATAAAGATGTGAGTCTAAAGGTCAGGCAAGCCAAACTGATGTTTCAACTCCCAGTTCACACTGGGCTGTACACTCAGTTGGACTCTGTGTCCAGTAGATATTCATACAAATTTGCCTCAATTAGCCTATCTAACTCCTTTCTCACTTCCCGGTATACAACACTAGGAGATGTTAACTCCCGTGCTGCTGCTGTATTAGCAGCAGCTTGTTTGCAGTCCTTAGCCTTGTGTTCACACCCACCCCCCAGTGAGACAGATCACTCTCGTTAGCCCTATTTTGTAGCTGGGCTTCTAAGCCAAGGTGGGGTGCCAGGCTCATACCCAAGGTCACTGAGAAGGACCCCAGGTAAGTGTTAATGTCCCAACCCTAGGTGAAGCATTCTCCAATTTACCAGAGATTACTGGGACCATTGCAGAAGGTGGCAGCAAGGTTATGAGGGGCAAACACAATTTTTCTTTCCTTAATTCATGGTCAGCCCTCCAATAATCACTGCAAGCAGGAGGGGGTAAATGCAGATGCAGAAACCAAAGTATTCGCAGTTTTGTGCTGAAGCAGGTTTGTAGCTTTGTGATTTGTTTTCAAGGATAGGTATTTCACTCACTGAGTTGAGCACAAAGTACCTATCTCTAGGTTTGAATCTGTAGTGTGGGATTACAGACAGTAGATTTGGAGCCAACCAGCCTGTTATTTGGGGAGGGTGAGGAGGTGGCTGTGTCTGAACTGTCCACCTGATCTTGCCAACACTTCAGTGACCTTTCTCTAGAAGGGGAGTGCCGGAGTCCAATGGGAGCACAACCATCGATTTAGAAAGGAAAGAAGGGGAGGCAGCTTCTGATTTTGGCAGTGTAAACCCACCTGTTTGAGGGATGCAGCAGCCTCAGAACTCACACCAGTGAGTCTGAGCCAGCAATGTGGTTTCCCCTTCTCAGTGAAACCAAATGGGGCCACATCAGTATCTAAGGAGATGCTTGTGTATGTATGTCTTTAATTGCCAGAGAGCTATGGCCTAGAACGCCAACGTGCTCAAGCACCCTGCTCCCTTAATCATTTAAAGTGCTGTGCATGCTGCTTGGATACCTCCTAACACTGTTTGCTAGATCAGATATCAAACAGGAATGTTAAACTTTGAAAGCGGGGCAGCAGTATGCCTTCGTAATTGCCCTTCTCTCTGAATAATGGAAGCCTGCTGGACAGGACAATGATTTATTAACGTTACCTCTCCTGCCTTCTCCCTTCTCCATGTGCCATCTCAAGCAATTCAGTCAGAAATTTTTTATCACTATATTTTATTGTGGCTTGCTTATCCTAGACAATTAGCAAATTTATGGCCCTAGAAAACTCATATTCTCATAGTTGTTGCTTGCATCCAAAATCTTTTTCTACCATTGTTGCATGAACATTTTTCTCATTCCCAGAGCCACAATGGTTTGTATTGCTGCTTTGGCTCTATTTCTTTTACTTCCATGAATAACAAGAAATTACTGGAAGTTAGAAGCTGGCCTAGGGCTGGGATCTGGCTTGTGAGCTCTTCACTGGTGTGGTGGGTAGTGAACCCAGGTGTGCCAGAGCAGGGTTTGGACAGGAGCTCCCCAAATGCTAACCAAATTGCAGGAGCTGCTACAAGAGAGGGATGCTTCCTACCCCACAGACACCACTGCTTGCAATTAATTTCTAGCTAGCTTAGGAAATTCATCATATTTCACCTGCTCATTGGCTTTAGGTTTGCTGAATTGTTAAATTAGTATCAAGACAAAAAAAATCTCACTGTGCACAATGGTTGAAAGCCAACTTCTAATGCCCCGTGAAGTTTTTCCCTCCATTGCTCCACGGACTCCAATTGCCCACCAGCACCATGTTTAGCTCAGAAAAACCCAATTAGTACAGAAGGCAGCCTGATACCAGCCCGTGCTCATCTGCAGCTGATTTCTTTCCTGAGCAGATGGAGGTGTGTGTCCCCTCTCAGGGTGGGTGGTGCACCCTTTTCTGGCTCATGCTCCAGTGCCTGCACCCCTCCTCATCTCTGGAGCTCTGTGGCTGCAGGTGGCATGCTCTACCTGCCCAACCTTTGCTGCTCCCACCGCACTCCACTGATTGATGCTCCAGACCACCACGCACTTGCTGTCTCTTCAAAACTATTATCTCAGAATCTGGAAATAATAGCCCAGTAGGGCTTCTTGGACATGCGAGACTGAGTGACAAACCTGCTTCTAAGAATCATGAAAATCGCGGATCTTTGTAATGGGGGAATTTTAGCCCCCCCCCCCCCATTCTGCCAATGGCACTTAAAAGGCTTTATTCACACAGCTGCCACTCTTCTCAAGAGAGTGCAATAAAACCTCCCAGCAATTGACATTTGCCAAGTTCATGCGTAAATGATCGTTTTTTGTAGTGAGCCAAATAAGTCACTGGATCAAGCTACCCAAAGGAAGTTTTCAGAAATAGCTGACTCCTGATGAAGCAGGTCAAATATAACTATCTCTTTCAACTTGAAGTTATGGTGAAACACAGGAAAGCACTCAAATAGCTCTTCTTTCACCACAAAGAAGATACAAAAGATATACAAGATACATAAACACAGTCAGTCTTACTGTTAGTATACGCCAGTGAAACCTCTCGTCTCCTAAAAGCCTTTGCCTTGTTGCTCCCCTGATGGACATTGTGACCACACTTAGGATTTTCTTCCAAGTGATGACTGAGCTGTGGGAAGCAAACTGTGTCAGAACCAAACTCTACGCTAGATGATAGATATATCTTTAACGACTTACTGAAAATGTGGCAGATGTGCCCGAAATGAAAAATTGCTATGAAAATTGTTACCAAGGCAAGCTCAGTTCATGTTTTGCAAAGCAGTGACCCTTGCTGCGATCAAAGCATAATCTTTTTACATGTACTTTGCTAATAAGATTCAGTATTTTATCCTTAAGTGGAGACCAACATATTTTTCACTCCTTTACAATCCAAGTGTCCTGCCCTTCTTGTGGATGGTAGCTTGCAGGTGGACCATATTCCCACAGGAATGGCTGGATCTGGCCCATGAGACAGGGGATTGGTAGGCACTTTGGGATTCAGCCACAGCAGACATGGGAAGAGGCTGATGTAGTGCCTGTGCCACAAGCAACACAGCGTGGGTCCCATCCACGTGCCTGGTGTGGGACTGTCTTTCCAAGCACAGCTGGGGCTCGCCAACTCACCCACGCAAGGTGGAAGTAAATTCTGCCCAAAGTACAGCATGGAGAGGTCTTCTCACTGGGGTCTTGCTAAGACAACCCTGTGCCTGGGGTCTAGCTCAGAGAGCAGCATCACGTGAAACGAGGAGAAAGAGTTGTTGTTCCCACACGGGCAATGAAAACATTTATGTTGAGAAAAGCGTGTCAACACAGGTTAGAAACATTCATGGCACCAGTCTCTCCAGTGTCGCTTATGCTTACTGCGCCTCCATAAATATTTTTTAAAAGCAGCCAAATCAATGGAAAAAACAGCTCCCTTGTGTAAGGAGGCCTGATCTCAATTGTTTTCATGGAGCTAGGCATTCAGTCCAGTCACTTTGACAAAGCAACTCAGCAGAAAATATGGTATCACATCAAAAAGTCATTTCCTGGTAACGTGGCATCTTCTTTGGCTAAAGCATCTTAAAACAAACAAAAAAGGCACAATAGATAAATTTCTCAATTCCAGGCTTGGTTTAGACCATATCTGCCAGACAGCACTGTTGGTCACACAGTAAGTGACTTTCCCTTCCTTCCTTATTCCTGCTCCGAGGCCCTGCACACACTCTATGTATATTTACGGATACAGATCTGTGATTACTTTGGAAGTGCAAAATACTTGGCGTAAGGGATTGTGACAGAGTTTCCTTGGCTCTGACAAGTCTCCTCAATGCCTTCAGCTTTGCCTGGCTGAAACAAAATCTTTGCTTCAAAATACCTTTCCATTTTTCAGCAATAAAACAACTATCTCAGATGGTGCTTTCTGGTATCGCCTGACCACCCTACCTACTGACTTTGGGATTTAGGGAGGAGGCTGGGGGAAGAATGCAAATGCACATCTGGATTTGGCATTGGGATTCCTGGCTTTGATTGCTCCTTTGTGGAGTCCTGTCAACCAGCCAGTTGTCTGGGTTTGAGTGGTCTTCCTTGGCCATTGCAGGGTGAACTGTTAATCACAAGTGTGTGGGAGGCAGCCTGCTCCTTTAGAGATGACCTTGTGCTGGGATTTAAGGTTATCTGTTGCTTTGTATGTTTTGCACTGTCTCCCTTCCCCTTTCTACTACCTACCCATTCCTGCTTCTTCTGGCTCCAGCTAAACCTGTGTCAAGCTTATGCTTGTTACTGAGCTCAGGAATGCTCAGGGCTTTTGCAAGAGCTCCACACGATGTGTGCATGGAGTTGGTGAATGAAGAGTTTTGTATTGGAACTAATTAATGAGGGGCCTGGTGCAGAACAGGAAATACAAGTCCCTTTCTTACATAAACATTTTCAGTTTGGGTTGGCTGAATACCTGGATAACAATTCTCCATGGGTTGGGATCCTTTAGGTTTATTTGTCCAGTTATGTTCCTGTTTTTGAATTTAATGACTCCCTAATTATTGTCACCATGGTAGAAAAAATACTGATATGCAAGGTACAGGAGACAATTTGATGTTCAATTTCAACAGAAAATAAGAAAACTATTCAGCCTGAGGCATCACTGAACAGCTCTGTCTATTCACTCAAAAAATGGATGAACTAGATTTGTCCTTTTTAGCCACCAAACAACATTTTCTATTTCTCCTGCTTTCCAGAACTTTAAACTTAAAGTTTAAACTTTAAACTAAAACAGACTTAAACTAAAGTAAACAACAACCTTTTTTTTAAGCTTTTCCCATTCTGATAAGAATATTTTGTTATGGGAAGAATAAAACCAAAACCCCTACACATAGGGAAACTGGGGCGGGGGGTGGGGTTATAATCAGAATACTGCATCCCACATGGTGTCTAATTGCACCAGTATCAGAGTTTTGTCTACTGGAAGAAATGCTGTCAACACTGGAAATAGTCTAAGTAATACTGCTCTGAGTTTTTATTAACACGAAGTGTGAAATAAACACAATTTGGGGTAAATACAAGTATTAGCTAATTATGTCTCACTAAGTAGAAAATAGGCAGAGGCATTCCAGAGATTAAAGTAAACTATACAGTGGAAATAGATTAGGGTTGAGAAGAGTGTCCATGAAGTAAGTTCACTGATTTGTCTACCTCTCAGTCTGCCTTACTCTGTCTGCCTCTACTCCTCCTCCCCATTGCTCTTGTTTCCAGCACAAGGCCACGTGGAGACTTTGGGAGGGCTGGAGAGGTGGAGATATGACTAACTGCTTTATTATTTATTTTTTTTTTAAATTCTGAAGAGGTAAGATTCCCTTACAAGATAATCCTTGTCTGAAAAGAATTTCTAACAAGAGGGTATTGTGCCCACAGAGGTAAATCTTTTGGATTTCTTTATACTTGAAAAAGATAATTACTCACTGGACTGAAACTTGATAGTAGCCTGCCTGTAGCAGCACGACAGTCAGTAGGGTCAAATGGAAGACTCTGCTGACAAGTCGTAGACATATTTTCATAAAACCAGTTTCCTGGAACTGAAAGTAGTTGGGAGGAAAAAAGTAGGTAGAAGGCTTAGAGACAAATGTCCACAACAGTCATATAAAGCTGATTTAGTAAGCTTGAATAAAAAGAAGGTTAACTGGGACCAAAAGCTGATCTAAAGTGATCCACACAGTTGCAACACTCACTCTCATTCAAGTTTTCAAAATCTAGTTAAATTCAGAGCACATCACAAAAGAGCCTGAATTCCCTGCAGAAGGAGATGGATTTGTCTAAAGAATGACCCAAATGCCAGAACTTAAGACTGTAAGAATATTTTAGTGTTTCTCAGAAAACTTTCCAGTCATAAGGAGCAACATTCAAGTGAAATTATGCATTAATAAGAGAGAGAGAAAAGTTTGGAGCTTTAGTAACTTGGAAGACGTAAAAAGCAGCTGAAGACAGGTAAGAATGGGGCAGCCATATTTGTGTCAGAAGCAACAATATGACTACTTTGACATAAGAGATACTACAAAAGAGAAACGGCTCTTTCATATGTAAAAATGATAAAATTATCAGTGGTAATGTAGAAAAGATAGACTTACTTACTCCATTCTTATCTGTATTTGGAAGCCAGAAAGCTATTGAGCATCAATGCCTTTTTTCCACTCATGAAAGAGGACTGTATTAAATGACATTGACCCAGAATGAATATTTTGAAAATCAGCAGACCTAGAAAACTTGCAGTTAAGAGACCTACAGAGATGATGGAGAAGATCCTGGCCTAGAAATACTCATTTTCAGTGAATCTTGAAATACCAGAAGGACACTAGAACAATGCAGAGTGTTCAGCCAACGTCACAGTGGGTCACCAGCACACTTGACAGCACTGCAGCTTAGTTTGCCTGACAAGGGATCCTAGGCAACAGAAAAATTAATTGTTAATGAAATTAGATGGGAACACAGTCACTAGAAGTCCGCGCTGTTTTACAACATAGCATTCTTGTAAGAAACTAATGATATACAATGTCTGTGTGGTTTCTACCAAAGGGATTAACACAGGGCTTGAAGCCACCCCAAAGAGCTCATTACCTGGTTCCCTTCATATGGCCATCCGTATGCAGCAGGTTATTCAGTGCTCCTCAGATATGACCAGATTGAACAAAGAAGCTGTTAGATTGTAGTTTAACCACAGCATTTCAGTCACCAGCTGTGGGTCACAAGTAAGAAAGACTGAGGCAAAATCAATCTTGCCACGTAGGCAAAGAAGTTGTCAGGTGAGAGGTAAGTGACTGATCTCTGCTGTAAACAGAGGTGAAAACTTCACAAAGGTCCTTGATGATCTGGCCTTTCAAAGCCAAGTCAGGCGATCAGTATGACTTTGACCATGTGAGCAAGAGGCACCAGTGAAGCACCTAAAGGAGTGGGACCTCATCAGTGACTGGAATCTGGGTCAGCTTCTGATAGCGACTGAAAAAAATCACCTTGGAATAAGAAACAGAAAATTTTACTACCCCAATCCAGTTTGAGCAGGGACATGCTTTTATCCCTGTGCACAGTATTGGGGAGATTGTTTCAATGCCCACAGTTTTAGAAGGTTGTTGAAATATCGGAGTGGGTGCAGAAAACAGCCACAAAAATTATGCAAGGTCTAGAGAAAAAAGCCATAGAAAAGACTTGGAGAACTCAGTCTGTTAAGTTTAATGAAGATTTGTGAAAAATGAGAGATGACTCGATTACAGGGGATGGTTCCCTCCTGGGGGAAAATGTCATGGACTAAAGAGCTCTTAATCTAGCAGAGAAATGTGCAACAAAAGCCAATAGTGGAAAAAAGTGGAAGCCTGGCAAATTCAAATGAGAAAATAACCAGAAATGTTTAACAGTAACAGTAAGCATTGAAACAAATTGCCAAAGAAAGTGGTCGGTTCTTCATGTCAAGCTATTGTCGCATCAAAGCTCCAGGCCTTTCTAAATGATGAGCTTCTGTTAGACAAGCCACTGGGCTCTTTATGAGAATGACTGTCCGAACCTAGTGGCACATCTCTAGGGCTCAAATTTAACTGCCTTCAGGAGGCTCAGACCAGATGAGTTACTGACCTCTCTAGCCCTCATTCTGCAGGTCTAAGAGAATGCTATATATTAGTTTAAATTTTTTAATTCTTATCTAGCAGCCATATTTGTCATCTCTCTTGTAACCAAGTACTTTCTGCAGCTTTCCCCTGTCTGGACTCTATGAGTGAGCAAAGAACTGTCTCTGCATCTCTGGAGAAGCAAACCCTCTGCTAAGCGAATCTCTCCTTGTAGCAGGGGCTTTTCTTTTCTCAGACTTTTCCATTTTTCCTGGAAAAAGGGCAGTTTCTCTCTATCCATCTCTTTCTCCATCTCAAGCCACAATTGCCAAGTCTCCTGGAAAATATTTTCTAGCTTCTGGAATGGATTAGTATCCCTGCTCAGTGCAGATTTTCTGTACTGTATTTCTCTGGGTAGTTTTCAGAGCCTCTTGGGGCCCACTACTTCCCATGGTCTGGCAAAATCCCTGACCACCACTTGGGACCTTGGTTTGTTTATTTTAACATTTATAGTGCAAAAAAACTGAAACCAATTGATGCCAACCATTGGTACAGAACAAAAAAAAAATAATATAGACCAAATACATTTCTATCGGCTAAAGAAAGATGTAGAATAAAGGCCTCACCCAGTGTCAAATTAAATAAAGGCCAGAGTTAAAAGTTTTGTCTTGCGACACGTTCTACAACTGCTCAAACTGCGTGGCAAGAAGCAATAAATACTGGAGCCAAGGGCTTGGGGGGATGAGTCGTCCTGCCTGGTCCCAGCAGCTCAGGCCCAGAGACAGACAGCAGGAGCATTCTGGTTCTTTTCAACTATTGTAAAAATTTAACAGCCCCAGGGTAGATCCCAGCTCCCGTTGGAGAGGACAGGGCTGACAAGGCGTTCAGCTCCAGGGAAGCTGGTGTCTTAAATAAGCACGCGTGGCATGGGCCTCAGAGGAGCCCTTGCCTCTCACCTAGGGCCCTACTCTTCTGACACTTCTGTTTTCTTTCTTCTCTCCTGCTCCGCTCAGGAGGTGGCTTGTGGGACTGGCTTAATCCATGGTCTTTACTTCAATTTTTGCATGTCTCTCCACATTCTTCCTAATTTGGGGGAGTTCTCCGCTCTGCTAAAAAAAAAAAAAAAAAAAACCAACCAGGAGGTGAAAGAATTCAGTGTCATTGGGACATCTGGAAGAAGCTGTCTTACACTATCATGGTGTGCATGCCCATGTTGAAAATGGAGATCTGCCTCAACCCCCTTTCCTAGGTCCCTGGAGTTCCTGCTTGCCCCAGTTGGGCTCCTGGGTTTCCAGCCCTTAGTTCCTTGGCTCAGATAGTGCCAAAGCCATTGTTTTTTGTGCTGGAGCTATGTGGTTTCTGTGCCAGAATTATAAGTAAACCATGAAAAAATATTAAAATTTTTGTGCAGACTTACACAACTTTTTCCATGAAGACCCTCAAAAATGGCTAGAGTCTTGCGTTGTAATTAACCATAGGGAAGTGCATTTGGGTCTCAAAGGAGCAATAGTACGTCCAGAAAGAACGTTTGCAGATCAGAGATGTTCCGAAGGACATCATGTATACAACTCCAACCAAAAGGTCTCTGCAAAGGCCCAGCTAAGCAGATGGATATGAAATCTGCTTTCCAGCCAAACTTTGGTCTACAAGCACAGCTTCTACTGCTCTAGAGCAGTCACAAAGCATGGCTACAATGTCAATTAGATTGGGGGCAAAGTCCTACAAAAAGATCCAGCATCCCCTAGGTCCCAACATGGCGCCACAGCTGGGAGAGGTTCGTTTTTCCATCCTGGAGCAAGAACAGTAGTCATCACCAGCCATCTCTGCATAGTCAAGCCCACTGGCTTCACCACTGCCTCTTGCTTATGGCCCCAGCAATGGTTTCTTTGCTCTCCTACCAGGAAACACTATTGCACATGAGATCCCAAACACTTTATAAAGTGCTTTCAGCCTTAGCATGCCTATCAGCGCTTTGTAAAACACATGGAGATGGAAACACACATGCCAAATTCTTCGAGCAGTGAGACTGAAAAGTGGTTAAATGTGAGAAAATGCTTATAAAATGGTGGGCTCATGTTTGAGCAGTCTTCATTGCTCAGGAGCTCCAATACATCCTGTGAAATCTGCACAGACCACCATGTGTTTTTGAGGTTGGTGGGTGGACATATGCCCATTGCAGAGACTAGCTACACAGATGCTCAACAATTACGCCATTCGTAGACTCCTACACACTTGTAAGGTACACAGGGCTCATGGAGTGCCTGCCAAGTTCCTCAAGTAGTAACAGTTCATGACACTCTTGAGATATCTGCCAGATGCCGACACAGTGTTCTGAAGTTCCTATTTCAGGACATAATTTCAAAAATACTTCTAGCTCAGGATTTAGATGCCAAAAAGCATTTGTGTATGAATCGTAATGTAAACCATAAACCCAACAGGAAACATCAGAGCCTTCTCCTTTTGTTGATACGATGTGACTAAGGAGCGCTAAGAAAATGTTGCTTTATTGGCAAGAAAACAAATACATTTTACTGTTCCATATGTGCAAAATGAAACAATCAATTAACATATATCTGGCAAAGAAGGCATATTTTTACCTTCCAGTATTGCCCACACATCCCAAATTGCATATTGATTGCAACATTTATGAGTATTGCACGGGGGGCAGATGGTGAACACTCTGCTGAGCACTAAGCTCAGCTGAGAAGGGGACACTGCAGCTCAAGTAACCGAATCAGCAGTTCAGCTCAGCCTGAATTTGCTCACGTTTCTGGAACTCACACTGGGAGTGCTCAGTGGCCTAGGAAAAGCTTTCATATACTCACTTTCATATTACCAGTTAGCTGGCATAATCACTCACATAGTACTAATATAACTCTTAACCTTTCAGTAGACACCAAAATTAATTGCAGAAGAAAAGCAGTCCCAGGAAGAGACACTTGTCTGCTTTGCCTAATATACAATCAACATTTGTAGATCTAAGTTCAGTAAAGAGGGAGGGAGTGCACGTGTACATTGTGTGTATATGTTTTCAGCACAGTGGCCCTTTGAACGTGACTTTTCCTTTTTTTTTTTTCTCCATTAAGATTCAGGTGGGTATGAGGAAGCCTTAAGTCTATCTAACAAGATTCTAGTCCTGTGTTTCACAGTATGTTTTTGCAGGGCAAATGCAAAGACAACAACAGCAGCAGTGTGAACAAGAGAATGCAACTCCCACCTCTGTGGTGAGCCATAGTCAGTGCATGCTTTTGGCCAAACCACACCAGACTCCGGGCCAGAATAAAGTACATATTTGTTGTTTCTGAGATGCTGTTGCTGACTCTTTTAACTGCTGAGTAAATTGAAATATCCCATCATTTTCAGCCACCCCACCTTCTTCTTTATCAAGTTTGTGTATGTTAGGCCCTGAGTGCACTAATAAGCTTTAATTGCCTTGATCCACCTCAGCTGGGCCTTCCACCCGCACCCATGGGCCCAGGAGCCCTATTTCAGCTCAGCCCGTGGGTGGAGCTGAGCTGGAAGTGGGTTGTCTCCAGCTTGTCTGCATCTTTGTTTTGCTAGAGGTCTCTAGACCTTAGCCTGCAGATTGACATCCTGGCTAGATCTCAGCCCAGCTTTGTTGTTGGGCCTTCCCAGATGTTGCTAGACCTGATCTTAACCCAGACCTACAGATTTAATTTCCATCTTGTTCTTGGGCCTCTGTTATTTCCACAGTATTGCCTTATGATTTGGGCTCTTGGCTGGTTCTGGCCATCATCTCCAGGTTTGTCCTGCTCACCTCACTTAGCTACTGTGGAGGGGCTCTGGGTGGGGAGGTTGGGACCTGCTGTTTCTGGGTTCCCATCACCTCCTGGCTCACCTTGCTTTATGGAGCAGTTGGCTTGTGTGGTGCCATGACAGCAGGACCTGCATTTAGGTTTAGAGGAGCATAAAAATGGCCAAGGATGCCCCACTGCTGTGTCTTTGTCATACAGTAGCTGGTACGCAACAGAAGACTGTAAGTGGTCTTTGCTGCCAAGTTTTGTCAGTTGGTGCCTGAGGAACCTTCTGGGCCAGAGGTGATAACTTTACGCTGAAGCTCAAAGTCCAGGCACACCAGTCTGTGCCACTGTTGACGATTATGGTCAGTCTGTGGTCTGGTGAATTCTGCCATGAGTCCTTGGGCTGGCTGGCTACTGATGATAATCGATGTCACCTTGGAAGCTCCCCAGTTTCCTCACATCGTCACTCAAGTTTTCTTCCCAGTGTGTATCCGCTAATAACTGTTGGCCTTGCTGTTGTCAGCAGCAGTCCCTTTGAATTGCCCTCTCCTTCCTTCTCGCTGTGCTACTTTCAAAGGCACGGTGCTCATCAGAAAGGGCAAATAACCCTTAGACAGATTTCTGAAGAGATTCTGGTTTGCAATGAGGCTCACCGTGTGGATAGCTGGGGTTAGAACTGCTCATCATTAATTTGAAATAGAGGGATCTTTGCAGTTCTGAAAGAAAGATTAGTAAGTGTTGTTTAAATGTGCCTCTCTCCTTTTTTCTTTTCCCTGTTTCTTCACCAGCCTGATGTGTAACCAGATAGTTTTCTGAGACCTCTGTTAGCGAGCAGAGTTTAGTGTGCAGGCACCAGCCCTAATATTATGGGAGCTTAGAGGCCTTTGAGTGCAGAGCAAATTGGTTTTAAAAGCAATAGCAATTGCTAAAAGGATCATATGACAATAATAGATTGGAAAGCTTAGGGTGTGAGCAACGCAGCCGAGGAGAGACAATGATACGGATGAAGTACTTTGTGAGCTGCTGGGAGCAAAGCAGGTCCAGATTATTGCACTGACAGAGGTGGGTTGCGGGGGCAGCTGACACCTCATTAAAATCAGGGCTTTCAATCCATCTGTGATTACCGTGGGACTTCGGAAAGGCGCAGGAGCAGCACTATCCATCATGGGCTGGGTGGGGGAAGGAGAGCCTGTGTCTGTATATTCAGTAGAGCTCTGCGCTGACTAACCGAAATACTGCTGTGGTAAATGTAATAGTTATCGACTCTAATAGGAAATGAACAAGGGGTTGAGGGGGACAGAAGAAAAAAAGAAAAGGGGAGCCCAGGTAAAGGGAACTCTAAAGAGTCTGCACGACCCTGACACCAAGGCCTAGACCCCCAAAGCTCGAGTGAGAGTTGGGTGGCTGAAAAACTTTTAAGATCCCAGCCATGGTCTGAAGAGACAGAAAAGGAGCTGGCAGCCTACTAAGCTGCTTCTTGACAGAATGCTTTTCATCCATTTTGAAAGGAAGCATGAAAGGCTGAGCTGTCAATGTTTTTCAGGATGTTCATGCTGTTTGGAATTTCTCTTGCTGTTATTTACTGTATCATAATATTTGCATTCAGGTTTACATGTGGTATACGTATCAGAAGTAACTTGAAATTCTAGAGTTTTCTTTGCCTGGCGGCCTAAATACAGCAACATCTTGTTTGGCAGACTGAAGAAAAGATTAAAAGTGGTTTTGCTGTAACTCCCTGCCATGGACAAATCAAACCCTTGATTTCCTCAAACACAAACTCCTCGTTAGGACCACACTTTAGCAGCGATGGTTTATGTCTCTAAAATAGAATAGTTATTATTAGCTAAAGCCAAAACATATTCAGTCAATCAGATTCTGGTTTGGGGATGCTATGGATGGCATGTAAAATGAAGTACTAATGACTGACAAAATAGCACAGCAATGAAATTCTATTCATAAATTCATGCTCACTAGTTTCCAAACTATTGTTAATGGCAATTTCTGGATGTCAACAAGGCAGGAATGGGAAGGCAGAAAAACAAGAATCGCTAAGCTAAAGTTTAATGTGCATGCACATATAATCATATGTACACGCACATACATATACACGTGTTCATACGTACACGCACATACATATACACATGTGTGTTTATTTTTACAAGTGAGATAATGCCATTCTAAGTTTCGCTTTTCTGTTGTTCCATCTGTACAAAGGGTTCTTAAAGCAAAAAAAAAGATGAAGGGAGGAGCAAGGGCGTATATGACCCAAGAGAAGCATACAAATCATGGGGACACATAGTGTGTGGGCAGTTTGAGCTGGCTCACGGACAGCACAAGATGAGTCTGTCTTCTAGAGGATGCTACTTTGTGCTCTATCCCCTGGTTTTAATACTTTACAAACATCTTGCTGGCCCTCAAATAGCTGTAGGGATGATTCTGAAAGTGTAAGCCCAAGTTAAGCAATACAAAGGTGTCCACGGTCTGGCGGAGCAAGATCTTCAAAGATCTGAACTTTTGCCATTCATCTTAATGGCGTGTTATTGCTTAAGTCGTGCAGCAATATACAGTTTAGTATTGTTAACTATTTCATTGCTTGGTAAAAATTGCAAGAAAAACTAGCATGAGTAATAGGAAGATATACACTAGTCACTTACAGGCATCTCATTTTGGCAGAACATCACAGGAACATTTTTATCTGAGCATCATATTTGCATTATAAAGAATTGTGCTGAAACTACATGCTCTTATGTTGAAGGTCGTCTTGGGCAGTGATCACGAAATCATAGAGTTTTCAATTCTTGCAGAAACAAGACAGAGCGCCAGCAGAACGGCCACCTTGGACTTTCGTAAGGCAGACTTTGGCCTGTTTAGGAGAATGGTTGAGAGTGTCCCTTGGGACACAGTCCTGAAGGGCAAAGGTGCCCAGGAAGGCTGGTCATACTTCAAGGAGTAACTCTCAAAAGCACAGGATAAAGCCATCCCCGGGTCCTGTAAAATGAACCGACAGGGAAGAAGGCCAGCCTGGCTAAATAGAGAGCTTTGGCTGGACCTCAGGGAGAAAAGGAAGGTCTACAGTCTC
>JAOQGH010000023.1:51808310-51821885 GCA_025769975.1 Gallinago jamesoni
AGGCACCAATAGAGGTTAGGGATGGATCTTCTGGGAAGCACTACTGAGGAGAAGGATCTGGGAGTCCTGGTAGATAGTACAGATAGAAGAGCTAGATAGCAGAGGAAATGGACTAGATGATCTCTAGAGGTCCCTTCCATCTCTGACAATTCTGTGATTCCATGTTTGATCTTCAAGAAGAATCTCCTTGAAGCACCAGAATGGTCCATTCCAGTGTGGTGGGACTCCAAGTTGATGAGAACGTCGAGGCAGATCTGCCTGACTTTTTTCTTAAGTTCGGCCTTCCCAAGACTGCAAAAGAGCTTTTAAACTCAAACGCAAGTTTTATTTTAGCAGAAACTCGATCCCATAGCTCTTAAAACAGATAAAACTTAGAGTGAGACAAAACAGAAATGAAAGTGTTTGGAAACTGAATTCCTTCTTGCCCACTATGCCCTGGCAGGAAGGGTCCTTTTTCCAGGCTTCGTCACAGTGCAGCAGCTCGGGAACTTTCTGTATTGCAACAAAATCTCCCCTGAGAAGCTCTTCTTTGAGACTCCAGGAATTATCTTTCACCCATCACTGAGGCCTGGCTGTGTGTCTGTTCTTCTGAGCAGTTTGCCAGTCTCTGCTCTGTGGTTGCTGAGTTGCTCACACCCTCAGCATAGGTTCTTACATGTTTTACTCAGTGACTTAGATTATACAGTATCTAAAAAACTCACCTGAAAAATTAAAGAGGCTGATTAAGCTTTCTGGTGGGGGTGGGGGGAAGGTGGGGGGCTATAAACCGTTAAAGGAATTTTAAGCTTGGCACTGAACATGGTGAAAGAACACCATGTAAAGAGACATCTCTGGCCACATTTTTAGGGTTGGTTTCTTTGTGGTTTTTTTTCCTTAGCTTCAATCCTTAATACCGTATAAATTGTTTATGGCATGGTTGGAAGAACTGGCCCATAGAGGAGATTGCTGTGGTTGTCAGAGAAGGACAGAATAATGAAGACCTTCAGAAAGTGCTATAGGAGGCAAGGTAAGGAAAGGTACAAGAGGTAGAGAAGCATCAAGCACTGGCAGAAAGAGAAACTGAAATGGAGAAATGATTTTACTATATGATAAAATGTTGGGTTTTAGTAATATTGTAAATATAAGAAATGTCAATCTAGAAAACCTAGAAAGGTGAGTGAAATCCAGAAAAGAGATTACCTGGTAAATATATGTTAACATATAAGGCACTCTTTAATGGAAAACTGCAAGAGGCATACACGTGTTTTTCAAAACTTAGTTCATTCAGTTTATTGCCACGTAACCCCACTGGTTGGCATGAGGCTGTTCTAGCCCCTAGTTTTGGCTCTTACAGATTTTTTTTATCTAGGATTGTGAAAATGAACTATCAAAGAATCTAGCAGTACCTCTTTAAAGCCATGGTTTCCAAAAGGATAAAGGAAGAACTATACACTACACTATATACCTTTCTTTTCTTTGACTTGTAAAAAGACTCTGTGCGTAGAAAATGGTGCAGATATTTGGGTCATTCCACTCTGAGCCACAGACATCTGTGCAAAGGAGAACCCAGGCCCATCCCTGAGTCAGCAAGCAATAACAGCTCTGCGGCTGTGCTGCTGGGCAGGATAGATGCCACACCAACAGTGGTTGTGGTAGCAAGACAAAGGCTGGTCAGGCCAGGGATGTGGTGGGTTCCTGGCAGTTCATACTGGGAGGAAGGTTTGGGTGTGAAGGGAGAGCATGGTACCCAGCTGGTGGTCAGAGCGGTGGGTTGGTGGCCCAGGAAGGGCAGTGTCACACAGCAGGTATGCACGTGGGAAGCTCAGGGAGCTATTCCTTAATGAGTCCGCAGCACACCGGTCTTCATGTTGGCGTGAGTCAACCATTTGGGTTTTAATCTCTACCTCTGCATGCATAGCAACTAGTCACGAGAGGATTGCTGTGAAGTGCCCTGAAATGAAACGGCATGTTTAGGAGCTCATGGCTACATGAATAAAAGCCACAGGCAAGCTGGGAGACCACAAGCAAGATGCAGCCTTGTTCACAGTTTCCAACATGAAACTTAAAAGACCAACTCCTCAGTGTCACACTCTTACTCACATTTATCCAAACTCGTTAACACAGCATCAGGTCTAACTGTTCAACTGCTGTTGCCAGTTTGTAAGTGAAATACCTCACATGGGTGTCACATCTTCAGGATCACCTTGTTCCTACTACTTAAGAAGTCGAGCAATGGGAGCAGGTGATCACATCAGCTGAGAAAGTACACAAGCCAGTATCTTCTGCAGATCTAATTTTTTAAAACATTTTAAACATGCATATGCCTGCCTGGATTTATCCTGTAAGACAATATAATACCCAGCTGTATAACTACAGGGTTACTGCTTGCCATAATAATAAGTTGAAGTTTTATGTAGATCCAGGTAGTTCAGGCTCACCCTCATCTCCAGAGCACATTTTGCAACGTTTCACCGTTAAAGTTACACATATATACTCAGCAAAACAAAGTCCCTTCCACTAGGGGTGGGGAACAGAGGCATGGCAGCTAACTACCAACCTAAAGAAAGAGGAAAATGAGTCACAGTCATTAAATAGGTCACTTCCACTTTGTGTAGAAGTGCTCTTCTAGTAATCAGGTTAGCCTCTGAAATAAGGAACTGTCTGGGCTCAAGTTTCCTTCTGTGCTTGCTGTTTCTGCTCCAGATAAGTTGGGAAAAGTAAGGAAAAAATCCCTGCATAAAAATCAGTATTTTCAACTGATGAATGCATGATTGTGGATTCTAGTGAAATTATTCTAACTCCCACTGATTGAACATGTGGTTTAGTTTTGTTTCATACATCTATGTAGCTTCTTTAAAAAAAAAAAAAATCAAAACCCACCCTCTGTAGCAGCTGCATTGGCTTCTGCTAATATTTGCTTCCCTTACAGAAAAACCTAAGCAGTTCAGCAAAAGCTGAAAACACTCTATTTTTATTTCAAAGCATGTCTTTGAAATGTGGGTTTCTGTTGGAAGACAGAACACAAGCTTATCTGTAGCGAGTGGGAGGTTGTAGTATTAGATCATTCAGGGAGCCTCTTTGACCCCAAAAGGGACTCAAAACATTTTGGCCATCAAACCCCCCAGACATGGGGTGTTGCAGCCCTGGAAGATTTCAAGATAACAATGTTTTTTCAAAAAAAATTCTCAAACAAGTGTGAGGGGTATTACTGTTTTTGTTATTTTGTTGTAGCAGATAGACCACTGTCTGGAGACACTGTCCTTGCTGGAAAATTGATTAGGGTTCAGTTTTGAAAAGTGGGTGTTTCCTCTGCTTTTAGTTACCATATTAGGTTTTCATTAGGAAAAAAAACACACCCCAAAACAAACAAAAAAGACCAGCCTAGTTTCTCATGTTCCTGTTACTTCCCTGAGAGCTCTGTGTCACAACCACTTACTGAATGTGAAGCAAGCTGCTGCTCCTTCTTCTTTATTTCCCTCATTTCCCTCCCCCTCTAGGAAACAGTTGCTTTAGGACTGATTCTGGTAACCTGATACCACTTGATGTATTTTTGCTGGAATATGGAGCCTACATAAATTGCACCATAAGCAAATTTCTTTATAATGGAAGGATCGGGAAGCTGCAGCTTGGCAGGCCATTTCATTGGTGTGGGTTTTTTAAGGTGGATTTTCCAGATGCTTTTTAACAGATTATATTGGAGTCTTTTGCAAAAGATATTAGGAATAGACAGTTGGCACTGTTCGTAGAGCATCCCACCTGCAGACAAAATGCTCTATATTTGGAAAAGCTCCTACCTGCCTGACAAATACCCTTTCTCAACCTGAACGAAAAACTGCTGTTACTTGCTCTTCACAGTGTGCCTAATTGTTTATTATCAGTGTTACATGAGTCCAGAGGTTCCTGCTGAAATCAAGTCTAATCTTTACACCGCCTCAACTACAGATGAAAAGTTACTTATCCCCCGTGCTCCTGCAGCGATGAAGTGACCAAAAAATCCATGAAGGGTTATAAAAATTTACACATTCATGAAACCAAAACATCATTCCTTTCTGACAGGGACACAGAAGTTGACACAGGGACTTACTTACATACAGGCTGGGCAGATGTCAGTGACTCTGCAGTGTGGCGTGATGCAGGCAGGGGCTCTTCCAGTGCCAGTCCCAAAAAGTAGCTGGAACAAACCTTCAAGCAGCAGAGTTTCCTCCCAGCTGAGCAAAAGCTCTTCTAGATTATGGCTACAGTGAGATCAACCAAACCACTGCACACAGAGTGCATCCTGGGACTTCCCTTCCATTTCAGTGTGGTGTTCCTTCCTCAGTAAGCTGAGTCTGCACTCCAAAAATTTTTCAATTAAATTGTTTGCATTGGAAATAATGTTTATTAAAGGAGCCAGAGGGAGACTGAAATCCTTTGGGCACCCCCAGGGCATATATAGCAAGTGTAGCTGGGAGAGAAGCTTCCCTAGGCTGCCCTGCCAGCGGATATTTGCATGTTGCAGGGCTTCACCTCTGAGGGAAAAGGAGAAGTAAAGTTTCAAGGCACCTTTATTTCCTTATTACCCCTAGGACACTGTCAACAAGGGTGCCAGGTGAACCAGACAGGTGCCAATAACACTAATGTCATAGCTGCTAACCAAGCTCACCCAAATAACGAGGCAGAGTGCAGGAGGAGCAGTCCTGGCTGCAGGTCCCCATGGTCATGGGCTGTGCTTCAGCTGGTGATAGCCTTCCTGTCCTCTTGCTGGTGTCCTCCTGCACTGTGAAGGGCTCGCACTGTCTGTCTGAACATGTTAGCACTAGCATGTCCTTTGCCCCAGGCCTTTCCAGGGCACCACCCTGCTGATGGCTTTGCGAGGATTCCCCGATAGCTCTGAAAAAAGCAATTCCTCATAAGGCCAAGATTTATTCCTGCTCTCACTGGAACTGCCATCCCTTCCTGTGTTCAAACAGCTGAGCAAGAAATGCTGGCTGGTGACTTTGACATGGGAAGCACTTTCCAGAGAGTTTAAAACTTGAGTTGTTTGCCTGGCATGGGCCGAGGTACCAGGGCACGCTCTGAACTATGCAGACCATGCAGCCTCTGTCACCACATCATCCCAACGGGAGAGCTCCATTACAACCCATTAAAGCTCCCAGACCATTCAGACCCGATCACGCTGTCATTGCAGTGTTATCTGTCCCCAAGATCTTGCAGAGCTATGCACCTTCTGCCCGCTTGTCCTCTTGTGGCAGCGTGAATTGCATGCGTCCGAGCTGTTTGTCAGTCTGTGCCGCATGGGAATTTCTCCTGATAAGGCAAACCCTCACGCTCTGTCCTGAAATGGAGCCCAGCCCTCCAGAAGGAAGGAAAGAAGGAGATACCCACTTTATTCCTTTCAGTGGAAAGAATGCTGCCCAGTGATCAGATTGAAGTAAACACAAGATAGGAGGCTGGAAAGCAACTCTTGTCTTATCAGCTCCTGGCCCCTGCCTCGGGAACCCTTTGTCATCTCAGAGCATTTATTATGGGCTTACTCAAGCATCAGAAGGGCTTCTGGGGTTGGGGTTTCTGCTGCTAAATAACTTGTCTGATGATGAATGAGTACTTTAAACTTACAGCGCGTTGCTTCATTCACCTCCAGAACTCTTAACAGGAATTTCACTGGGCTCCCTGGAAACATAGTGTTCATAAATTGCTTTAAGAGTCTTTCCTGAAAGGCTGTAAGGACACAAAACATATCTCCTTGTTATGTACAAATAGTGTAATAGCCTTAACTGCAGATTAGAATTCCACAGCCAAGGGGTAAAGGCTGGCTCAAATTCTCACTGCTCGGCCTTTGTCTGCCCTGGAGCAGGGTGGTTGTACTATTATCTATGCTGTACTACTTACTGCCTTTGGCACCTGGGTTTCCTCTAGCTTCCCCGTAGCATAATTTTGGCTGTGAGACTTAGCTTTTCTTTTCAGGGTAACTTTTTTGAGTTCAAAGCCTGTGAAATAACCTGATCTCCTGATAATCTCCCCAGTGAGAAAGTCCTTCATAAACAGTCTGGGGGGCTCCTGTTCAAAGAAATGGTCACAAGAAACTAAGCCATGCATCATCACATAGTAGCTGCGATAATTAGATCCTATCCCTATACTAACTATTCAAAAATGAGGGTATAGCCTTAAAAAGCCCTTTTAAAGATACATGTTTAGAATATGTGGCCACCTGGTTTCCCAAAGCAGAAGACCATCTCTGCTGCTTGCTAACTACTAGGGAGGAGCTGGTCTGTGCCTGCAGGAGGGATTTCCCCAAAACTCAGCACCTGGGGATCCCAGCCCTCAGACGCTGACACTTTGCATACACCTCCAGCTCTGGGGGTTGCCCCACATCATTTCAGCTGCAGGGTATTCACAGTCACCAGTTCTGAAATTTTTATTTATTTAATCTCATTTGTATTTTAATAATGTGTAATAAAGAGGGAGGTGGCTTTTGAAACCAGTTTTACAGATCATGTTCGTTTGTTTCTCAAATTCTGTTGTACTAGCTACTGAGATAACACTTCTACCCTCAATGGGGCCTTATCTTTTACCAGGGTCAAAAACTAGATGAGGCAAAAGTGTAACCGAGGGGTGAAAGGTGCCATTCTGCTGTAGCTGTGCAGAAAATAGCAAACTGGTATTAGGGAAGGAGCACAGCTCTAAAGGGGTATGTGGTGAAGGAGCCAGAGAGGAAACACACCTAGCACAGAAATACAAGCTTATGCCAGGAAAGTTCCTCAGCCACAAGAATTACCAAAGATCCATCAGATTTCAAGATCTGTTGTGGTTGTGCTCTAATAAAAGAATGAAATGAATTATTTATTCTTTACTAGAATTTTACTCTTAATTTTGGTTGGAGTTTTGGTTTTACTGCCTTGGTCTATTTCCTCTTGTTACAAATTTAATGTTTACTTTTTCACTTTAGTAACTTTTTTTCTTGGTGTGAAGAATTCTGAGTAAGAGCTAAGTTATCCCATAGGAAAGACAAGGACAGAATAAATCTAAGAAGAGTACTTTGGTAGAAAACATGGTATATCTGACAGTGTGTAACTGGCAACAGAAAATTGGTCATGTGGGATTTTTCTGGAGAAGACTTTCCAAACAAGGCTCAGACATGAGCTGAACTAGTCACCTAATGGTGCTTTGAGATTTATGTGCTGATGATAGCTTGTGGGGAAAGCATTCAAATGGGGTCAAGTCCATGCCCACTACTTTAACTGGTCAATTTGCAATGAATAAATTATTACTGTTCTTTTTTGACATTGCATGGAACAGGTATGCAACACTGAAGTTTTAAAACTATGGAATAACAAGCAGATCATCATTAAATAGATCTCATAACTCTAAGGTGATGTTAAAATTTGTACATTATTTGGCTATGATAACATGTCCAAGTCTCACCTGTTTCAGATGGAAAATTAATTTAAAGTATAAGTACAGATATTCAAACAATAGGTTACTTCCTAGATAGAATAAACAGAAGGTGTTCACAGTAGAGTTTATAATGTGCTGTGCAGTCTCTGCTGCTGCAGAACAAAGCAATTCCTTCTGATTTGGGGATGGCAGTGAGAGATAAGCATAGCTTTGTTAGCAAGGGGGGGACTATGTTGTTCAAACAGAGCAAGAAAGAATTAAAAGACAAGTTGCATGCATGTGTACATCAGAAATGCATGTAATTGGTTTTTTCCATTCCCCATATTCAGGATTAACTCTTTCCTGTGCACAGTGCACAGAAAGATGAGCATAAAGTGGCAGATGAAATTCAGTGATGAGAAATACAAAGCAGGGAACACAGGGAAAAAGATAAATTAACATACCTATGCAGAATGCAGGATACTTAAATTGCAGGATACTTAAATACTGCTGCTTATGAAGGGGATCTTGGAGTGACTGCGGCTAATTATCTGAAAATGAATTAGACTCAGAGTCAGAAAGTCTCTAAGAAAGGATGGAAGAGTGGAACAGAACACATCATTGTTTCACGCTAAAAATTTGCCATCCATCTACATTGTGGTTATTGCAGGCAGTTGTGTTCTCCTGTTTCAGAAAGAGACGGTCAAGTGAGAGAAGAGACGAGATGCTCGAAGGTATGGAATGTGAGGGGAGACTAAAGAAGTTGCAATTTTTTAGCTTGAAAAAAGAGATAATTATAAGGGGGCACGATGATAGCTATAAAACGAAAGCGGCAAGGGACAAGATACATAGGAAGCACTTATTCATTATATTTTATATGAGACAAGCTAGACGTCACCTGAAAGAATGATCAGGCATCAGCTTGAAATCAATACACACAGAGCACAGTTATGCTGTGGATTTCATTCCCACAGGATGCCACAGCAGCCAAAGGAGTAAATTAATTCATAAGAAAATACTAGACAATTTATAGGGAATAACTCAATCAAGACCTATTAATGCAACAATCTAGGTGCTGTCTCCTCATTGCTGATTACTGGAAAGGTGTATCAAAGATCCCGTTGTCCACACTACTTCTCTAGGTGTCTGCTATGGTCCGTGATAAGAAATAGGATACAGCATCAGACAGACTGGTGGAGATACTCATACAGTCCAAGCTTGCACTCATTAGGTGAGCTAAGTAAGACTCCACAATGCAATCAGAAAGTGAATGTTATTTATAAGAACCAAAAGGCTTTAACATTGCATTAAGTTGACCAGAAGTGTCAGGAATAATAAAATTAAACACAGAAGCGTAAGTCATGTTTTTTAAAGTCTTTAGAAATAATAGTAGCCTCATTCAATCAACAGAAGGGTGATTCATTGGATAATTGTTTTCCTTACCAGGTTCTTTTTTTTTTTTTTTTTCCTTTGGGGATACAGAACAAATACGAGAAACTAATCACCAGGGTCCTTAATTTACGCCCAAATTACAGTGACATTATTTATAACAAGGAAAAGTTATTGCTCCACTCAAGGTGGGAAGGTGAAACGTTTCAAAGCCAGTGACCTATTGCACTTCAGGAGCAAAAGCACCACTCTATCAGAGCAGAGGCTGGCTGCTGGGTGGCCCTCACAGGGGTTGGCTGCAAGAAAAGCTCCTCAGCAGAGAAGACTGAGGCACTTTCAGGAACAGAGTGAAAAAAACAGTAGCCTGTGTTTCAATGGAGCAAAGCATTTCCTATTTCCATTTCAAGACAGATAAACTTGTGACAAATAATGACGTGTTTGGGCTCTGTACACCCCTTGATAGCCACAGTGCAAGAGCCTATCGGTTACTGTCTTTCTAGATGCTTTGCTTCAGAGCAAGGGCTGTGAATGCCAGCACCTGAGAGGGTCATGATATTTTTTTATAAGGCCATGAAACAGTTACGTGCATATAGGTATTTGTATGTATTTATACACATATGCATGCACACACACTTACACATTCAATATAATCAAACAGGTTGCAATTTTTTAGCAGAAATTATTCAACTGGACCTGTGGGGCAGTATTAAAAATTATTAATTTTTGAGGTTTCTTCAGCATTTCCATCATTTTTAGTAAACATTTTAAAGAGTCCTCTTTGAATTCCTATCAAATGTTTGCATTTGCCTAAAATGATTTGTTTCAGAAAATGAACATATCTGTGGATCAAGTAAATATAACCATGGTGTTGTAGAAAATTTTGTAGTTTTGATGGTGAGTTTTCTCTGTGGGATTAAAAAATAAAAAAAGAGGCATTTTCTTCTGGAAAAGACATCTCATATACAAAATTTGGACTAACTTTGTTAAAAAGTCAAAGAAAAGAAAACATTCAGGTCTCTTGTCTCTTGCCAGCTCCTGCTGATGCTATTTGGTTTTAGTTTATTCCTTTATTTTTGTTATTATGAACTATTTATTAGTCATAAATTTATGTAGTCATGCCCAGAGCCACCCCACAATGATCACAACTACACTTTGCAGTATGATTTGCAAACAGATGAGCTGATACCATTTCTCCCACCAAGACCTTACACTCCCAGCACACAGTCAACCAACCTGGAGCCAGGAAGAGCAAGACAATAAAATCACTTCCAGGCTTCGGGACACGTGTTGTGAGCAAACACAACCAGGGAGGATTTTAAGCAACTGCAGGCAGAGACAGTTTGGGGGACTCAGATCTGCATGCCCTGGACACCAGTATATCCATCCTTCTTAGAAGAGGAAGGGGCATTCCTCAGACGAAAAAAAAGAGACTTTTGCTCGTCCTCCAGAAATGGTCAGTAACTGGAGTCTGGAGGTTTATCCTGTACCTTCAGACTGGGCTCTGGCGTGTGTGGGCAGTTCCCCTGCTGGGCAAGCAGTCTGGGCCCTGGCAGCTGCAAGTGCTGAGTTTGGTGGCCACCCCACAGCGTGTCACCCCCTCTCCAGTGACAGGGCTCTAGGCTGGTAGAACAAGGTACCGCTGCTATGCTGAGAGCCCGGGTGTCCTTCTTCCCTACTGAGGACTTCAGCAGGAGTCACCAAAGGGGGAGCACTGTGCCCTTGATAAGGGAAAGGGTTGGTGAAGGCAAGAACTCATCTGGATTTGAAGTCTAAATGAAAAAAAGCAAGGAGTTAGATAAATAGTTACAGCAGTGGATAAAGGTTGGGGCGGGAGGGGGGGTGGCTTTGAAGAGTGAAGTGTGTGGTCTTGTTCTGATCTGAGAGTGCAGAGAGATTGAGAGAGGACTGATGAAATTCAGGGAAAGGAGGGAAGATGTCAAGTCCACTGAGGCTGGAAAAAGAGATTTTTTCTCCTGCTCCCTCCTTCTGTGTGAGACAGACTAGTCAGAGGGAAAATAATCTGGTAGTACACCGGGAATGAAATCTGCAGGTTTTTATAAATACAAAGAGGTTGGGAGGAAGGTAATAAGAGGCTGCAGACATCCTCTATGAGAAGACAGTCACTAAAAATGCTATAAGGTTGTCAAGCAGAAGGAATGCAGGTGGAAATATTGGGGACTGAGTAGCGCAGAGGGGATCCGTGGCTTTGCAGGAAAAGATGCGCTGGGCGAGACGTGTCTGTCGGGATGTGGCAGGAGGGTAGAGCTCACTAAGCCTGGCCACCTCCTGCTATAAATACAAATAATTCCCTTGATGCTAATGGACTTGGTTTGACATTCATTAGGTGAGGGCAGTGATGGGATGAAAGAAGAAGATGATGATGATGCAAAAGAGAGCTTTGGAACATAATTCATCTCTAAACCTGCTGGATAATGTCCGGCTTGGGCAGGGCCGTGCAGTCAAGGATACTAACAGCAGGAGAATAACTCTGTCCCTGGTGTGGTGGTGACACTGAAGGGAATTAAGTGAATTATTAACTGTAGTTTTATGTCAACAATGGCATAACAGTAATCCTGTAACAAGTTAAACTGATAATAACTAGTAAGAACTGTTTATAGCTTTTATAGCTTATTCAATGTAAATTAAGCCAACAATGAGTAAAATATAATCAGATAGGCAATAAATGTTAGTTAACAAATTAGAGACATGGAGACAATCATTGGCAAGCATGATTATAAATGTTTAAAATGCAGAGTAAGACATACGTTAAGTTAAATGGACATTCTCAGTGACAGAGAAGATATATTTAACAGGTAGTAAAATCAGCAAGTGGAAACATATCCTGCAGTGGACTCAGAGGACAATACAGGGACTAGAAGAGCAGTATTGCATTGCATATATGAAATGTTTTGTTTATAACATAACCATGATTTCTGCCTCTTTATGAGAAAAATGAAAAATAAACATCCATGATCAGTCCGTAAAATAAACTATATCCACAAAATTGACCAAGGCAAGTCTGAAAGAGCATGGAAAGTTATCATTCTTTTTGATTCAATAATCTGGAGATATGTGCCTTGGGAAGGTATTAAATACGTTATTTGCAGCAACAACTATTAGTACTATATTAAGGATGAAATCCAAGTAAGCTCAGCAACTTACTGCAAGCAAGGGTAAATTGGTATGTTAAACCTATAGTTTGCTTGCAGTGTTTATATTAGCAGCCTCATACTGTGAAAAATGCAGTTTGTTGGAATATTTTTTGTTATGGCATGTTTCTTTTGGCTGCTGGGAATTGTCCTGTAACTCAGATCATGCTGATAAAGAAAAAAAAGACTCTACCTGAAGTATTGCTGTTGTCACATGGTATTTGTGGTGCTGATGATAAACAGGAAAATGTGTGCTCAGCCTCTTGTTGTAAGGCTGTCGTGAAGCAACAAGTGGTTTCTGAAATGGAATTAAGTTGCTGTATTTTAATGCTAAAATCTGAAAAATCGTGTGTGAGATAGGAGTCTGTGTGTTCACTCTCTCATCCCCTCCCGGCAGAACCAAGCCCCTGTGTGGGAGCTACGATGCTGAAGTCTGGAGCTTTGTACTTATCCCTCTCTTCTGCCTGGGGAGAGCTGTACCCTCTCACCATCCGAGTCAGGTTTTCACGTGGCTCCTGCAAATCTATTGTCTTTCTGCTTTATCCCATATCCAAATATTTAATTCCTAGACTCAAGGGGCATCAGACAGGGTCTTTTTAAAAACTCCAGTGAGAAGGAGCTCCTTTCCTTCCACAGAAAACGGCGTATTCATTTTCCAGAATAAGTTCTTTCTGTGTATAATTTGGTTAAAAAGAAAAAAAAAAAAAAAGTGTTCTGAAGACAGAACGAGTGAAGGTTCCTGGTTTGAAAAACACAATTTGTGTCCTCTATTTTTGGAGCAAGTTTTATTGTGCTTTTTTTTTTTTCTGTCTGATTGTTTTGTTTTTGTGGAGAAGAATTCAAGGGAATGAAATTAAGCCTATGAACTAGCACCAGTAATCACATTAAACGGGGGAGAATTGAACTAGCAATTTCCCCCAGCTGTAGGCAGTTTGTGACCTGCCAGACAGTAAATCCGCTGCCATCTACCACAGAAAGAAGGATTGCCTGGTTTCCCGGGTTCTGCCGTGGGATTTGCTTGGCGTTCGGTGGGTTGTCTCAAACCCTTGCCCGCGTTTGGTTACGGAGGCCGCCATCCAAGAGCAGCCGAGGGCTTCCTCCTTTGCAGCCACCGACCAGGGCCAGACCTTTCAGTATTAAACACGCTTCAGGGGACAGGCACAAAGAAGCCATCAGGTGCTGGGGAGCCTCCCGCGCTGCAGAACTCAGAAAATAGGTCAGCTGTCCTTCAGCTGCCTTGAAAAAATAAAAAAAGAAGAAAAAGAAAAAAAAAAAAGGAGGAGGGGAAGGAATAAACTTGTTTTTCTTCTCTTCCTATCGAAGTTGTTCCAAACCAGAGGGAATACGTCTCCTACAAGCTGCACAACTGCTGATGTTCAGATTCTCAGTTCTTTAACCTTTCTTCTGCTGTGAGTTCTCTGCTCCTTGGGCTGTTGAGGGATGCAGGTGCCCGAGCCATGCTGGGGCGAGCAGGAGCACTCCCGAGGCAGATCTCTTCCTGCTCTTCCCTTGGAGCACGATGGTGCCCCGCTCCTACCACCTTCCTAAGCAGAATCACAGCTCTGGAGAAAGACCTCCTTTCTCTACCCTGGCTTTAATTTCCTCACTAATCCTGCAAACAGAGTGGGTTTTCTTTTTTCTTTTCTTTTCTTTTCTTTTCTTTTCTTTTCTTTTCTTTTCTTTTCTTTTCTTTTCTTTTCTTTTC
>JAOQGH010000023.1:51821985-51928526 GCA_025769975.1 Gallinago jamesoni
TTCTTTTCTTTTCTTTTCTTTTCTTTTCTTTTCTTTTCTTTTCTTTTCTTTTCTTTTCTTTTCTTTTCTTCTTTTTCCCCCCTTCTGTATGAAGAAAAACCTCTCTATGAAAAAGAGGGCTTGTACTTGACATGTAGCATAGTAACATGAGCATAATAAACATGAGTGGCTGTCCCCATAAATAATAAAAGGAATGTTTCTCCTCACATGGCAGCTTTTCAGAGGAGAAAACGCAGGGAATAGGTAGTCCTGCTCTAATGCACACATCGCAAGCTCTAATCCCCACTTCTGTTGTTTTCTTTGGCAAGCTACCAGCCGGTGGAGTGGGGGGTACCCTCGCTGCTCTGCATTCCCTTGTAGCTTTTATTTTGTTTCTTATCTCCTGCGCCTTGTGCCTGCTGGAATCTAGCAGGCTCCTTAAAAACACCCTTGTATTTCTTCCCTCTGTCTGTGCCGCGTTCCGCATTCTCACAAGGATGGAGCCACGCTCTGCTGGCCATGAACTCAGAATCGTAATGCCAGCTCAGAGATGAAAATAGACCTTTCTCAGCTTAACATCCTCCTGATTTATGTTACAGACGCAAAGGTGATGAGCTTTTGATACACGTGAATAACTGTATCAATGGAAAATGTTTCTGCTGTTGTTTCAGCTGCTTATGTAAAAATGTTAAGCTTTCTCACCATTAGGGACATGATTTACTGGCGCGTGAAAATTTCCCTTTTCTGGCCACTCAGTTCAAACTTTGAATATATTGAAGTTGGCTTCGGTCTTCAGAGCTGTGTGTGAGCTACTGCAGTAGCTGAAAACGCATGCAAATTATCCTTTTATTCTGGCTGAGATTACAACATTAAAACAACAACAACGGAGAAAGGCCTGTGCAGAGAGTATCATAAATAATTTAGCTTAAGTGAATGCTGAAATTAGTCAAGGCACCGCATTGCTTGGCTCCAAGCAGTCTATTTGCAGCCAGATATGTAGAGTACCCTCTTGCCAAAGCCTAGCCTTTCAAAAATGGAAAGCAGGAAAAACAATATGATCTTCTTTTAAAGAAGCATGTTGGAATGATCCGTGGGGTTAAATATTCCTAGACAGTCCTCCATGCCATAGCTCCAGTGATCTCAGGAGAAAACAGACCATTTGTAAAGAGCCCTGAGCTGGGGACAGAGATAATGAAACATGCTCGTGTATTATTGGCAAGTGCTCTGAATGGTACAGGCGAGCTAAGTGCATACAGTATTATCTTGCATAATTATTGGGTCACTGTACTGTAAACTAAGTGGTTACTATACTTAGCACCATACTACTGCACTCGCTGCCTGATCAAGGGCTCGATCCCGCTCTCGCTCAAACCGGGCTGTATTGAGTTCAAAGGGCTGAATTGGGGCCCAGCGATTCTTGGGGTGGCCTTCATTTGTGAATAGCTGAGGTGAACGTGATGACAAAATAGTGACAGGCATTTCTAATCACAGCAGTGTGGATGCTCCCCCTGAGGGGGTGTCTGGGAAGCCCCCGGGGCTTGGGGGCTGGTTGTTATGCAGCTTTTTCCAGGGAGTCCAGGGCTTGAAGACACAGTGAGACAGCAGGTGGACAAGCCTGAAGAGAAGACTTGGAGGACTTCAGAGAGAGAATTGATGTGAACTATAAAGTAGTCTATTTTGCAGCTACTGTTTGGTCTGCATAGATCCGAAATCCCAGATAATCTCAGCTGGGGAACAAGTGTGTGTTTCTTATATGTTATTTTGAATGTGGGTATCATGTGCAGGATGATGTGCAAAGGCCACTTCCCCATGTGCATGCCCACAGCTGGGCCAGCAGCTTCTCTTGTGGCCATTAGGGCTAGGTATGGCTATTACAAACTTGCTACAAATCAGAAAATCTCACAAGAAGCTGAACTTTGTGTTTCTCATGAGCAATTTTCACATCTTTCCTTATGAAGGGGTCGAGATGCACAGGAGCCCCTCATGAATGTTCAGGTGAGGTCTAAATGAATGTTTCAACAAACAGAAATTATTTTTGGAGGTTTTTGATCTTCAGTAAGCTCAAACATGAAACAAGTTGCCATGACTCAATAATCTTTTTTTCTGAATCCTTACAGGTTTGGGGGTTTTTTTTGGTTTGGTTTGGTTTGTTGTGAGGGGATTAAATTATGCTTGCAATTTAAACCTGCAGTGTATGCATGCAAGGTAAAAGGAGATTGCTTGGAGGGAAAGGGTTATACATTCAGTAACCTTTGTATATTTATTTGTTCAGCATGCTAGCTCTTGTGCTATTTGCTGGGAAGGAATGCCTGCACAAAAAGCTATGAGGTGGCTCAAATAAAAAAGCCTAGAATGTTTTGAAAGCCTCCCCCTTGACTTCTGATTTGAAGGGATCTGTAGAGGTTTTGGCACATTATAAATCTGTGTTTACTGAAAAGAAAAAACCCAACCCAACAGCCGCACTCCAATTCTAGGTTTATGTCTATGAAAATCTGTGCCAGCCCCAGTTTATAGAATGTCAAGTGCTAATAATTCACAATAGATCCAAGACAAAAGACTTTAACTACATTTTGGGTCAAAACATGTACAGTATTAAAGTCTAAAAATACTACTCAATTCAATCTTAGAATGAGAAGATCCACGCTTACTCCACATTGTTCCAACTCTTCTCCTAGAAACCTGAATGTAAACTTTGTGCTTAAATATAAACCCACCTCTGGATTTGGCCTATTCTCTTTATTTATTTTATTTTCCAGGCTGCTGAAAAGGTCATGTGCACAAAAAGAATGTCCCTCTCCTAATCTTTTTAAGCTATTGACGGTGTAGCTCTTGCAAACCACTTGGTTTCATTGAGCCTCTAGAAATGGAAAACAAACTCTCTAATTCCTCAGTCTGTTTTTTCACACTGCTGCATATTTTTTTTTTTCTGTCTTAAATATTCTGGCCTTTGGTTACAGGCACACACATTCATTATGGGATATAGATACATTTCGCAGTTTAGAAGTAACTTGTGCACAAAACTCTTCTTCTAACAAGATAAAAATCATTCTTTACGAACTTCTTGTTTGTTTTCACCAAATGTCAGCATCAGAACAGAGCTATTGTGATGGATTTTAGGGGCAGAAGAAACCTCTGAGACAGAGAGGTTTATTGGCCTTACAAATGATGCCGATCCCTTTCACTGACACCGGGAAGCTTATAAGCGCTCAGCTATAAGCAGAGGCACTGTGTCTGAGACAACTGACTTCCCTGAGGCATGTCCATGCGTTCTGCTCACGGTGATGCCTCTATGGCAATGGTTGCACCAAAGTCCCAAGGACAGGCTTAAGACCACCTGCAAGGTCTCTGCTCTTGTTGCTGGTTACTAATTTAGCTGTGGGTCAGAACTGAAGTATCCAGTTGCTCTTCGGGAGAGCTGAGTTTAGAGTATCCTCTGGGGACTGGAGTGCCGCACTTGTGGCACTACCTGTGGCTAAAATAGCCCGTCAGTCCACAGCAATAAATGACCTGCAAGGCAGGAGAAGCCAGTGATGCTACCACCTTCTACCTCACCTCTCTTCTGCAGTTCCCAGACTAGGTCAAAACTGCTGTTCCTTCAGAACGGTGACACAGACAAAAAGAAAAATCTAAACCATTATTGAAGTGGCATTTAATGAGCCAGCCACAAAAAACACCTTGCTTTTTAGCACCTGAGGAGCCCTAGGCATTTCTAGTCTTCTGTACAATCTCAACTTCTGCTGCCACCTGCTCAGGACAGCTGCCCCTTGGTGCAGCTGAGCATCTCCGCTGCTGCTTCTACCAAATCCCACCCTGAATTCACTGACTAGGTATCCCTGGTCACCTGAGGACCTCATTTTCATAAGGATATGCTGAATTTAGCACACCAGTGCCATGGTCAACTTTCCTTGTGGATCTTACGGTCTGTGGCCAGGAATGTGTCTAGTGCAGTGCTAAAATTGACCTCTACCAGGAGAATGTGAAAAGTCTCCCTCATCAACACAACAGCCCTGGAAATGTTTCTCCTGTATGTTAGAGCATGTCTGCCCTGCTGACACCGTATTTAAATCCTTTGGACTCTCATCCCCTGTGACTAGACCTCTGGGAAAAGAAAGAGACTATAAAGCCTGTATTATCACAGGGAATGTCAGGAAGGGAATGCCCAGCTGGTTCATTAAATTGGCTTCCCAGAGCATTATGGAAACGGAGCAAGTACTGCCAGTGACCACTTTCTAGCAAGGTGAATGGAGCTCTTTCTCTCTTCATTTCTTTTTAGACACAATTTTTTTTTTGGAGAAGATGGAGCTATTTACAGGTGGTAAGCTGAGATGTGTTGTATTTTGTGAGGAAACATCCAGAGAGCTGATTCTGCATACAGCAGCAGGAACAGGGCATATTTAAAGAAGGGGGAGGCAGGGAGCAGGGGGGGGAATGGGGTTTGGAGACCAGTAAACGAGCATAAAGGTAGTAACAAAAAGTTCCAGATTTAGATGTTTTAGAAGCTTCACTGATAACCAGAGATTTACCAAGTTGCTTAAACAGAAAGCCTATGAACTGCTTTATTCTGCTCTGGTGGAATACAGAGGCTTATTTTGTACTTGCTGGCCTTTTATATATTTATTTTGCATGGATGAAGCAAAGGAAATGCTCAAATAAAGAGCAGGATTAAATCTTTAAACCATGTTACAATGTTTTGTTTATTCCTGTACTTTATCATTGCAAACTTGATCATCTTTGCTGGCATTTTAGAGACTCTACAGTTGCTCTACTCTCAGCACTGCCTGATAACAGGAGATTTGTGAAAATGTCTCTGTGCAAAAGGAGAAGAGGGCAGACTGAAACAAACTTCTCACAGTGACTCACAATTATCTCACTGGTAAGTTTAGAGAAAAACAGCTTTTTAAAAGCTCTTGCTGCCTTTGGAAGAAATTGGGAGGGGAGGAAAGAGTATTCATTCACACTGTAAAGAATTCACTTTAAACAGAGATAAAGAAAGAGGTATTTAAAGCGGGGGGGGGGGGGGACAGGGAGGATCATGTGTTTTTCATAGCAACACTTCTCTTTCTACCAGTAGTTCTAGAATTTCCATTAGACAGAAAAACAAATAACAAGGCTGCCAACCAGAGATGAAAGAAGCAGCCAATGGCAAGAAACAGATTTTTACAAATAGCCCAGCGATGACAAAATACCAAGGCTCATTGACAGCATTGTCAAAGCTCAAAATTATGGTTAATGATACAGTTGTGGCTCTCTGACATTTTAAAACACCATGGCACATGGATTTCTCACTGTATTTGTGGTTTCCTTCTTCTCTAGAGAGCAACAAAATTAAATTGATCCTGCTGCTAGGTGATAACAGCCAGCGTAAAACAATTATTGTCTCAAGCTATAGCATAAATTGGACCAGGCGCTCCTCCGTACACTTTGTTATCAGCCTGCTGGGAGCAAATATAGCACTGTAGTATCAAGAGTCGTTAGTTCAAGTCAGGACTTGGGTGGCTGAGCAGGTGGAAGTTTTACATGTCAGATGGAGGAAGCTTAATGCAATATTGAGTAGCAGTTACATAAACTCCGCCAGGGTGTTACCACTCCTTTACAGACAGACAAGCTGCAGAGCTTGGGGAGTCTGAAGGGGTTAGAAAAGTCAGGTAGTCCACAGCCATAAAGCTTCTCTTTAATTTCTGTTGGACACAGGTTTTATCAGCAAATGGCTGTTAAAGAAGTAACTTTGTAAGCACCAAAGTGCTTCCATTTGGTTTAAAGTGGAATTTAGATGCCTAACTGTAGCTGTGCATCCTACAAAGCAACCAGCCAGCTCTCTTACCTGCCTCTCCATCCGAAGACATGCTAATTCGCACCACAGTAGCCTGTTTCTCTCTCCCACACCATCAGTAGGCTCTGAAATGTGAGTGAGACACAGGATTTCCCATTCACCGAGGCTGACTTGATCATGAACCTCATCTTGGAGCATCCACCTCTCTGCATCTGATCCATGGAGAGCTGCTATGGACAGCCAGTGCTGCGCACTACCCCACCTCTGAGTAAAATGCACTAACAGCCTGGGAACTACACCTCAGGTGTCACATCTGCCCCAAAACCCGACACCGGGCTGTAGACGCAAGCTCTTTCTTCCTTCTTCCACTTTTGGCCACAGGAAGGTTTGGTTTGTTTTCTTTTATTTGAACTATGAAGTAACTCAGGCTAGCAGATGAGATGCAGGAGGCCCTACGTGAGAATTGCCTGTACCGGGGTGGGTGAGCAAAGCGCGCATGTAGAAATGACTTGAACCCTCTTTGGTCGAGGAGGACTTCACATCCTAGTTGCCTCCTCTGTGGTGAGTGCTGTAGGCTACCACGCAAAATGTAGCTCATGAGAATATTGACTGGTGTCCTCTGGTTTAACCAAGTGCTGATAACCAATATATGAGGAAAGGCAAAGCGTGGAAACAAGTAAAGGGAGTGAAACTATAGGTATAAAATGGTATTGCCTATAAGTTAGTGAGGAATACACAGTTTCAGGAGAAGGGTGTTTAACACCAAGGAATGGAAATGAGCACTCCTGAGATGGCAGCAAAGGTGAAAGACCCGAATGTGCTCATTTGAAGGGTGGGGCAGAGATAATAAATTAAAATAACCAACATATTGGAAAAAATAGCATGTGGAATAGAATCCAGAAGTAAAGATTTTGAATAAATAGCTGAGACCTGGTCAGATAGTGAGGAAAGTACATAAATAGCAGATATTGTGCCTCTGATTAGGATGAAGAAAGACTACAACATAAGCAATTGGGTCCATTGATCATATCTCAACCCATGCAAGGCTTGTAATTATTGAAGGATATATAACTGAAGATATTGAGAAAAATTAAAAATACAATAAACCACAACATATTCTTTAGGAGTAGATTAGGATTTACGGATGAGGTACATGTCTTTACCAACCAATCTTCTTGCTGACAAGGAAGCATTGGATCCAACCCATTTGGATGTCAAAGAAACACATCAAGGAAAACAAAAGTTAATGTAGCAAAGATGAAAATTAGTAGGAGAAAATAAAAGATGGCTAAGGGTGAAAGATGGCTAAAGAAGAGAGGAGAAGGAAGAGGAGAAAATTAAAGGTGACTAAAGAAACAACAAAAAAAAATTGATCTGAAAAACAAGAGAGGATAGGATTGCTGTTACTGGGCAACAGAATGGAGATATTTAAGGTAAAAATCAATGCTGGCACTGTGAAGTCCTGGCAAGAGTGAAGTAGTATAAACTGTCCTAACTAAATTTACATTGAAAACTTAAGAAGTTTAGAAACATCAGAGGAGAGAGGTCTGGAACAGCTGCCCAGTTGGTATAATAGAAGCAGCATTTTAAGACAGACCTTTGCAAACAAATTTAAGCTTGATAAATTATAGACTGCAGGGCTGACTGATAACAGGGACCTGGACTTGATGACCCAGGAGATCCTTTCCAGTTCCTTGTATATAAGGAGGAATACAGGAGCTGGAATGCTCATGGACCAGTCTTCTTACTGATAATACATGAGATTATAATTTCTAATACCAAACAGCATTAAAGAATAAAGTGACTTGTTTTCTTATCATCTGTTAGTCTGAGGAAAGAGGTAAAAAAGAGAGCTATAGCCTTTTGTGAACTGAAAGACTTTGTAAAAGTGCAGATCTTTTTCTGTTTATATTGAGCAACAGTTTTTGCATGTATCAAATATGATAGTGTTTTGCATTGATAAAGGAGTTGATCACAACAGTAAAAACTTATGATAAGCTAACAAAAATGTTTACATCTTAATTACAATTTTTTATTGTATAACCAGAATCATGTATAATAGGAATAGGCCTGCGGAGGGATTCAAAGAAGTAATTTAATCTATCCCCTGTGGGACGAACTATACCTTACAGCATTCCTGACAGATGCTAACCTGTTTGTAGAGATCTCCAAAGATGGAACTGTGTGAGTTCCCCTAGTTATTGCAATGCTTTTGTTGCACTCGCTGCTTAGAAAGGTTCACTTAAGGTCTAGCCACAAACCTTGCAGCAATTGAAACTTTTTTTTAAACAACTGTTCCATATTTGAAGATTGTTATTTTATCTGCCTTCAGCCTTTTCTTCTCTTGATCAAACAGCACCAGTTCTTTCAATCTTTTCCTCATAGTTTGCATTTTTCTGATTTCTAATCCTTCCTTGTTGCTCTTCTCTGGTTTCAATAAAACAGTTCTGACGCCGTACTGAACTCTGAAAGGCAGTTCTGAGTAGGACAAGATTACTTTCTGTATCTCGCTGACTTTGCTCTTGTTTATAAAGTCTAATATGACATTGTTTACTCGGAAGTTCTTCCTGTTTTAAAAAAGGATCATTTCATGAAGGTGAGAACATGGGTCAGCCAGGCACTTTAGAAAAAAAAAACTGAAACAAACTAATATGAATGATGACCAAGGAGTGTCTCTGTGTAGAAATGTTTTTAATAAGCTGTGAGTAAGAAAAAAAAAAAGCCCTGCACAATTAAAAGGCATAGGTTTTGAGTTTTAAAAGGAAAAACAGAAGCACAAATAACGAAGAGCGTTGCTTGTTCCTAAGTTTAAATCTAAGGATTGTCGATTTTTACTAAGGGAGATTACATATGAACCAGTAAACATGAGTAGAAATTTTAATTTCTTTTGGTTTAAGCATGTTGGAAGCTAAAGGAAATATAATACATAGAATTTTATGTAACAGAAGGCATAATTGTTATCATGGAAGTATCATGGAAGAGAAAAAAATGTTCATTTAATGGAACTGTTTTGTAGTTTGAAATAATTCAGTAATGCATTTACCTATTTCCCAGTTTTGCTGTTGTCGGGGTGAGGTGTTTCTATGTTTTCAGGTTATTCTGTGTTGTATATACATGCCAAATGCCAGTGGCTCCACGCTCCCAGTGTGCCTCCATTCAGCCTGGGTTTCCTTCATGCGTGCCAAGGAACCTGTTCTGCACTAGGGAGAAGGACCCATCCTTTGCCCAGGTAATTCTGCTGCTCTTTGTGGTTTTGGAGAGGTTTTTCTACATGTAGATTTGTTTGTTACAAATCTGTTCGTTGCTGTGCTGGTCTACATACTTGCCTTTTAATTAAAACATCTGTAATGTTTTCAGAGTTAGGTGGATGGCACATCCTTTTATATTTTTTTCTTACCACAAAAGGAAATAAATATTTTACAGGTGAGCATCTTCCTACAGAATTAATATGTTAGGAATTACAGTGCTCAACAAATGTCTTTATTAACAGTGTCGTAGGCATAAGTCCTGACAGGAATCTATTGCTCACTTTTTATTCTCTGTTTTTCCCATAAAAATAAGACAGCAGCATTACCTCCTTCCCACCCCCCACCCACCCATTTCATTTGCCAGAGTAGCAATACGAACAATACTTGCTTTAAAGTACATGTAAGCAACTGCTCTGCATTATGCAATGTGATTAAAGGACACATCATACTGTTTTCAGTATCTGTTGATTAAACATTCTGAAGCGGGGTATCTTTAAGGCACGTGTTGCCACTCCGGTCCAGGTACTGTATGTCAAGTAGTGACACGAAAGAACTCTGCACGTAAAATTGTCTTGATTAATAAGGGATCTATTTCGAGATGGGCTGCAGAGCCAGCTGGGGTGGTAGCTGTGCGCCACAAACCACTGTCTGGTACTTCCCACAGCCTCCTCTTCCTCCCTCTACTGCATAGGTTATTGCAAGCCAGATGGGAGGGCTTCTGCTCACACAGGGTGATCTGACACAGCAGGCATTGCTGCCAGTATGACACTCCAAACAGTTTTGCCTTACACTACCTGGAGTTATGCCACAAAGACGGGACTTCACCACAATCTACATTAGTCAGCTCCACAAGGTCAATGACCAAAAGCCTTCAGATTTACATTTGAAATGCCTTCCTAACTAGTACTAATCCAGGAATTAACGCTCACAGCACCACAGCTTTTGTGTAGTTTAAAATCTTTTGTTAATTTGTTAAACAAGTTCTTTTTAACTACCAATCTTTTCCTAAAGTACAAAGATTAAAAGCAGTATTAACTTAATGCTTGGTGAGTTAATCAGAACAGAAAGTATCTCTGCTAGCTACGTTGCAGCAACGCTGGAACCCTGCTCAGTAAAATGTTTTAAGTGTACATTTGAACACTCCGATTATCCGATCTGCATATTTAAAGGCAGGGCAATGGATTATCTCAAGAAGATGTAAACTGATATGGACACTGCAACTCTCCTATGTTTCAATAGCTATTTTCAGCCTAATTTCAGTGCCTAGAAGTGGTACCACCACAATACTGCTAAAAATACTTCCTAAAGGAATATATACAATTTTTCTTAAAAGTTGTACCAAATTATTGGTGTTTCAAAATTACCCACTTTTTATTGTTTCTCTATTGTAAGATGGTTGGAGCAATTTCTAGGAATTGTTACAAATCAATACAAATAAAAGGGAATGTTTTCCCCAAGACATCTATGAAAGAGTTCTTCATTTTAATGAGACAACTGCAATATGTGACACCTTATGAGAAACATAGGTGTACTATCTGCAAGCTAACTCCTTTATTGCGATGTATAGTGTTTTACTATTGTACACTATTATTTTATTGCATCATCTATGACAGTGTGTCCTTTCATTTCATCAGAAAATTACACAATGTCCTGCAACTTTTTTTCCCTCCCTTTTACAACATTTCCATTTGATTCCATTCTAAACTGATACCAGCTACTGCTTTTTCATTGCTACATTGCTTCAGGGTGACTACATATATATAATTTTCCTGTACAACTCATCATACTTCTAAAAGAAACAGAAAGTACTTGCAGCTATACTGCCCAGCTGCATGACCATGTGGTCTCTGTCATTCCTTTTTTAAGTTGCATTATCTAACTCTATTTGCAAACTACAAATTTATTTATGCTACAGGTATGAGAAATAAAGTCTGTAGCTTGAAGCAGATGGAATTGTAACTCAAAATGAATGGCTTATACATTCTTAAACTAAAAGTTGGAGGAATGAAATTAATGATTTATCACAGGAAAACAACCAAAAGGAAACCTGTTATTTAGGGCATCTTAATTTAGACATTTTTAAAATCACCTCTGGGCTCCTGTTTTGCAGCATGCTGTGTTACTTATCTATACAGGCATCTTGTGAGTCTCAGCTGCAGCAGCTTAACACCATGTCTTAATTGCTTTTCACATTTGTTTTTCTTGCACTGTTATCTTCTTTTGTTTTTTTCAGGGGTAGGAAAACTATAATAAAAATAATAACCAAAATCTAACTTTGTTTTCTGGGTCCTTTGTTGTATGTTATTTTGTGGTTTTTTTTCTCTCCTATATAAGCTGATGGGTAGAAGCTAGTTTAGATTTTAAAGTACTGATTTGTAATTCCAAAGTTCTTAAGAAGACCAATCATACTTGAAACATATTTACAATGAACTTACTTGAAACACAATAATTATTGCCTTGGAAATGTACAGGTACTTTTGTGGCTTAATATATTATCTTTGTAGACCTTCATTATTTCGAATAAAAATTTGTGCATAGTACTGTAGCAAGATTTTTGGATAAAAATATTGCTCCTAAAAATAAAACTGAAACTCTCTAAATTAAAAACAAAGTCTGTTTATGCTGTTGGGCATCAGGTATTCACAGGTGAGCTGACAAGTGACTTAAAAGAATCAGTTGCTAACAGTGGTTTCAATCTCCTGTTTTTTTTCTGAGGGTGACAGTCTCATTAAAATGAATGCTCAGTGACAATTATTTTAATTGGTAACAGTTCAATTCATGTACAAATTTCAGATAACTTCCAGGTATTGGATTTTTGGTAGCTAGAAAATTGAATGGGATGAGACCTCTATGATTCATTGAACGTAGTTCAATGATGCTCTAATAATACGTTTTTATTCCATTTTGAAATTGGTTTTCACTTCCCATTACTGTTGGAAGACTATTTCAGAACTTTGCTTCTGCAATTAGAAACTTGTTTTTAATTTATACTTTAACTGCAGCCTGTTACCCAGTACCGGGACTGATTCTGACAAAGATTAACTGAAGCGGGTAGGAGTTTTGCTTGGAGAAGGGCTGATGATTAAGCTTTAAAATATGTAGTACATAAGGGAAAAGCTCCCAAATTGGAGACCTCCACCGGGTGGGAGTTTTTATGGTTCCATTACTACATCTACTTAAAAACAGAGCACTGAGTTAACTGTTGGTGAATCTGAACTGTCATTCCAATCTGAACTGTCATTCCATGCATCTTGTTCCTTAGCCTGTCTTGACACAAAACCTGCTCACGGTCAGCACAACACAATCTCAATTTGTGCTTGGGTCTCCTGCCCCTTGCTAGAAGAGGAGAGGCATACAGTGGAAGTGAGAGGTGACTGGTATGTGCTACAGGTTCCACGGTGCTTATTTCCAGCTGAGCACGTAGGACAGTGATTTACTAGAAGTATGCAATTTTAAAAATTATTAAAAACTTTAACCTGATTAATAGTATCCGTATACATCACTGCCATCTCCACAGAAATCGAAACAGGACCTCAGAAGTGTTGGAAAAGGAGTGAACTTTGAAGAAAAGGCAATCTCTGACATGAGGTAGGAAGAGGAATGGATTTTATGTTTTGTTTTACGTACCCTGCTACTTGGAGTCCCCTAATTGTCCATAAGGATTACTGGAGAAAACATTCTCTTGGAAACATTTTTCTTCCTATCTGTGATCTCATGAGTTTTATGCAGTTAATAAATTTCCCGTTTAATGTTGGTTTGTACTGTAGGTCATTGGGACCTTGAACAAGTCTTCACTGAGGAGTGGACTGTCCAAATAAGATATGAAAAGAGAATTGAAGATCCTGAGATTTGAATCAGAAAGATCATTCATTGATCAGTGAAGATCATTCACTTTGAATGAGTGAATTTGGTAACAGTGGAGTCATGAAATTATTATTTTCTGTCTCAAAGCTGAGGTTTCCAGTGGATTCCCTCATGTGTCATAAGGATGACATCTTTATTCTTCCCTTTTGCAGGGACAGTACTGTCTCTCTTTGCACCCCAGACACTTATTTTCTGAAAAAATTTGAGAATTACGAATGTATCTGCCTGGAACCGTCCCAGGGGTTAAGAGGCTGTGGCTGGGAATGAGGGAGGAGCACAAACACTTGCAGACTGTGTACTCAGCAACCTTGTCCCTTTGGAAAATCCACTCTAAGGAGAGGGCTACTAAAGATGGGAGAAAAAGCTAACTCAAAACCAAATTATTATGTCTTGTATTTTGAATGAAACATTTTCCTCTTGAAAATGCAGAAAACACAATGCATGTGCATTGCCTGGTGATTCAGGTGTGCTAAAGGAATAAATGATGCTGTTATTGTGAAATACTTTAAAATGTTTTCCATGAGAGGATTGCCCTTTGGTACAGCTCCGCTGCTACTGGGAAGAGCCAAAGCACTCGAGCAGAGTAAGCCACTGTGACCACTGGTGTCCTGCTATACAAGACAGAGGTGTTCTGAATGGGGCCAGATAGCACTGCACTTAAAATGCCAAAGGAGCTCTCCCTACACTACAATTCATATTTTGCTGCACTGTTGTTAGCAACAGAAAGTTTTTTCTTGAAAAAATAAAATTAACATAGACACGATCTAGCAGAATTGTATCCATTCTGGTTTTGCAAATTATGTAAGTTCTCCTTAAAGGCTAGATGCACAATATCAAGCATTTAGAGAGGTTCTCAGTGTTACAAATAAATACACATCAGTGTGCAATGCATACAAGAGAATTAGTTAGCTGGCATTTATTGTATACATACAATTATGTATACTTGAATGAGCAAATTCAGATGCATGTGTGTAATTAAACTCAGTGTTTAGAAAGCTTGGCCTCCTGTCTGTCCGTTTCTCCAGGGAATGCAACGGTACCTCTGGAACAGCCAGGCTTTACTAAACAGTGCGAAAATTGCTTTTGAAGCTTGTGCTTGCAAAGCATTTTTTTTCCTTGATGTGTAGATTAATTTGCTTTTGGGGATGCAAGGATGCAAAAGATGTTTTTCGTCAAATTAAGAAAAATAAAGGTGTTTCTGTAGCAGACTAATTAGATAGCTATCTAAAAGAAATGTTTTGTTTAACGCCTGATTTCTTCTTTAAATATATAAATACCAGCTAGCGTTTTAAAGCTTCTGTAGCTGTGAATGGCTCCGCTGTCCCTCACTGCAAGCTACATTTTTATTACTTCTTCCCAATAAATTTATTTTGCTGACATGGGCCCTAATCCAGTAAAGTGTTAAAACATGCTTAATTTTAAGCATGTGAATAAAGCAAACAGAACTTTACTATGCCTAAATTTAAGCACAAATTTGCATTTGTTTTAGGCGGGGTTGTAGTTTCAGGGTTATGTTCTTAAGGATTGTGCGTATTTCACAGAAGGGGAGCCCTCCTGATGTAAGAACAGACTGTCATGAGTTGTTAAGGTATTTTGTTATTTAACAGAAGATCTTGAGAGATCAAAAAGTGCTAATAAGTAAGCACTAAAATTTTTGGACCTTAAAGAATTCCTTTAAATGTGTTTGATGTGCAACTCCCAACAAACTTCCCACAATTTCCTCTTCTACCTCTGCATGATATTGTAGTACCTGAAAACAGCTGTGATAACTCACTGACTGTTTTCATGAATGACCACTTTATTTTCTCTATTGGTTTTCTCACTTGTATTAAGCATTTTAGCTTGGAGATGAGATGATCTTTCTTACTTCTAGTGAGCTGATGAGTTAGGAGTTCAGTATTTCTTAATATTTTGTTCTGTGATACTGAAACATTTTTAACTGGGGGTACAAACAAGTGATCTTTTCCCATGGAAAAGGTAAAACCTTGAGAGATGATGACTGAAACAGGTCAACCTGGAACTTGACAATCACACAGGTAATACTGGAAGTAGGCGATTTTGATGTGGTAGCTAGAGGACAGCTGGTTACATAGTGACATGTCGTGCTGTGATTTTCACTCCTGCTGGAAACCTCAGGCAGACCTAGGACAGAGTGGTCCTGGAATCTGAACCGCCGCCTTCTTACAAGGGCTTGCATGAGATCCAGGGGGAAACAAACGAGTACAGTGCATATATAAGTTTACATGACTGATTCCGTTTTGTTGCACCAGTGAGTTTTCTACAGAAATAGAGAATCCAGCACTGCTCTTCATCAAAATTTACTGTTTCTAACACATATCAGCGTCAGAAAGCTCTGAGTTACTTTTTCAATATGGGATGACTTAAAGGCTTTGTGTGTTTCATTTGTACCATGCAAGCTGCCAAGCACCACAGCTGAAGAGAAGAAAGAATGCAGAGAATCTGCACTAAGCTTTAATTTTACTTAATAGCAGGCACAGATTTGTTCAGAAAGTTTTATTATTGGGTGAGGAGTTAAGGTAATTACAGCAGAGGGGCAGAAAGCCAGAGGATGATGGAGAAATCTAATACTGAGAACCACTTAAGTTTAGAGAGTACTTTGGGTTTGGGTTTTTTTTAAATATACTAGCCACCTACCAACAACTTCCCCCACATTTGGGGGAATTTAAACATAATATAATTACTGCACCTTGTGTGTTAACATATATAATAAGATTAAGCATATTGCAGTTTGCACTCTCACTCACACTTACAAAGTGTGTAAAGGAAAGGGGTTTGGCTGAAGTCGATGAGACAGAAGAGGTTAAAGTCAGTAGCTGGAAAATGGAAGAGCTGTAAGACGTTCTGCAAGGGTTTTTACTATGAAAACATTCATGCCTGATTTGAATCTGGAACAGGAAAGTCATTTGTTTGGATTTCAAGGTAGGTTTCCTGTCTCAAATCAGCAAGTTATACCTGTCCAGAAAAACACTTAAGCCTATTCTTTGCCTCTGTTTTCAATGCAGCATAAAGTTTAAGCAAGTGGTTGAAAGGTATCTTGAATCCAGATGGATTTTGGCAAGAGACTAGGTGTTTTGCTGAATCAAGACTCTAAAGACATGCAGTGACTATGCAACAGTATTATATAAATCTTAAAAGCAGAATCATTACTTTCTACTGAATTTCCCACAAAACGTAGGAAACAGTGGATTTGGGGAGGAACACAACCAGTATTTCTTCAGAAGATGATATTTTGGACCCTCGAATGGTCTTGGTTTTCTGTATTGGTTTTCTATATTTTGTCATGAGTTACCAAAAAATGGTTTCATAAAAGAGGCATATAGTAGCATTAAATAATACTAAATTTGTCTCCATAGTAGGTATTGACTCAATTGTGTGTCATGTGAACATGTGAGCTTTTATTCATACATTTTTAATTCTCTTATTCAGAGCACTGAAAGATCTGTAAATTGCTGATGCTATCAACAATGCATTTTTTCCAGCTTAGTCAAAAGATTGATTTAATATTCCCAGTTTTAAAACAATTATTTTAAAACGTTCAGAATTGCTTTGGCCAAGCTAAGATATTTTCCTGCAGGTGTAAACGTTCTTCTAAGACATTCACAATCAATGTAAATAAATGGGGTTTTTTGAGATACTGAAATAAAAAAAGTCTTCCCAAGTCTCCAAAACCAAATTATTTCGGTATGTCAGATCAATACATAGCCTACAATAACGCTCCACTGTAACACAGCTCACTATGCTATGCTTTGAAAATTGAAATTCCAGGGTAGGCTGTCTCTTTCAATGGATTTCTGTTATGCAAAGGCCCTATCCAAATCTTGCGAGGCTGCTAGAACTCACGAACCACTAAGGCACCTCTTAATCACATCCTTATCTCAAATGTCATGTTTGCTCTCTACTCCTAAATAAATGAGCTGTTAGGAAGTAAAAAAGTTGGTGCTATCTTGAAGAAAGGAAGGGAACAACCTGAAAAACCAGAGGAGTCTCAACAGTGATAGTGGCACTGTTTGAGTACTGTGGATTGAGAAGAAAAACATCAGGGCACAACAGCTTTGTGTAACTGCCCACACGCGCAATCTAAGCAACCAGAGTTTGCTACAGTCTTTGAATGATTTGACCTGAAACCCATTTCTTTACCAATACATTTTATTCTACTTGAATGGCTATACTGAATGGCTATACTTGTTATTTTAGGATTGTTCATAAATTCTGAGCTCCTAGAGCTGATGTTTCTGATTAAAGAAGAGTGGTTTGGGTTCGGCTTGTTTTTTAGGCCAGACTTAGAATTACTCTGACATTTAAAACAGAAGGAAAAGGTAGTAAACCAGAATATTGACACTAGAGTTTCTAACACACTTCTCCAAATAAACATCAATAGCTGGACTTCTCCTGGAAACTAAAAGTTTTTTTTTAAAAGCTATTACACAGTATAAGCACTCCCAGTGGGGTGGGGGAGACAAAGCGCTGAGAACCTTCACTTGATCACAGTTTTGGCTTTATGCTCAGGCTCTGCAGTGGAGTTCACTTCCAAATCCAGCATTATCCACGTCTCTACAACGGACTGGTGAAATTACTGTACTATCATACACAGCTGATAACTTTGAGATAGAACAGGAAAAGTACAATGCACGAATCTTACAAAATCAGGTGAGTTTCTGTATTTCCTTCTCATGTTATTAATTAAATTTTAATTGTTTTTATAGAAGAAGCTGTGGATATAACCTCAGACCGGGAACTTCCAAGGACTGTCCTCTGGCCAGTGAATGCTACCTATATATTGTCAACCTGAAGACTAAAAGACCTTCAGTCTAGAAGAATGAAAAGAAATTGCCAAGTGAATGTTCAAGGGAAAGGTGGTGTTTTTAAAGCTGCCAATGCCACCATTTTCTCCCGCGGAAAACTAACTTTACATTCAATTTCAGAAATAATTATGCCAGCTGTTGTGGATTCGTTTTAAGTGGACTTGATTTCTTACCTTTTCTGAAAAGCGTTCTCAGGAAATTTCAGCATCAGAAACGTCTGTACCAAGCCGACAAAATTGACTACACTTTGCATAAATGGTTTTCCTGTACAATATGTTTAGAATAGTTCCCCAACCCTATTTATAATTTCACTTTCTAGCAGTGAAGAATATAAACAGTCTGATGAAGGTTTTAAAAACACGAACTCATACCTTGTATGGCCAAAAAAATGGGTAATATCTAAAACCTACAGGGAAAGAAGCAAGGCTCTGAATCAACTAGATCGCTGGGCAGGCAGCTCCTTGTGCCCCACTGGTGCCCGAAGCCTTGATTTTGTACCACGATAAGAGTTACACCCAGATTTTAATATTAGATAGATTCTCCTAGTTCTTGTTGCAGATACAAGGGAAAAGAGTTCTTTTCTGAATGTCAGTGCACAGAACTATTTTCCTGAACACATTGTTCTGTGATTTTGGAAAGGTATTAAAAATTAGACGCTCTAGAGAAGAGTAACTCCAGCAATGGGCTCAGACATAGGTGTGGTATGGAGGGCCTGAGAGAGGTGGGAAAGGACAGCTCACTCGTATGATCCCAGTGCTTAAACATTGCAGTAAATACTGCCTATGGGGCCGTGAGAGATGGTCTTCCACTTTCCTGTGGCAAATCCCTGTTTTAGCAACTGTAGGCAAAAGGGTCAAATATTTAACTTGGTATTAAACTTAGCAAAATAAACTCAGTTTCTAGCACACAAAGTGTATTCATGTAAGTATAGTATTCTATCTGTCTGACAGGTCACGTATGGTTTAGGAAAGTTTGAAACGTTTGTGTTGGAGGAGTGGAACAGCAGCGTGCTTGAGCGGATGACAGAGCAGATCATGAATTGTCTACGGCATGAGTCGCAAAAGTTCATGTACTCCAACAACTACAGTGGGGCAACCACAGTACAGTACTCTGTGATGTGATGCTTCCATTGCGTCTTCTTTCAAGATGCCCCATTACCCGTTATTGTAAGAGACTATATTCATTTCTGGCTGGGTTTGGGGAAACACTATTTAGTTTACAATTAATGAACAAATTTCAGCAGATTCTTGGCCCCTGTATAACCTTTACTCAACAAAGGGTGACTTTGGACACAGGCGTTTCACGCACCATGCTGCTGGTATACAAAGAACTGCAGGCTTCTCTGTGGCAGCTTATGAAAATGACTGATTCTTACTGGAATGTATATACACACCTTTATTTCTGCATTGGAGGCGGGGAGAACACTGTCTTCTTTTCACACAATTTTTCTTTTTTTTTCCTCCCAACGTAACAACTCACTATTAGACTCAGCGTCATTTTCTCTCTCTCCCTGCCTACCCCAAGCAAAGCAGTTGTTTACTCTGGGACTCGCTCTGACAATTTTAACGACATGCAGTTGAGAGGGTGCTTATTTTTTTCCTTACATGTTAATACTTTCTATTTGGAAAACATGTTTTCACCCATTTTTGAAAATATCAATTGTTGCAATGGCAAAGCCCATTTTATTTCTTGTAACAGACCACATAGCCAAAATTGTCACAAATAATTTAGTTCCTGCCTAGTGCATTTAGGAACTTTATTTATTAATTCATATTTGTTAATTCATTTTATCTCACCCGTCCAGTCTGACAGCTGATGTCTTCTGGAAAAAGTATGGACCTCTCTCATCACACCACTGCAATGGATAGTGCAGCTTTTGCAGTTTGAAATGACTATGGCCTGGCAGTTCTGTGGTTCCTTTCACACTGGAGCGCACTGGAAACCACTGGTACTGCTGGGAATTAAGGTGGGGAAAGAAAGTTTTTTCTCTCTCCTGATTTCTGCCTAGTACCACAGCTGCCTGGGGAAATCTGGAAGGCTCACCACATCCCTTCCTCCCTCCAGGCTGCAGGGTTTCAGGCAATTTCCTTCCGCTACAGGTGACCAAGATGACTTTTAAACAATTTCTGTTCGTGGCTGCATTTTGCCGAGTGGGATTACCCGAGAATGGATGGAGGGACTGTCCATTGTCAGACAGCACCTGCGCACTGCAGAGAGGAAGGAAGATGCAGGAAGAAAGGGAATACAGGAAGAGTGAGAAAGAGCAAGGGGTGTCAAGGTAGCACATCACCCAAAACCCAGTTGATTTACTGGATGATTTTACAAACTCATCTAAAAGTTGTATTTTCATTTAAGCTGAAACTTCCTGAATTACAGAAAAACAAAATCTTATTTGAATGTCCCACAAAAACTGAGGGCGCCTGTCTTTCTACCGCAGGAGGAATTTGATCCCTATTTTCAAGTCTGCATGAGCTGAGCAGGGAAGGGGGCTTCACCGGCCAGTGTACAGGCCCCTGCAGTTAGGAAAGAGGATTAGGCCGAGCTATACCTCAGAGGGATGATGGAAATCATGTACTGTGGAAAGCATGGAGAAAAATTTAGAGAGAGCACCACTATTTCTAACAGAAAGTGCCTGGCAATTCCCTCTCAGAACAGCTGTTTCAGATATAGGGGTGGGTGGTTAGTTGGGTTTTTTTTAATTCATCCTGCTTTTCCTAGTTTCTTTTTCCCCGCGCTGATGCTGGCCTCTGCGGTGGCTACCCGCTCTGCCTCCCCGCCGCAGCTCAAACCCCGCTGCCTTTCCCGCCGGACTCTCCTTTCTCAGGCGGGCGGCGCAGCTTTCCCACCCCTCTGCCGCCGGGGCAAGGGAAGGGAAGGGAAGGGAAAGGGCTCAGGGGGCCGGGTGAGGCGGGGGTCCGCCATGGCCGAAGGCGGCGGCCGCTACCCCACCACGGTCCGCGCGCGTGCGGCGGGGAGGGCGGGGCAGCCGGCGCGCGGCCCAGGCCACCCACTCCCGCCTATAGGGGTGGGGGGGGAAGGCGGTGGCCACACCCTCCGCGCGCGCTGCAGTCCCTCACCCCCGTTCCCGCCCCACCCTATGGGCGGTGTCGCCGCAGGCCCCACCCCCTCCCCGATTATCCCCCCCGGCGGCCCATTGGCGCGCGTCGCCTCCCGTTAGCACCCGGGGTCTGGTTCTCGCGATGCTGGGCCACCGCCGCCATATTGTGACACTATTTTGATTCGGAGCCGTAGCGAGTTGGGGGGGGAGGGGGGGGACCGGGAGCGGCGCGCGGCCGAGAGCGGTCCTAGCTGAGGAGGGGAGCGGCAGCGCCGCGGCGGGCACCCAGCCCACCCACCGAAACCACCCCCAGCCTCCCCGCTTCTTCCGCCCGCGGCGGCAGCACGGAACCCCCCTTCCCTTCCTCCTCCTCCTTCTTCTCCTCCTCCTCCTCCTCCCCCCCCGGAGCGGAACGGCGGCGGCGGGAGGCTGCGGAGCGGGTCGGGTCGGCGGGGTCCCCCCTGCCGGGCGGAGGCGGCGGCGGCGCTGGTGGCGGTGGTGGTGGTGGTAGTGGCGGCGGCTGCAGCCGCGGTGGGGGAGGCGGCGGCGGCGGAGGAGGCGGAGGAGGAGGAGGAGGAGAAGCGGCAGCAGGGTAAGGCTGACCCCCGCCGAGGCGGGCCTGGTGGCGGCTCCCCCGGGCCGGTTTCTTGGCGGGGCTGGTCCCATCCCCGGGGGGCTGCAGGGAGAGGCGCGGGGGGGGCCGCTCCGCAGGCCTGAGCGGGGCAGGCGGCCCGAGGCCCTGCCGCAGCCCCCCTCCGCCGCCGGGGCGAGGGCACGGGAGGCCTGCGCGCCGGGAGGGAGCAGCCCCCGGCACCCCGGCTCATCCCGGCCGGGTAGGGAGGGGAGGGCAGGGGCGGGAAGCCCGCCGCGCAGCGGGACGTCCGCTGGAGAGATGGAAACTTCTTTTCCCTTCCCCAGCTGCGGAAAGCCGCTTCCCCCGTGGCGGGGAGGGACCCGGCGGGGGCGCGGGGCGGCGTGCGTGGCGGCGGCTCCGGCCCCGGCCTGGCCCGGCCCGCGGCGGGGGGCTGTGGCGGAGGAGCGGAAGCAGCCTGGGGTGGGCTCGCCGTGCCCGGGGGGAAGGAGGGAGGGAGGGAAGGAAGGAAGGGTCTGGCCTGGCGCCCAGCAGGTGACAGGTGTGAGTGCGCTGGGCAAGACTCCGCCATTTGAGGATGAGTAACAGGCTGTCAGAGGTGCGATTTTTTGGTGCCCGGGTGTCTTTGCGGGGGCTGGCTGGGCTCGACTCCATATATAGTATATTTGGGACGCTAGTTTCCGTTATTCGAGTCAGTTTAATTGTTGAGTAGAAATTCTGGAGATGGTTCTGATAAAAGGGATTTTGAAGAGGGGAGGTGCATACAGTTTCTTTTTTTTTTTTTCCCTTCTTCTCTTTTTCTGTTTTGTCTCTCCAAGAGACCTGGGAATGTTGTGCGGAGGTGTGTGGCACTTTGTCTCATTCATTGAAAGGCTTGTATTAGAAGTCGGAGTGCTCAGTCCTGTTAGATGTAGGAAGGCCTTCAGGAAGACTTTGAGTTCTTCCTACTTTACCTGGTAGCTCAGTGGAGCCAGGTTTGTGCCCGAGATCTGTAGGTGTTCTGTATTAATGATAGTAAGTACATGCTTAAAAAAGTAATCCTGAAGGAGTCCTCCTTAGCAAGGAGTGGGTTTCTACTCATTGTAGGTTTGGGGTGTTTGTTATCAACTGAATAAAGCTGTTTCTGAAGTTTGGCTGTAGAATGCTGAAAATGGTGTTGTATATAATTTTCAGTACTCCAACTTATTTAGATGTTTAAGAGACAAACATTAAATACAGAGTCACTCTTAGACTGTTCAGAGTGTTTTGTATCATAACGTTAGCTACCAAAGCGGTACTGCACATGCGTTGCAGTAAGGAGGGCTAGTGACTCTATAGCAATAACACTATATTCCCTCATTGGCCACAATTTGCTGAAATTTGGAATAATTTTCAGCTTAGCTAATGATTTGCCAGATAACCAGGCATTTGCGTTCATATACGTATTTCAATTATTTGTTCTTTATGTGTATTATTGCAATTGGGTTTTGTCAAACCTCAGAATTCTGATATCTGCTCTTGGCAAGAGGGAAGTTCAACTGACAAATTAGGAGACATATGTCATCAGCTTTGCTAAGTTCTGCCCTTCAATTTAAGTGAAAGTTTCAGTCATGGCTGTTATCCATATGTTAAACTTGTGGATGCTCATCTGTAGGTAGTACCTTGGCTTGAGCGGCAGCAGAATGGATGCTGAACTGACTCTCAATTTCTTTTAAAAACTAAACAAACCTGGTTGGTTTTTCTCATGTTGCTCCACAGGAGAGCCTGCAAAGAAGAGAGGAAGGCTGTTGGAGGAGACACTCAGAATCCCAGTTTTGTTTCTGAGAGATATTTGATGGAGCACCATCCCTATCGTTATATGTGGGGGCAGTGCCATCTTGCTATGCTACGTTACCCTTACTTACACCAGCTTTCAAAGACTTTGTGAAATGTAAACCATTTTCTTCTTAACATCAAGAGAAGACAAAGAGTTCTGTTCTCTTCCTTTAAATTTGCTATTATAAAAATAGAATTCTTGAAAATGGGCATTGTTCCTATGACACTGTCCTGATAGAAACTTCTCTTTTCCAGCAGTGACAGAATGGAAGAAGATAGTGGTTTTACTCACCATGGTATTGCTTTGAAGGCTGGTGCCCTGTGTTGTTTTGTAATGATCTTTGGCTTTATAGATAACTGGTATGCTTTTCAAGCCTTGTAGAATTAAACCTATCATCTGTTGAAGAGATTATTCTCAGCAAACTTTTTTTTTTCTTTTTTTATTCTTTTGCTAGGGAGCTTGAACAGCTTCTGGCAAACTATTTCTTTATGAGAGCGTACTTTGAAACATAAGACTAAATTGCTCTTTGTCCTATTGCAAGTGCTGCCTCCTTATCGTGATCTCCATGGTTGGAAAAACTGGAAGAAATAAGTTGGTCAGATGTGACCTCAAGTTTCTGAAATAACTGTAAAGTTAGGACTGAGGGATCAGGCTGATCTTTTCTGAACTGTTGCAAGCGGAATGCTAAATGTTGTTGCTGTTGGTGCTTTTACAGGAAATAGAACAAAAATTCCAGTGATTCAGAACTGGATTTTTTAAAGCTATACTCAAAACTCAAATATTTAAATGATAGAAATGAAAGTTAACTTTTTTCCCCACTAATGTATACAGTGATTCAAGTTGGGTTTTTTTTCTCTTTAATTGCATGGTAGGTTATCTCAACTGGAAAAGTGTACACTTTCTATTTCAAATAGGAAAAATGTTGATGGATATTCTAAAACATCTCAAACCCTGCTTAGCAAACTGATCTGCATTGGGTTCCACATATTTAAATGCAACTGTGAGAGCAAGAAAGCTGTCAGATTCATGACCGGATAATATTTTTTATAAACTTTTAATTGTAGTCAGAGGTTCCAGTATAATAGTTGTTTCAGTTTCACCATCTCTTGAGAATGCTTAACAAAAAATCACAGACATAATATTAATGCTTTCCCTGACAAAAATATTTGTAGACTTTTATCCTAATTATAGTAAAATTAGGAACTTTTATTGAACTGATCAGCAAGGTCAACTCTCATGCAAGAAAGTATCGCAAACAACATATAGATCTTTACTGAGTTTTTTCTAGTTTTATGCTCTGCTGCCTTTGAATTTTGGTGTTCCTTAATCAGTAGTAATCAGGTTCTAGCGAAACCAAGTGAAATAGCTTGTCATAACTAAAGTTGAAAGATCTGTGTTGTTTGTATATGGTATCCTGATGTTCTTGGAACATGTCTGTTGTTGAATGAACAGCGTCACTCAGGATGTTCTTGTTGCCATAAAAGCAGTTAAATAGTTAATATTTCTAAAATGTGTTGTTATTAATTTTTTTTTGGTCATAAAAGTTTAAGCATAGCTTATGGTAATGTGCTAAATAAACTTTGTTTAAGTTAGTATCTGGCCACAGAATTTTACAAAAAAAAAAGATATTCTTTTCTTTAAAATATGCATTATGTTCTTAGAAAAATGCTATATGTAATCATTTTTTGTAGCAATATGGAAAATGTATAGCTCTTTCCTATTCTGAACACAGATGAAGATCAGGTTTCTCTGTCTTCAATGATGAGTGGTTTAAAACTCATTCAGATCCTGGTTGTACTATGAACAGAATTTAATTTTTCCATTATTTAAAAATCCGTGTTTTAGAATGGATGTAAAAGTAGCGGTCCCTTTAGTGTTTTCAAAAACATTAACTTAGGAACACGCAGTTGTAGGAAGAAGCCGTACATTTTTGGAGGTTGCTCATATTTTTTAAAAATAAAAAACCCCAAAGAACCAAAACTGTGCACCTATTAGTCATGATATTGTTAGACTTGCTAGAATTTACCAAAAACAGGATAAAGCCACTACATACGCTCGCTCCTTTGATTTTCTGAAGATAGATAAAAACTCAAATTCTAAGTATCTAAAGCTTGTTCCAGAATTAATCAAATCTAGTGCTATGTGCACACTGGCTGGTTGGTATGGGGGGGGGTTGCCAGCGGAGAAGGCAGAGTTCAACTGCTTTTCCTCTCATTGAAGGCATGAATTTGAGGTACTTTTTCTACAAAGCTGCCAGTTTTCACAAAATTTGTAGAAGCCTTTTTTTATCTTGGAGACTTTTACACTTCCTTTAAAATTCACTAGAAGGTGGTCAGAGGATGCAAATACTTAGTAAAAGCACGAATAGAATGCACTTTCCTTAAGAAACCTTAGTTAATTAGACATGCTAGAAAAGAAATTTTTGCAATTTGGGAGTTCAGAATCAACTGTTCTCAGATGGATAAGATGTTGAGATGCACCTATTTTCTGTTCAGGTTTGTGTGGGTTTTTTAAAAAGAAGTAGAGTTACTGGTGGGTTTTTTTTGTATTTGTGTGGTGTATAAATCATCTTATTTGCCTTTCTGAAGGCACAGATCTTGAGCAATTATGTTTTCTTTAGTCCTGTATCTCTAGATTTTGAGCTTATTAGCTAGTTTCAGCAAAGAAATTAGCCAAGGGCCAAGGTCTCAAAGATTATTACATTTTAATAATGTTTAACAAGCTTTTTTTTTTAAATTGATGGCTTCATCGAGTTAGACCATCTCTTTAGGGGAATGTTCTGCATGAGTTTAGCAGTTACCTGTATTTAGCCTGCCAGTTGGCCAGCAAACAGTTGTCTGTGGAGTGGGAACAAGATCTGAAGCTCAGTACTCTTTCCTTCAGTCAGTAGTTAGAGGACATGAGAGGTTAAGTATATTGTGGCTAGCACTTGGAAGAGAGGGGTAAGATAATAAGCATCTGGGATAGAGGTGGAATGTGACTACTTGGAACATGGAGGCATGGCTGAGACAGAATGCAAATCTATGGGAAATGGGGCTTTGTTAGTTCTGCTATTTATGGGACAGTACTTTTAAGAGGAAGGTTAGCAGCAGCTGCTAGTTTTGGTTTACTAAACAAAAATAATGTAAGAAGATGGAGACTTTAAAAAAAAAAAAGGTGAGATGTGTAAGGTAGCTGAGCAGACTGCTGGGCTGCTACTGTTGTGTTACAACAGTGGGACGCTTTTGACTACAGCGGTAGAAACTTTTAGGGCGAGGTGGCTGTTAGATGTTGGGTGATATGGTTGCTTCCACGCATACAAAGCCTCTTTTGCTGTGCCTGCAGATGTGCTTGTAGGGGTCTGATTCAACAGGATTGCCCTAACCACTAGACTGGCGTAGTGCCTGTAGCAGCACCAGGCAAGAATGTGCAGGAGTAAGGGAGGAGTTACTTCAGCTGTGTAAGAAATACATGTTATTCTCCAGATACTTAATGAAAAGCATCATTTTATTGTTACATCCTATATAGTTATAGTTTCTATAGGTAATGTGACTTCAGTGTTGATCTCATGCTAATAGTGTAATTCAGTCATGCCTGTTGCATGCATTGGTATATTTAATGTACTTCCAGGTCTAATAGATTTATCTGTGAAGATAAGCCATGGTAGAATCAAATTGTTTTAATAAACCTGAAATTATTTGCTTTTTATTATAGACTAAAGATTTTTAAGGAATTCAGTGAATCTTGAAATAAGTATTTATCTGGTATGCCTCTATTTTGTAGGTAATGCTAGTAGAAATGGAAAAGAAATCACTGGCAGAAATGTGAAATTCTCTTAACAGCAAAGTTTTAATTTTATTTGCTGCAGCATATCTTTATTGTTCAAGAAGATGCTTTGCTGTTATCAGGTATTTTCTTAGGTCATTTGTAGAAAGATCAAGCATAAATATATTTAGGGAGTAATTCTTGGGAAAATTCTTAGAGGGTATCAAAGCTAGGGCTTTAGAATGCATTTTTCAAAGGAAATGGCATTGCATATATGTTAAGAAAAACTAAAATCTCTTTTGTTGATTCATCTGTTTATCAATATGTTCTCAGAATGTATTTTTTTCAGTTAGTTTATCATGTTGGAAAAGTAAGACAATAACTGCTTGTTACTGATTTGATGCCTCAGTATGACTAGTGTGTAGATCCAGACAAATCATGCTTTCCTGAAGCTGTTGGGGGTTAGGGGGTGAAATTGGTTTCTACTTTAAACTGAAAGTTAGACATGTAGGAGAGTCTTTTCCCATGTAAGTCCTAAGCCTGGTTTCCCCAGGTGGAAAAAATGATTAACTGTATCACCTACACAAGGAAAAAAACCCTAGACTTAAATGAAGTTGTACAGTGTGGTATGTAATTGTATCCTTTGTCAATTCATGTTGTGAGACTTTTCTTGTCTCTACCTCCTGTGTGTCAGTGCTGTGCTACATATCTCTTTTTACAGTACTTCTCTGTTTTTTTTTTCTTTATTCTTTAAAAAGCTCTTCCATGTGGAATTTGTCTCCTCCAACCACATTTTACTGACATCCTATCGTATTTGTAGGCCAGCTAGAAAAGAGGAGATCTGATCCTTTATGTCTGTTCTTCACTCTCCCCTTCCCTTGCTTATGCAGTATATGATCTATGAAATTGAAATGTAAGTGCCCTCTTGTTTGTGCTTCTGTCTGGTATTCTTTTTTATTCTAGTTTTTCTTCTCGGAAACTTTTCTTACTTCTTAAGAGACCAGTTCAGCACTTGTAACTTATTTCCCATTATGTTTCCTCTTCAGAGTATCAGTTGCTAAGTTTGTCCCTGCTCCATTCAGGCTTTCTTGAGAGAGTGATAGAAGATGGTATCATAAGTTCTGTACTTGGATTTCTTTCACTTCATTCAGCTGGTTCAAACTGCTACCTTTATTTGTTGGACAAACCTTTGTTTTTTGAAAGGGAATGGTAGGTTCTCTTTCTTGGAGAGCCTTCTTTAATCTAACGGGTTTAAGCCTGGGAACAAGGAATCTCTAGGGGCTCGGCAAAATTATGCTTAAAAGGGCATTTAAGGTTGATAAGTACAAACCAATATGTTTCACATTGGCTTATGAAGCTGCTTCAGTGAAAAAATCTTGTCTTGTTCTTTTTTTAAAATGCTGGTCCTGTCTTTGGTAAATGGGGATAAGATTTTGTATGTGTATGTGTCTCAAACTGTATTTTAAACTGAATGCTGGAATAATTGCCAATACCAGATCATTGTATTTTATTTATGCTTTGGTATTGGCTAGAGAGCTTGACTTGGATTAGGCCCTTTTGGGCAAGGCATTGTATAAATATTTATTAAATAAATCAGTCCCAGAAGAGTTTGTAGTCATGTGAATAATAAAGTTTATTTATCAAGATGGATATATTTGATTAGACAAAGACATGTAGCAAAGTATTTGCTATTTTTTCATCTATTATGCCTCTTTGTTCTTTGGTCATTTTAAACTATGCCAATCTTAAAAAATTAATTTAAACTGCCTTTAGGTGTAATTCATGTAGCTGTCTTAACACATGACTTCTAATATTTGTCTGAACAATTCTTACAACAGTTGTGAAATTAAGTACTTGAGTTAGACCCTCACCAGCTTGTATTCATTGGTAGCTGCTTAGGGTTGAGGTAGGTGCATCAAAGCTGGGAATTCTGTTGAAGATTATAACAGTGGATCACATCTATGGTGCTTACACTTGGACTTCAGTCAGAATGAGAACTTTTTTTTTTTAAAATGGGTTGAATTCAAGGAGAAATTTGACAGCAAGCAGTTTTTTAAGCAGTATAACTTAATGAGTAATAATAATGAGTTAGGACTTAGCATGAATGTGTGTGTGTAAGAGGGGTTGCTAAAGAATTAGTTCTGCTCCTCTACAAGAAGCAAATTTTGATCTTCCTTTCCCAGGCCTAAAGTGCAACAATTTTTTTGATTCCTCTTCCACAGTATCTGATGAAGGATTAAAACATAAATTGTAAGCAGAGGGAGAGAACTGTTGTTTGTATTGTGGAAATTTCTATTCTCTACACTGTCTCTAGTGGAGAGACTGTTAAGCAGTAAGGTTCAGAAAAAAATACCCATTACTTGTTTCTTTTTTTCCCCTGCATGGGGTTGAAAACCCCTGTGGTTTCCAGACTGAAAGGAAAATATCAGTTCTCTCAGTAATGCTTTCATACACATACTGCAGAGGGAAAAAAAAAAAAGAATCAATACGATAATCTGTTATCTTCACTCTTCTGGTGATGTAGGTCTTGTCAAAGCTGTGAATGGTACCACCATGGCTGCATCATGTTGGATGCATAAAAGAGTGTCATCCTTCCCTCATGTATCTATATGCATGCAGAGGTTGCTAGGCTAATGTAGCTGCAGTTGCATGTGCAGAATAGCATTACTTTTCTGGAAGAGCTTCAGCCTTGACTTGGGTTAGTAGTTTTGGTTTATTGATACAAAATACGCCTTTGCTGCTGTGAAAGAAAAGCTTTAACTCTTTTGTCAGTATTTCTGTGTAAATGAAATATTGCTGGAGTAATAATGAAATGGCTTTGGGAGAACAGGTTTAAAGCAAAAAAAAAAAAGAAGAATGCAAGTATTTATGAGCATGAGGGCCAGGCTGATAAATTGCTGTGATTGAACAGGGAAGATTTCTTTCATTGACACGGGCAGCTGATCTAGGGTATTTCCCTCATCTGTCTGTGAGCCAGGTCAGTCTATGTACTGGGGGTTAGAAAACTAAGAAAAAGCTGATTGCTATTTAACTGTCTTAGGTGATCTCATGGAGCAAGACTAACCCCTTGATGGTGAGGAGCTGTTAGATCAGCTCAGTAGTTTCGTATAACTTCACACAGAGAGGGATGATTTGCACTACAGTGGCAACAGTGTATGGATTTGCCATCCTTTCCCCTTAGTTCATTGATGTGGTTTATAGTATGATCCTACAAATAGGTTTTTCTGCAAAAATGAGGTATGGCAAAAAAGTAGAAGAAGAGATAAGAGTGTATTAAGCTAGTATTGGTGATGAAGGAAGCCTCTCATGAAACTGTAGACCTAAGAGCCGTGCTACGGTAGACAAGCAGGAAGACCAGTTCAAGAATTCATCTCTGCCAACTGTAACACCACAGCTGCTTACAGGGTCACCAACTGAATTATTGAAATGATGCAAATTAAAAACTAGCCCTTCAAAAAGCAGGACAGAAACTAATTGAACTGACTTCACCGCATAACCCACATATGTGGATTCTGCCATGGTGTGAAATCTTCATCAGTGGCCTACCTGGGTGAAAGTTTGTAACAGTAATCTTTCTCCTGTTATCTGGAGATAATCAAGGAATCTTAAATGCTTTCAACAGGCATGTTTCAGTAAGTGGGCTTCAATTGCTGGTGCCTGTAAGAATCCTACCAGTCTTCTCTTTATCAATAAAAATGGCTAGGTTTCTCTGAAGTGTTTAGTCTTTAAATGTTGTAGTTCAGTTTCGCAATGCGGTACGAAATTCAGGTCCCATTGAAACTGGTGAAAGTGTGGCTAATGGATAAGCATAACTGCAGTAAGTAAACTATGGAGAGAATCATTTAGAAAAGAGGTGCAGCACTTGTTGACACTTTCGGAAAGATGTGGTTAAAATGGGATAGCAAAACAGATGTTTTGTAAAGATATTCCTGTACCACCTGTGTAATACAGGGGAGTATTATTTGAGCTGGCCTAGAGTCAGAGTCTTTTGTAACTTTAATGGTTATGAGAGGAAACTGGTGAATCTGTTACATTATAATCTGCTATTCAGCCATATTAGTGAATATAAAGCTTCATTTAAAGATGAATAAATTAAAATCAGTGTGTAGGTGTTCTCTTTCTTTAAATTGCAGATTTTTTTATGGACTTCGGAACATAACAGTAGTTGCCAATTTGGCCTGCATGTTGGGATTCTAGGCTGGCAGATGTGAACAACTTCTTTAAGCTAAAGCTTAATGTAAATATCTATCTGTTTACAGAATGCTGTATAAAACATGGGTGTATAAGCCTTATCTGGGGGCTGAAGTGTGAAAATAGTTTTTTCTTCTGAAAATACACAACACTGGGTGTGTTTATTATATTTGTTTTGCTTAATTTTTTTCTTATGGATTTTAGTTTCAAGTAAATTCCCTGCGACAGAGTATCTTAAAGTCAAAGTACCACCTAATGGTGTTAGCAGAGTTGATGGAGCTTCGGGCTTCCTTCCTGTTGAAACTGGCCAAAAGAACAGACCAAACTGTAGCTTGTGTTTCTTCAGTGCAGAGCCAATGGCAACTCTGGAATATTTTTTCCACTCCCCATCAATGAGTGGGGGAATTCTTGCCAACGCAAATGAGATTGAGACCTGCAACTTGAGTCAACATAATGTAGTTCATACTGAAAAAAAATACTTCAGCTAAAAAGTATCCAGAGTTATACTAGCCTGGGATCTTGTTAATTAAAAGCCAGTTGTCTTCTGGTTTAAAGGTTTTAAGAGTCTTAGAGCTAAATAGTATTTCAGCTTTGTCTGTGTGACTTCAAGCTGCTGCCTGTTTGTGATAAGGGCAACTCATCACCTTACACTGTCATGTCAATGAACATTGCAGAATGTCTAGAGTGACTGCTCAGACTGTCAAAATTCACTGATTTCAAAAGCACTTTCTCATTTCATGTTTTACTATTGGAGTACAGCTTCTCTGACTCTTGTAGCTTTGTTTTCTGGTATGGATGTATTGATTAGGATTTTAAATTGATTTAGGAGAAGCCTAGCAGTGCAGCTTTTTTGATTTCTGAACTTAAGAATTTATCATCACTGTTTTGTTACTCTTTGAACCTGTTGTGAGAGTGAAACTATATGTAATTTGAAAGGAATAATACTTTGCTATTAATTTATTGGGAAAAATTGTGCCTTTATCACAACATTAAAGCACAAGAGTTTTTTCATACCTTTGTTCTCACCAGCTCCTCTGAAAAGTCCAAGTCTGCATTTTTAAATTATGCCTGCCTATAACCCATGGTTTAGTATTTTACAGGACAAGCATTAGACAATTGAAATGGGTGAAAAATTAGTCCTTCTGAAATATGAAGTATAATAGTTATAAATCCTTTGCCACTTTATCTGTGTTACATTGTTCATCTTATCTTTCAAAAGTTGGTCTACTTCTATTAACAGGCCTCTTATCTTTGTTGTAAATGCAAGAAATGTATTAGTACGTCTAAGTTGTGGAGAGCTATCGAGACTAGCAGAGTTACTTTAACTCCATGAAGTTGTTCCATATTTATTTTTATAAAGTGGAATCTCAGCGCTCTGTTTAATGTCTTGAAAATACCTGATATCTCTCTGGCTTAACAATTCTTCTTACTTGTATGTACTTTTATATTTTCAGTGTTTAACTGCAGTTGTAAAGAGAAAGATAAAACACAGCTAACTTCTTAGTTAAAGGCTATAAGGTGATAGAATATCCAGAAAACACAAGGGAAGGTCAAAATTTGAGTGTGACAATTAAGTGTTTAATAAAGGGAGTAGGAACTTAACTCATTGTTAGAATCATTAGCAAGCTAATACTAAAATGACAAATTTTGTTAATTAGGTAAACATTAACTTTTTTTCCTTTTGGCGTGTGTTAATATGTCCAAAATATTATCAGTTTTATAATTTAAAAGGTTTATTAGACTTCATATATTAGACTTCATAGTTTAATAATACATGTATGTGAATTTCAGAGAGAACGCTTTTCTATTTTTGCTGCTAAATGATAGTGTAGTCTTGATTTCTAGCTTTTTAAACAATGGTTTATTTCCATACTTTCCCTTTGCCCATTCCCCACCTCCCCCCACATCTGTCCATAATTTGCAAGAAGGGGTCTTGGAATATGGATAAGATAGGGACAGAATCTTAGTTGCAAGTGTTCTGGATTTTTTTTTATGTGGATTTTAGTCTTCTGTAAATCTTACTGCCATTGTGGGAGTCTTCTGTGACAAAGTGGAGAACCTTACATTTTTAAAAACTGATCTTGCGCTATGAGGCATCTTTTGTATTCTTTCTCAACTTCCCTCTCTTACTTTCCTCATCTGCCTTTTTCAGAGCAGGTTATTTTTCATTTTTTCCTTTTGAGTATCTCATAGTCTTGTTAGTCTGTATCTGGTATCAGGACCTTTGTAGGAAGATATTCTTTAAGGTAGAAAAGGTAGAAGATAGGTTAATTTGTGGTCATCTTTTAAAGGTTGTAACAGCAGGAAACAATACATATTGAGAAGCTTTGAATACTGGAGGCATTTTTGCTTTTCCCAGCTTTTCTCTCTCTGAATCCTGTGTGGCCTAAAGTGCAGAAAAACAGGTCGGTGGTATTAGTCCCTTACATAGCAGGAAGTGCAGTGATTGCATCTATCTTTCTTTCTTTTACAGAAGGCTGGAGAACAAGTAGCATTATTATCTTCTTTGGGGAAAGTTCATAGGGAAACTTGGGGACAAAACAGTGAATTTTAAATGTTGTGTTATCAGTTCCTAGGTAGGAAAGCTGTATTTTATTCTAGAAGAAGGTAAGTATGGAAAAATAATTGGGAGCTGGAGGAACAGCTGTTCAGACATCTGTCTATTACTGTTCCTTGTGTATAAAATATGCTCCTTGAAGAAAAGCAGCGGGAAAAGCTGTATTTGTGCCACCATGACTATTTCTGTTCGAGGCTTGCCTATCAGTGTCTGTTTCTTCATCTTGTTGTAGAGTTTTTTCCCAGATTTGTGGATTTTTGTATTTTTTTTTCCCTATTACCATGGAGTTGGCAGGAAATAAACAGAAACTAGAGGCTTCCTCCAGGTGTTGCAATGGTGGTCTTAATTTTGTCCTTACATACGTTAGTTTGGGAATGAACAGAGAAGAAAGAGAAAGCAACTTTTGGTTTCCATGACCAATGGAAAATGCTTCTCCCTTTCTTTCCCCCTTTTCCCTGGCATCTATTCTGTCAAAGAAGTTCTCCGTTACCCTAAGACCTGCCAGTGTAGTTTCACAGGTGAAGGTAACTGCACTTAATATTTTAAGTCAAGCTCTGTTAGCCTAAAACTATGGCAACCTCCCTGTAGGTGTCTTCCCAATATGTGCACCCTTCATAGCCAAGGGCCTCAATTCCACTTCTAGAGAAGAGGATAGACAGAAAAGGGGACTTCTGTGGCCATTCTTTTCTTAGTGGGTACTGTCTTAAATAACTGAAGGTCTTTCTTCCCTGCCTCTCAGTGGGGTTCTACCAATCTTTCTGAAACTTCTCCACCTGCTCTCACTTCTGGTGCCTCTCTTAACACAGTTGTTTCCAATTAGCTGCTAACAACTCAAGGAAGTGGTTTGCTGTTATTAACCCTTTTTGTGTTGCTTCTGTAGAACTTGTATGTCTCATCCTTCCTCTTACCCTATGGGCCCACATTGTTGTTTATTTGTAACAGCTGCCAGAGATAGCCTTGTGTGGTTGGGGTAAATGTTTAACTTCCTAAATATTTATTCTAATGCTAAGATAATGTAAAATCGGAAAAGTTGCTTTTAGTATTGAGTACAACCGTGGTTTCCCCTTCCTCTGAGATTGCCCTTGGGAAAAAATTAAGGGGTGTGATTTATAAATCAGTGTAAATTGGCTCTGTGTTTTTTTCCCAGTGTTCACACTAGCATTCATCTGACTAAAAGCTAAATTAGCAGAAAATTAACACTTCCTTTGCCTCCACCCCCACCCGGTTTTGCTCCACGAACTAGCTTGCTGCAGGATCAGATGAGTGCCAGCATTGGCTTAGATAGCAGAAGGGAGAGGGGGAATGCATGCCTGGGAGCAGGAGGAATGACAGTGGTGGTATTGAATTGTTTTGGAACTGCATTTTAAGGAGTGGCTGAAATGCCCAGCCTTACTGTCATTGAAACGTCAAGTAAATGATACATTAATAAACAAGTCAAGTCCCTGACTAAGATGAAAAAGGAATTTATTTTTTGGCAGAGTCTGGGTTTTCAGGTGACGGATTTACCAGTGACACCTGTCTCATCAAATAAATAAATTGCTTGAGTTTTGTAAAGAGAGGAAGAATGGAAAAGAAAATATTCAACCAGCCCAGAGTTAAAAGTTGTGTGTGTGACACAGTCCTTCGTGCTCCTTGACCAGGAGAGGTTGATGGGAAATTAAATCTCAAAGCTCATGATATAAACTGAGAGAGTTCTCAAGGTGAGTCACCCAGGGTAAATGAGAACATACGAGTTGCCCTATAGTTCCTCGGTTTATGATTAGGGAACAGGAGGGAAATTGGAGTTCGTGCTACTTAGCTGCTTAGTCATCTGACTAAATGCTTGCTGGTCCAGTTGCTTCAGACCTTTCATTCTGCTTGCATCTGTTTCTGTGGGAAATAGGACATGGGACTTTCTCATCAATACCTGTGTGCCTGATAGTGTTCACACATTTTACTCTTTACTAATTGGTAGTGCTAGGTGATACTGTCATATTTATTATAAAAGGTGGAAGTGTTTTCAAGATGGTCTGTGTACTTTCAAGGAGTGACTGGATTGATTTTCTTTGCTCATTAGCCTTCTTCCACCTACTGACCTCTCAGCTGATCAAATTCCAATGGAATGGGAGTTAACCATGAGAGACTTCACTGTTTTAGAGGTTGCAGAACAAGATAGCTCGTCATGCCTGAGGAGAGCGAATGTCGGGTTTGATACTGCTTTGAGCCTTGTCCTGCTATACAAGTTCCAAGTGTAACTGGAAAATTTTAAGTGTTGCAAAATGAAAAAAGGGGAATTTGATTATAAGTCTAGAAATCAAAATTCAAGCTTTTTTCTTTAATAATCGTAGTCGTTTTCTCAGGAAAGTATAGATGAAATGAAGTACAGCAATGCACAAAACTGAAGTTCTGTTCTGTTTGATCTGCGGAAGTATCTTTTAATCATATGTTTGGTTATTGGAACATATAATGTTCATATCTTTAAGCCTGCTGTTCTCAAAAAAATTACCTCTGAATAAATTCTTGCATGGAAATCCTTAAAATAACCTAAAATATTTTCCCCCATTAGAACAAATCTGCTTTTACTTCATTGAAATAAGAGGAACCTTTGCCTGATTGCTTTAGCTACTCATGATCTATCTCAAAAACCCCTTTAAATTTAAAAACCAAATAATTTTCTCTGACTTTTGGTTTTCAGTTTGATAAAGATTTAGACTGTGACCTGTATAATAATTTCGTGTGGTATACTTTGATGTGTGAAATATTTTAATATACTGACAGTGTTTATTTTCTGGATTGAAGTAGTGTGAGCATTTCTAAGTGTTATTGTTTGTAAAGAAACATTTTAATTGAAGCTGTTCTTGAGCAGAAAGGAATATGCAGTATGTGAAGAGGAAAATGGAGACTACTTTCTTTGAAAAGCTGGAGAACTGAATTTTGTGTCCAGATATTCTGAACAAACTAGTTTTTGATCAGGCTTAAATGATTCATTTAATGTCTTTTACAGTTAGATTCAGATCTCATACCAGCTTTGATTCAAGGCTCGCTCTTCTTTTTTAAATGAGGGAAAAGAATTGCTAGGTGTTTATCACCAGTGGTTTTGTTTGGTTGGTTTTTTGGTGTTTTGTTTTTAATAAGACTGGTGACTACAGATGTTCATAAGGGAGAGGGGGTTCTTATTTCTTTTCTCTTTCTTCTGTAGTTAGCGATGGTGATGTTTTAAGTATTTTTGCTCTATTAAGAGACTATGATCATAGTGTTCAGGTATTTGCAACATAATTACTTAAATGTCTTGGTAACATAATTTAATTATTTGGTTATTCCACATGCGTTGTTGATTTTTACCTTTAATGTCATGCATGAAGAACAGACGTTTTCTTTTATTGGTATTTGAGCAAATAGTGAGTCAGGGACATCAGACTATACAACTCTGTGTGTAGGGAGGTAGGTCTTCTCTGATAGTCTGTCATGAGACTTTTACTCTTCTTTTCTTGGTTGTGATTGTTACATTTATTTTTTTCTTTCCTGGACAAAAAAGTGCGACTTTTGCTGTTGTCCCTGCATGTTAAATCTGTCATCCAACTTTGTGTAGGTAGCTGCTGAGACAATTGTTTTTTTTGCAGCTTAGTCATCTCTTTCTTGGACTGAAGAATGAAATTTAAATTGTTGAAGACTGCTGGTATTAGAGAAGGAGAGACTGAGCTTTGAGTCTTAAAATCATGCTGGGCTTATGTTTTGAAGTAGGTAAGAGTTTTAGGAGGGGAGCCAGTAAAATTATCTTTCAAGAGCAGATGCAGTTTCTAAGAACTTGATCAGCAAGTCATTGTAGGCACATGGACTTCTGCCTTGGGGACCTTGTAGTTGTAAACAGTATCTGGTAGGATTTATGCCTTTAACATGTGACTTAAAGGAATACTATAGAGGTAGTTAAAGTCTGTTTCTAGTAGATGTTATTAACTCACCTATCCCCCTCCAAAAGTCTGCAGTTTAAACTGAGTGTCTGCTATGTGAGGCTTTTTTCTTTTGAGTGGTGGTTTCTCAGGACCTTTCTCCTCCCTTCTAATTTTCCTGAGTGTCCTACAAGGGAATTTGTACAGTGCTCTTTCTGTACCTGTTTTTAACCTTTTCCTCCAGCCTGTAGTACCAGGTCTGTTTCAAACTACAGAAACTGGTTTTGTTTTGCTGGTTGTAGCCAGTGGAATCTGTTGCAAAGTGAAATTTCCTGTTGTGATTGCTCTTCAACAGATTGACACAGTGGAGAAAAAAGGTTGTAGGGTAATTGAAGTGCTGATTTCAGAAATCACAGAATACATTCAGAATATATTTCTTGTTTACTGGTAGGATGTGCATAAAGAGATGACAGAAACAAGTAGCAAAAAAACCAGCTGCCGATTCCAGTGGTTTTTCAATGAGCTATATGATACTTTGTGTTCTTTGAGTCCTAAAGTCAGAATTTGGATGTTCTTAAAACAGAAGCTTCTTTCATTCAAGGCTGTAGGACATAGCCTGCACGTATAAAAATTTGAGGTTAAAAATTTTGAGGGAGAACAAGAACCCAGAGTTTTCTAGATGAATTTTGAATGCTTCTGTTGTTTTTTTCCTTTTTTAATCTTTGGGATGGATGGAATATGTGTGATGTGGAAATGAAAGGGGAAAACAGGAGAGAAATGAGGACAGGGCTGCCAGAGTAAGACATGTTCTTTCCCTTCCAAGTCCTTCAATCAGATAAAATTGTCAGAATGTGTAGAGAAGCATTATTGCTGAATGAGAAACTGAAAGTCTGTGCTGAGTTTATAACTACCCAGAGTCCTAATCTTCTAGACTTTTTACTCTTTGACCTTCGATGCTGTCAGGCAGAGGCTCAGTGGAACCTAGTGTCTTCCCTTAAGCCTTAGAATTTTCCCAAACTTAGCCTATAACTGCTGCTTGCTTTGAATGAAACAAAGTGAAAAAGAAATGATGCTGATAAGAATTCCTTTCTTCTTTCTTTCTTGAAGCCTATCAGAAAAGCAAAGCTTATTTTTATGTGGCCATGGCAGTCTCCTTTCTGATGACTGTTTCATAGTTCTAAAACCGGAATTACAAACACTTCTAGTCAGCTTCATGCTGATGATGGTTATAATTGATGTGAAGTTAATTTGTAAAACTATGCAATTGAAAATTTGGTATTCTGAAGGGTTTTTACAACTTGAGTGGTAAAATACAGATCTGACCAAAAGTGTCAATGTTGCATGTCTGTTGCCAAGCTTGAAACTGTTATTTTTGTGCATTACTGGATATGTGTTCAGCTCAATTATTTGGTATGTTCTGTTCTTTTCATGAGGTGGACAACAGTTCAAGTTTGGTTTTTTTCATGCTGGGGTAAAACTGTTCTGTGGAAGTGTTTGTGGAATATTTAGCTCTTGGGCTGACTTGGTTTTAGTCTCATTGCCTTAGTTCATTTGCAACTTCAGGGGACTTAATTAAAATTTTAAAATTAGTGGAAAGATGAATTGATGTTTGGATATTACTTTCTATTCTCTTACCAGACTGATGGGTACTAGCTCAATTGCTGGCAAAGGAATAGTTTATCTTAACTCTATGGAGATTTATTGAAAGCTTGAATGTATGAACTTCATATTAATTAATTCAGTACTTTAGACTATATTCTAATGACAAAATGATGCAAGACCAAGAATTATAGACGGTACCTGAAGTCAGCTAAGCATTTATATTTTAAGGCTCAAATGTCTTTAAATGTGTATGTGAAAGTGGTAGGCTTGAGAAACCAACTTTTTATGGTTTCACGGAATCATGGAATTGTCGGAGTTGGAAGGGACCTCTAGAGATCATCCAGTCCAACTCCCCTGCTACTCAGGACTGCATCCAGGTGGGTCTTGAAGATCTCCAGAGAAGGGGACTCCACGACCTCCCTGGGCAGCCTGTTCCAGGGCTCTGTCACCCTCACTGGAAAGAAGTTTTTTTTTCTCATATTTGAGTGGAACTTCCCATGTTCCAGCTTGTGCCCATTGCCCCTCGTCTTGTCACTGGAAAGCACTGAAAAGAGTCTGGTTCCCTCCTCCTTCAACCCACCCTTTAGATATTTGTTGATGGTACCAGTAGCAGTTGTCACTTTATTTATAACTGGCAACATGCTATTTGGCTGTTAGCTCTGGAGTTGAGCAGTCATTCTGCTTGTTCCTGTAATTGGGAATAATAATAATAGAGTGCCAATCTAACAGTCCCCCCTGTTAACAAGGGAAATACATTGGTCCCTCTTCTAGCCAGCTCAGGCTTCCCCTCGTCGACCAAAAAATCGCTTTCTGCTGTACTAGCAGATGGACTTGCCTCTTTGAAGTGTCCACCGAGCCCAAGAGTCGGGGAGGAAAGTTGCCGCGGAGGAGAAAGGAGAGTCAGACCTCTTCCGGTAGGTGGCAGCAGCAACCTGATGAACTGGGATGAACTGGGGGGGTGTGAGGGGACAGAAAAATGAGGACAGGTATATGATAAACAGATGAAGAAAGATCATTTAAGATGATTTGCTAGCTTTTAATGAACAATGTCCTGTTAAAGAGTCTGTCTCAGAACTCTGTCTGCAAAAGTTGTGATGCAGAACACTTGAGGACACTTAGAAAGAGAGCTCTGCAGTAGTATTTAGAAGGAACCCCTCTGAGTGACAGCAAGCTGTTGTTGTTTGCTCAATTACCTGTTGTAGGAACTTCTGAGAAGGTAAGTTAATTTAGGTGCATCTGTGTTCCCATAGTAATATGGTAAGACTTAGGCAAGAGGAAACATACATTTTTAAATAATGTAGTTTACTATTTGTGCATAAGCAGGTAATATGTATTTGGGCACGTCAAAATTCACAGCTTTTGCTTTGTCTTATACAACTGTGATAAGGTGCTGGAACAAGTACCTAAATAAAGTTGTAGGTTTATGGGCTCCCACAGGCTACAGTTTAGTTTAACTATGAGTTTATCAGAATTCACCCCATAACAGAGTAGTGCAGTGTAACCAGACCTCTGCAGAGGTGTGTTCAGACTAGGTGAGAACCCCACCTGCTCTTTCAGGACTTCAGCGTGGTGTTTCCTTACAGATTACTGCAGAGTTACATACACTGCAGGACAATCAGTGGTTTGAGATCATTTGGTCTAGGTCTGACAAATATGCTAGTTATTGCTGGTTTTGTTTCTCTTAATTGCTGATGAAGTGCATGCTTCTGGCTAGGATTTTTATCTGAATGGATTTGGAATTGCACAGCCTTAAGTCTTGGGAGGATAATCATCTGTGGTGGGTTAAATTGTATTCTGGGTAGAAGGTAACACTGTCTTAACCTGAATTAAGCCTGTGTTAGTTGTTTCACAGAAAATTCATCCCTGCTTGAGGCTTTTTAAAAAAAAAAGTCCCAAGTCAACAGATTTTCATGTATTATTGTTACTGGTTTGTTACATTGTATTATCCGTTGGAAGTTTAATAGGATCAAAATACTTACAAGAACTGTTGTTCGTGATCAATCCCTGAGAAGTGCCTTCTACCCAGTGATGGTTGGAAAGAGTACAGTGTATTCTTGGCATTAATACTGATTCACAATTTTTTATAAGTCTCATTTTTTAATTACAGTATTCCTCCCTTAAAGTTCTATACTGTACTTTGAATTCAGTCTGGTGTTAAGCATCTGAAGTAACAGGTGAAAAAATCCAAAAACATTTATTCCCTTATTCTCTAAGTTGATAGCATTATAATGTCTCATGAACACTTTGAAGCAAATTTATAGGAAGAAATTACCACAGTTGGACTTAATTGTTTGATATATTTTTCATTTTAAGCATTTGAAAAGATACACTTAGTTTATTAACTTTCCTGAGCTGTGTACAGAAACTTGCCTAAGTTTGATTCATGTATGTGTGAATAAGATATGAATGTAAAGAAGAGACTGTTCCTAAGATTTGTGGTTTTTTTCTTGAAACCTATACTTTCTTAAAGCATATACTTGCTTGCAGTTGCTAACTGCAATCCTTTCAAAAACTGCTTTAACCAGAAGGTGGAAGAAGATAATGTGCCAGGGATGCTGCTTTATGAACGCAGGTGAGAGATGAATGCATGCTCCCTGTGTCTTGAATGCCACACTAATATGATAGAAAACAGGTCCTGTCTGGAAGTCTTACCCATGTAGTGATAAACTTGAGCAGTTTGGATGCCAATAGGCAAGAGCAGAAAGCCTTTATATCAATAGAGGACAACCAGCAATGGTTCATACCTTTTTGTGACCCTGCAGACATCTTTATCCAGTAGTTCCTTTGGACTGAAAAGCTTGAGGGATAAAGCAGATCATTAACAGAAAGGCTTGTCCTGTTGCTGCTGAAGGTTAATATCTTATCAAGGAGGTAGGGTGTAGCCCTTACATAAACAGGGTAGCTAGTATTGTGAAATGAGTTGTATTTTTTTAGTCTTCTTGTTATTTTATCCTATCACAGAAAATGTGGTTACATATAAAGGTGTTGTGAATAGATATTACTGCCGAAGCTTACAGTTTATTTTCCCTTCCTTTTCCATTCCCCAGAATCTCTTAAGAGGACAAATGCAGTAGCATCTTGCCTGTTTGCGTGAAGGACAGAGATCCAATTCCAGGTTTTGTGTGTGATCTAGTGAAATAATCAGTAAATGATAGAATATACTTGTTTTGCACAAACAGGGAGTGATAGTAGGGGAGGAGAGGGAAGTGGGACAAATTGTGACTTCCATTTTAAAAAATAATAGTTTCTGAGACGATTTCTTGTAGCCCTTGCATAGTATTTCCTGAAAGTGGGTAGAAATCTGTGCTTTTTTTTTTCCAATTTGTGACATCGTATCCTTCTCTTTTTATTCTGCACTCTTTGGATAATGCACTTAATTGGGGAATGCTGAAACATTTAAAGACCAAGGGTGTAGTTTCATGAGCATTTCTTTCCGTGTCAGTGCTGGCATGAGCTGCCCTGACCTTAGCTTCTTATTCCTGCCTTGCCCCTCAGTTGCTCTAGTATAAGTAGTTAATGTTCCAGGTGGCTATGCAGCAAAGCAGATTGTGGAATTTACCATCAGAAAAATATTTTTAACCTGGATCGATTCCCTGACCGGCCTCACTGCTCAGCTGCATAAACAGTTGTGCCAGCACAGCTGAGGTATGAGGACTGCTTAAACTGGTACTGCAGTGGAAAAAGCGTTGTGAAACTATAGCCTCTGGCTTAATCTGTGTATTCTAGGTGTTTTGCTGGTACAGTTATACTATGCTGGCAAAATATTCCTCTCACAGATGCACCTTTCATCAGTACAATTTATTTTGATTGTGGAATGGAAGGAAAAAAAAAAAGGAAAAAAGGATAATTGTGGGGGTTTCTCTGATACTTCTGTGTTGTCAAAAGATATACAATATATATCTGTCAATTCTTTATAAAAATTATTATTCTTTACATAAAAAAATTATCTGCACAACTATGGATCATTAGAAAATGGACGAACTGTAAAATCAAGGCAGCCTCTGTTTGTGCTGTCTACTTGGAATATGTGTAACATTGAGATAGTTGCTTCCATCTTTAGCCACATCAGTATTCTTGCAGAGGATGAAATACTGATAGAAGTCTTTATTTTTGAAGATGAGGACAACAGGAATTCTTACAAAAAATGAAATTTACAATTCTTGACTAGATAGAATAAGAAGCTAAAAGTTTTGAAAAAGAAGTTTAGTATTTCAGGAGATAATATGGGATTCTTAAGAATTCCTTTTTTTTTTGTCACTGCACACTTAAAATGGTTGTTATGTAGCTATGGGTCCACTTGGGAAAGAAAGCATCAAAACCTTTTGATTCTTTGTCCAGAAATTTGGGCTCTTCTATCACTCGTGAAATTTCTTGCACCCAGACAATGAGATTCTTTAATTTCTTTTCCGATGTGGTTCTTCTTTTGTTTTAGGTGTCAGTTTACTCAATTTCTCAGTCTCATACTATAAGTGGAGGGGAAAGGGCAAGTATTCTCTTTAAGTAGTTGTTAATTTATTTTTTTTATGCTTTGCTTTTAAAATTTGTAATTCTGTGTATTGCTACACTTGATATACAGTGAAGAATAATTTAAAGCTGGTGTTACATTTCTTTGTAATCAGGTACCATTCATTCAGTTACTATGGGCTTCCTTCAGTCATATTTGACTAATAGTGCATTTATAGGATTTTTAAAAAATGCTACAGTATTTCATTTTTTTTAAGTTGATAAATATCTAAATTCACATGACTATAAAACAGTTTAATTGATTTCATTTGGTAGTTAGTGTTTGGAATGCCTTTTGCCCCATCTCAACTTCCAAATACCAGTCTGGGATGGACTTTGTAATGCAGGGACAGTGAGAAATCTTATGTTTTGAAACAAACTAGTATCCTAAATGCTTTTATCAAATGTTACTTATAATCATGTAGTGTTAACACTGAACAGTTAAAAATTCATTGAGAAATGTAAAATAGTGCTGCAGTAGAAATCTGTGCTTTGCATATTCCTTTAAGAGTTCACTATCCCTATGGCAACAACTGGAAAGAGCTTTTTCTAATTATGCAAAGTTTAAGGTTTCATTAAAATGGAGGGGGGGGGAAGCAGCTCCTAAACTACATTTTGTGGCTTCGAAAGGAAACACAAATCTGTTCTTTGTAGACAGTTTTTTGCTGACTCTTCGTAGCTTTCCTAAGAACTGAAGAGAAATTTTAATATGTGGGTAGGGATTTTTCTTTATATAATTTTAAGTTATGAGAAGAACTGTCTTTGTATTTATGGTATAAATTGAGATGCAAGGAATACTTTTTTTAAAAGGGAAGTTACATTAATTGTTGCTGAGTTCAAGTAGTTTATTGTTAGATTAGTTTTTACAAGGAAATATTTTAGTGGATAGAATATATTTTATTCTATTATTATACATACTAATTTTATTATTAATCCAGGCCTGGGATCTTCTCATAATTCTTCATTCTAAACTCATATGAAATGACAGTATTCATGATAGGTTTTGTTGTTCTAGAGTATGCTGGTTTATTTTGTTCCTGAAAGATATGGGTCTGTAGCTTGCCTCTCAGGTTGGTGACGGTGGTGGTATTGGCATTTAGTTTTCATTTGGCTGGAGTAATCAGTCCTGTTGGGACTCACTGATGGGGAAAAAGGGAATGAGTTTACTGTAACTGAAACAATGAAGCAAGTGTCACTATTTCAGAATATGTTTTAACATTGTGAAATGGAATGGCAGTAGTTTTATTTATGATAACCTGTGTTGCATTATAACAAATTCAGTGGATTCTGTGGAAGACTCGCCTTGTGTTCTGCTTGGATGCTGTCTGTCGCCAGTGTCACTAAGCCTTTCTTACAGGGATTAAAATTAGTAATGTATTTTAAACCTGTGTAGCTGTCATTTGTGTAAAAGGTCACAGTATGTTCAAAATTCATGCTCCAATGTCTTGAAAATTTGTCCAGATGTGCTTCAGATACTTGTTATTACACACTGATCAGCCAAGCTGCTATATCTATCCCCTGTGGTTCCCAATGAAATGGTTAAGATGTCTTGGTCAGTGTCATTAATACTGCAGTGTAATAATAGGAGGGGTGAGGCCTCATCATCTGCAGGCTGGGCCAGGTTTCAGGGATGCCTGGAATTCTATGCTGTTTAATTCCCTCAATGCCCCAATTACTAGAACTGCTCCTTTTTAAAAAGCACATATAAGGGTACAGTGACAGTGTCAGAATGAGGATGTGACATAGTTTTAAGGGTAAGGTACAAAGACATTTAAGACCAAATGAGGGTGTAGTCTTTCAATATTATTTCATAGACTATTTGCTTTTGTTCTGAGGACTTCTTATGTAATGACCGAAAGTGATTGTATATCTCTCTGTCTCAAGACTAATCAGTAGGCTTTCTGGAAGAATTGTAGGAGAAGAGGAAGCCACAGCATTTCAAAATATTTTTTATAATTACTTTTTCCACATAAAACATTAGCTATACCACCGCATTTAAAATAACTAACCATTCATTTGCAATATGGTGGTAACTTTTATATCATGGAAAGTGTAGCAATTTCCATTCCTTATTGGAAAAAAGCTGCTTTTCAAGGCAGCGAGGAGAAAAAGTTTCAAAGTCTGTGTGAAACTGTTTGGGGTGGGTGTTTTTTGGGGTGGGGTGTGTGTCTGGTTTTTAGTTTGTCTGTTGTTGTTTTGTTTTTGGTTTTTATTAGCTTCATAATGACTGGTGCCAGTAACAACTCATAGTAGCCCTTCTTGTTATCTATGTATGTGCTCTTTCACTTGCAAGGTTTACTGTTCTCTTAGTCAATAGATGCCTATCCTGCATTTATCCACAAAGGCAGAACAAGAGTCTGCCAGCTGCCATGACATGAAAAGATGTGGGGCTTGACAATTTTTTCTGAACTTCAGTATGATAATGAGAAAGGTTTTTCCACTGGCATCTAAAACTTTCCTACTGTGAAAATATTGTTAGCAGTAGCTTTGACTTTTGGCATTTTAAAATTTGAATTTCACATATTTAAATGGGTTCTCTGTGATGTCTGGGATAAAGAAATAAGTTTCACTCAAATGGAACTAAATTATACTGAAACGTGTGAACACCTAGTTAGTGGAGAGGGATCTAAAGGGCTCTGGAAAAAGAGTTTGGGCTCACATAAACCACTGATAAAGGATCTGCGTAGAGTCCAACAGTAGCAGGTCAGTACTTGGCTTGGTTTGAATTCAATTTGGGCTCAGCGTCACAAAATGTGTTGAGGCTTATAATTTTTCCGATAGGTCTCTTCATAGAATGTTCAGCCCCAGAACTTTCATTTTTCTCCCCACTTCATGATTTTCACTACTTCAGTTTCACAAGTAGACAGCTGTCAAACTGAATGTTTTTCTCCAGGTTCTGCAGGTTGTGTGTTCACAAAATAATCAGAAGTACATTCGAATGTTGGGAGTATTACGCATGTATAAGTAGAGAAACAGTATTTCTATAATAATCACTATATTACTTCTGATACCTATTTTTACTTAATTTAGAATACAATTGCTGATGCAAAAGCATTGTAAGAGCTTCAAGTTAATTAACTTTGCTTTTAAAAAGCGTGTTTCAAACAGCAGCTGTGAATTTAAGTGGTTTTCAAAGTACTTCCCAATGTGTCAGTCTTCTCAAAGAGTATGCAAAAAGGGCTTTTCAGACTGAACATAAGAAAGATTATAGCCAGCATGTCATAGGATGTGATTATTCCTTCTATTCAGCACTCGTGGGGATGTATCTGACAGACTGTCTTGAGCTGCTGTTGCAAGAAATGCTGACAAACCAGAGCAAGTTCAGCTGAGGGCAGCTAGGATGATTAGTGATATATGTGGAGAGGCTGCAGAAACTCAGTGTCTTTAATGTGGGGGGAGAGAGCTAAAGGTGGACTTGCGTATAGTCAGGGATGCTGTTGGCTGTGGTTTGAGACAGAGCAGTCTTAGATTATATAATTCCAGTCTGAGGCTGCATAAATTGAGACTAGTGCTTCCTACAATATATTTTTACATGTTTCTTTAAAATGTTTTGGGATTATTTTTATTTTTTTAGGCAGTCACTGCTCTTATGCACACATTCTCGTTGTAGAATTGGTTTAATATGCAATCTCACAGGGAGATAATAGGAGTGGAATATACAAACAATGAAGTCATACCACTGATCCAATGCTGGCTGCTAAAATAATATAATACATGGCTCATAAATCACTATTCAAATTCAGCTTTTGGTCTTACAGAGTCTGTAATTCACGTTCTTGGAAAGCGGGTGTAATTTATGTCAGTGTCTTTCATTGTTCCTCTCAGTTTAGCAGTGAAATCTTTGATTTCAGAATAATGCAATTCCAGACTTTTTGCATGGTAGGACCTTCCAGTGTGCCTTGGAGTTTGCTCTATGTGATGCAGATGAATGTGTCCAAAACTGTTTGAACTTAAGCTGTTAGAGCTCATTGCTGCTGAAACATAAATAATACACTTCAGAAAGAAGCATAAAAAGAAAAGAAGGGATGATATCTTCTAATAGGTTGATCACTTGAATTTGACCCGGAGAAAAGGTCAACAAATACCGTGGTCAGAGCAAGACATATGGCAGAACTGCAATGTCTGGGAGCAGAGTGGAGGAAGAAGGAAAAACATGTTCTCTTACTGAAGCTTTTGGTTGTCTCAGCTTTCTCACTGTACAGCCTCACCCTGTATCTCCAGTGCTTTATTAGTAAAGGAGCGTGCAAAGGTTGACTGTTATTGCCAGACAGTTAACTTGCAGCGCAGATCTCAAATCTCAAAGGGGAAGATTCACTCAACAATCTTATCCTCACAGTGATAATGAACTTGTTGAGTATTCCTTGTAAGCAGTCGGGAAATTGAAGCTAAAAGACCCAAAATCAACTCGGTATGGTTCTGTCCTTTCCTGGCTAAGGGAGCTTGCGCTCTGGACTTGTGCTACAGGAGGCATCTGCCCGATCTAACGATGTTAATGCTAGAGTTTCATTATTTACATCCACAACAAGGAGTGGCCTTTGTACTTGGTTTGAAAAGATTCCTAGAGATTTCAGGCATATATATTCAGGGGATTTTTTTCCTACTCCTTATCCAAAAGCAAAGTAGGCTAGATTCTTAATTCTGAAACTACTTTGAAGAGTTGAAAATAAGAAAACTCCTAGGTGGCTGACTAGCCAGGTTTCATTTGTATAGAACCCAGTAGATTTTAGCTAAAATGTTTTTAACTTGTGTTTTCTTTTTGGGGGGGGGGGGGGGGGGAGGAAAGGGAAAATTAATGAAAGGCCTTAAATAATTTGTTTTGGTAAAACTTGAGGTGACTGTTTTGCATGAGTGTATTTGAATAAATGTTGTTACTTAATTAACAAAGAAGTGGAAAGTTAGGAATCTTCAGGAAGAGTGCAATGAATATTACTTGTAGAGTCCTTAATCTGAGCACAATCCTCTTTTTAGCAACACTTTTTTTTTTCATTGCATAACATTTTTGCCATAAGTAATTCTTTTAGTCTGGCAGTGTGAATTATGAAAAAAGTCCTGCTTTTGACATGTGGTCACTATCATTGCCATGCTGGACTGATGATTTAAGACTGACTTTAGATTATTTTAGTTGATATGAGTGATATTTCAAGAACAAATAGTTCCAATATATGAAGTAAGTCACTTTTTGTGTACAGAGCAGGGAACTGAGAGCACTTTCTGAAAGGAGTATGTGGAAAGTAAAGGGAATACTTGGAGTTACTCTTAAACTTCTTGGATTCCTTGTGGCTTTTTGTGACACATGCATTCAGTACTTGGTGAATGCCAGAGAAAGTGTAATTTGATCATTGAGCCACGTTTGGTAAATACTAGTTTTGTGGGGACAGCCTGTTCTGTCCATAGGGGAAAAACTCACTGCCAAAATCTAAAAGCTTTCTCTTTTATTTGGTTCTCTATTCTTTTGCTCTAGACTTCTGAAATACAGATACGTGTTACTTGCGACATGAACAGCATCTGCGTTTGTTTTAGTAGTTGTAGTGTTCAGCCAATAAGTTTTCAAATTATACTTTTGTGGAAATCTGGCTAAATAGTTACTTTGAAAAAATATTTTGATAAATGAATTTGCAAAACTTTCTCTAACATATGATCAGCAAAACAGTAGAATCTGATGTGATGCCTGTATCCTGCTGCTTCTTAGCAACTGTTTGAGTACTTTCTCAAGTTCGGTATATATGAAATAGAACTATTCATGTTCTGTTGTTTGATGCTTGCTTTAACAGTCCAAAACCACTTCCAGTTTCTCTGTAAACGGTGTATTTTGAAAATGATTAGCTAGTCTTCCACATATAATTTATACTGTGGGTAAGGTTGAAAACACTAGCTGAAAGCTATTGAAGTGTTAAATTTGTGTTCATTCCATTTAGATTGTAGATGAGAATAAAGTACCTGTCTTGCTAGACATACTTCTAAAAAACATTCCAAAAGCTTATTTCTTTGGCACTAAATAATACTTTTTTTCTTCCAGGGAAGAACATCAGGGAAGAAGACTAGCATTAGTATTCTGTGAAATAGTTTTTCGTCTTCAGATAGTAGTTCTGAGAATGATTTAGCTGGCACAGCTTCTACCAGCATCTGTTGCTCCAGTTGGCACAAGCATTTGATTGGCAGAGTGATGAACGAGGCTGGGAAACTGATTTAGGTTAAAATTAACTTAGCCCCCCAAAAGTGGGATTACTAAATAGATTAAGATATATCTTGAATAAGTAATCTGATTTTTTTGATGCAAGTGCTTGCTCAAGGGAGAAAGTGCCAGCCTCGGTACAGATGGAAAGAAAAGCAGGATTCTTACCCTAGAGAGGACCCAGATCTCATACTATTCCGAATGCCTCTTGTCCTAACCATCATACTATGGCTGGTATAAACCTACTTAATTTACACATATTAATGATTTTTATATTAGTATTTCAGAAGCAAACTTTGACATACCTTTGACATACTGTATACCATTTGAGTCGTAGTTCCACAGTGTAATTTGTTGAGTGGTTAATTAATGATACTGAGTTATGAATACAAGTCAAGCGACTTAACACTTCATTTACATCCTCATTGAAACATGAGTAAAAGGATTTGGTGATGAAGGCTTAAACTGTGAATGTGAATTCAGTGGCTTGGAAACAAAAAACTTGTGTGGTGAGGAGTATACATGACTACTACGAGGAAGTTGTATGCTGATATGACTATATGTGACAACTAGGAGGAAGGAAAACAGCTTGTTCTTTCCTCTTCTAGTGCAGTGCAGTAACCATCCGAACACAGCTGTGAGTTGGTAATGATCCATTTTGATGCTTTGAGCAATGACTTTCGTGTAATTGGGATCACAAATTCCACCACCAGAGCTTCAGACTACACTTGTGTGCATATAACATACATTTTTACGTGTTTATCCTGTATGGGAAAGAACGCTGGAGGTGATACGTGATGAATTTGTTTCGCTCTTGAATGACAGTTTGTGACCTGTAATATCTTACAGACTTGCTCAAAATACTGTCACTTAAGCTTTCCTTGTTATCTTTTTGCTGTTCTTTGAGCAGATAAGTCCTTTAAAGTCAGTAGTACCGCTCAGGAATTTTTCACTTCCAACACTTCTTTTGAGTGGTGTTTTATATAAACCAGGCATTCTCAAAGTAGTCTGTGAATCACAGAGAAAGCTACGTGAATGTGCTTCAGCGAGCTGAATGGGGAGGTTGTGCACATTTGTATACCAGTGCTGACAGTTCTTGGGTGTTTGACTGCCGCAGATAGGAGAGCCTTTGCTATAAATCTTTACAAAATGTTTATGTTCTTCTCTAAGTGCCTGCTTAGCATATGGGGAATCAGAAATTCTGATCCTGTGACCTGGAAAAACTCTTGTTGTTTCACAAGTTAGAATTGCTGCCATGTTTTAAAAGGAGATCAGCAAGAGACTGTGTCGATAAGACTGTTTGGAAGATATCATAGTTCAGAACACTGGTGTTTTGCCTAGTGAAATACAAAAGAAAGATGGTGAATGAGCTGGAGTATGATAAGAAGAGAGAAATTGTCTCTTTGGTTGCGTTCCAATGCGTTAAAATCAGAGTGGGCAGTTCTATTCCTGGCATTACTGTGGACTTATTGCATGATGTTAGGCAGGACTTCAGTGATGTGTGTGCGAACACATGTCATATGGCTTAATTGTGATGTTACTGATTTTTATTTTTTTCTTTTACTCTTCTTGACTTCCCAGTGTTTGCCTTTTTTTTTTTTTTTTTGGAAAAGTCATGTTATTTTATGTGGATATGTATTTAAAGTCTTTACTGAGTTGTCAGCATTAATACATCCTCTGCAATAGATGTATCAACTTGTTGAACACTACACATCAATTTTAGATACAAATGAATAAAAATTAATTAAAAGTGAAATAACTTTAAAGAAGGTACTGTTTCTAGAATTTGCCTGTGATAATATGACTGAACCACCCTTTAATTTATAAGGAATACAGAGTATCACAACTAGATTTAATTGTCTTCAGTACAATCATGTGGTTTTGAGACTTTTATTCTGTTACTATGTTGGAAGACTACCTTGATTGTTATTATTCTAATATGCCTATCCTCAGAAGTTCTTTTTTTAAAATTTGGTAATGAGTATTCCACAACCCAGAGACCTCGCTTGCTTGCTCTATGGAATGTTGTTGCATCTCAATGGCTGAATTAGAAACTTTGTAAAGTTAAGTTTCCCTCCTAATTGTATGACTTGAGGAGATTTCAGGAGTGTGCTGTGACAACTGCATTCAAAAGCACAAGCATTGCTGTGCAGCAGTAGTAACAACACTTAAAACAATGGTGTAAATGCAGGATGGAGGTCTTTCTGACTCGTTGACTCTATTCTGGGAACATTACGAAGAAAACAAGATTCTTGTAAGTCTTAGAGCAGAGGTGGTAGTTCCTTCCAAATCAGTTTTCCAGACCTAGTATTTTTGTTTCTCCAGTTTCTGCTTATGGCAAGAGTTAGCTTTATATCCTTTATATTCCCTTATGCCCTTGTAGTTACCCCTATATTTCATCCTCAGTAAGAGGAGTGAAGTGTCAGCTGTTAGACAACCACTTGCTACTCTTACTGGTAACTCATATGGGGCTGTACTAGTATCTTCTGAATTTGTTTCATCTGCTTACCTAAACCACAGCTAAAATTAATTACTTAACTGGTTTAAGCAGAATCAAGAGACATAATAAAGACCATACTTGCCAAAGATTAACATCTTCCGAAGAAGAACACATAAGTTTTGATTTCAGTTTTAAAGAACTGGAGACAGCGTCAAAAGTGCAACTAGTCCTGAACTTGAAAAGTGTGATCACCTTTGTTTCTTTCCATAGACTTAACACCAATAACTATTACACACAATGTACGCCACTGTCTTGCTGGACCATGTCGCAGAGGCCAGTTTTTTTCAAACTGTCTAGGCTGGGGTTGCACAACTAAGGAAATCGAAATTTGAGTTAAAAAGCAAAAAATGGAGACTGAATTAATGAAATCAGGGAAATAATTAGAAAAACTTCCTCTAAAACCAGGAAGCGGCCTGTACATTGTGTGTGCCTGAGAGAAATACAAATGGCGCTTTTTTTTCCCCCCCATAAATTAATTGTCAAAGCAGCAAGAAAGCATCATCTTAAATTTTAAAAATTTTGGGCTGAGCTTTTTTGTTTCAGAAAATCTCATTGTTGATACACTAGGTGTGCTATAACCATTTTTTAGGCCAAAATTATAAGCAAGCCATTTCTTTTCTATAAGAAAAAAATGTAATGCATGGATTAGAAAAAAAAGGACTTGGCATATAATGTGGATAAGAAAACAATCGACATACTTTCCTACTACTAGGATTTTTGTGAATATGTTTTTCTAATGTAACTGTCTACATGCAACTTGCTGTACAGCCTGACTTCAGCAACATCATCTAATTGTAGGGAAAAAACATCTGAAAGCATTACTTAATGCATTGGATTTTGATGCAGTTAAAAGAATTGCAGTTGTCCTTGGTTTGGATGCCACTGATACAGATTCATAGAATGGTTTAGATCTGAAGGGGCCTTTAAAGATGATATGGTTCAAGCCCCCTGCTGTGGGCAGGGGCATCTTTCCCAGGATTGGGTTGCTCAAAACCCCATCCAGTATGTACACATAGTTTTCTGTGCAGCCTCTTCCAGGGTCTCACTACCGTTGTCATAAAGAATTTCTTCCTTGTGTCCATTATAAATGTATGTTCTTCTAGTTAAAAACCAGTACCCCTTCAGAGTTGTTTGTCTGTAGGTATGGACAATTATGGGGACACTTTGATTCCAGAATGCTTTCCATAAAATGCTATCATGTCCCTTTATCTCTGATTGGTTTAATTTCTGGCTTACAGTTGTAGGATAAGAGAACTTGTTAGCATTTTTAGGCGTACTTGCATTTCATACTGAAATACCAGTCTAGTCATAAGCAAAACCACTGTAAGATTGGCTTAAATAATGGAAGCTTTGAGATCTGTAACACTCTTGCTGACTTCTGCATTGGACTGCTGAAGTTCAGATATTTGCTTGGGTACGGAGGCTTTCCAGAGCTTCCTGCTGTGAGCTGAATAACCCCAAATATGTATCAGAAATGGAACTACCGGGCAAGCAGCTAAAACGTGGCATAACAGGGCTTGTCTTATGAATTTTGAAGCAGTATGGTAATACTGTCAGTGGGAACATATTAAAAGGGCACTGAGTTCACTCTTGGACTTTCCACTGTTGTGGAAAAGTAACAATGGGATAATTTTACACCCAAAAATTGTAGGTCACTATAAATGAGAGGAAAAGCATTATATATCAGGCATGTAACTTAGCACTCCTTCAGCCTTTCACACTCTTTCATGCCTTAATTGGCAATATAGAAAAAAACAGTAATGTAGTTTCAGTTATGAAATTGTGAAGCTTTTTTTCCAAGACTTTTTCACAGATAAATCTGACAGTTATTTCAGTTTTAAAACAGTTGGGTTTGAAAGTGCCTTTCTGAAACAGCCTTCCTGCTGGGAAGGGTGTAGTAACAGGGCTTTTATTTAGTTGTCAATTGAAGTGATGACACTTCTTGCCTGTTCAATTTAGAATGAGAACTAAGATATGCAAGGCAACAGCAAGCTGTGCATAACTTTACTGAGAAACTTTGTAGTAGAAGCTGGTCTCTCCAATGGTTGTATGTTAAGGCATAAATACATTGTTTCACAGAATCTATTGGCTCCTCAGCATGAAACATAGAATTGTTCTTTACCTGAGTATTTCAATGTGTAAAATCCACTTCCAAGGTGTTTCTCCAAGTCATATTTCTGTCTTCTAACAATAATTTGTTTATACATAATTTTGAAGTGAGCTTTACGTTGAGGAAGCCTGAGATATTCCTGGGCATGTCATCTTTTTAGAGCAAAAAGCACCATTCCCTTCCTATGTGCTGCCTCTTGTATATGCCGCCTCCACCCGTGGTGGCTCTTCAGATAGTAATTATGTGCATTAGTCTCTTCTGAAAGGTTTGATATCTAGTTCATGTGCTCTCTTGTTTTCTTTTTAAATTGGGAAATAACAATCAAAAAGTACTGTGAAATATCTAGGGTTATGGCTTCCTAGAAATTGTGATTTTTGTTTCATCAGCTGTCTGTTTCATTTAGCTGAAGATTTTTAAATGAAATTTGGGCATAGCAAGAGTAATCTGAATCTTACCTGGATTCAGTGAAAATACCATGGGACTAGTGGCTCCCAAGTTCAGATTGACAGCTCTGAAGCAGCCAGTCATGCTGGACTGTGGTTTTCAGTGGTGGAGCCAAAAGTCTAAAAGCTCTGCACCTCTACATCTAATTGGAGTGTGGTTTCATACTACTGAGAGAGTTTTTGGAGCCAAGAGGTTTTCAGATGGGCTTCTGTGTACTTAGGCTACAGGGTAGTCCCCTTTGGCTTAGAGTCAGCTATTGTAGAGGTTCCCAAAGCTATTGAATGAACTTGTCGTTCATGTCCATTTTATTACTGCTGTTGGCAGTAGCTTCCTGGCAAGCCCCTGAAGATCTACAGCTTTTTAGGGGGCAACTTGTTCAAGGAAGACTTTGATCTGCTTTGGAGTGAAGTCATATATAAAAACTGGAACTTTACAAATGGCTTTGGAGCCAGCTCTTTTTAGAATTGCTCTCTGTATAGAGTAGCGATTGAAATTCAGGAAAGCAAGGGGGATAGAAATAAACCCTTTCAGGTGGTTATTATACTACTTGCTGCTGTAGGCATAACTGGTGTGTACAACAGGCTTTCTATCACAAGCTTTACACTTTTGTGAGGTAATAAGGACTTAGACTCTACCTTGGTAAAAGCTTCAACAGAATATATTGGAAAACATTATAAACTTGCACAGCTTAGGATGATGTTTAGGATGGAGAAGGAAAAGCATAGGTGGGAGCGAGGGGTAGGAATAAGTGATTGAAGTTCCAGTATGCAATCTTGTGGTGTGTAATAGGCCTGGTGATGCTTACAGGTACTATATTTGGAACTGACATTACAATTCAAAAGAGATCCTGGATTCGTGACAGTTACTTGAAACTATTGGCTCAATGTTCAGCAGCAGCAAGAAAAGCCTGCAGTGGTGTTGGGCATCATCAGAAAGGTACTAAGGACACAAGAAATAGTGTCTTTTTGTTCCTGTGTAAAGCCCTGCTTAGCCACCCTCTTGAGTACCGGGTGCTCCGGTCCCCGTATTTCAGGGAGGGTGTATTGGTATTACAGAAGTTAGTGAGAAGATTATTATTTTTTTTGTTGTTTTTATTTTACATCAAGATGACAGGTCTTGCCTTTCAAAGATGGACTTAAAAGATAGGCAACAGTTTGGAGAGACTAAGTTTATAAGAGGATTTCCGAGTGAAGCTTATGAACTCATGTAGGTGGTGAGTGCAGAACTGTTACTCACCAAGTCCTGCAATCCTACAACTATGTAGTACTCGAAGCTTACAAGACAACTGATCAGAAAGTCTGAGGGAGCCTTTTGGTTGATTTATTATTGTTATCAGTTGGAGATGCACAGTATAGTAAACTTTCTGAATCCTTTGCCACGGGGTATAGATGCAGGTAGATGATTTCAGCAGTTTGCAAAAAGGAATTTGAATACACTGTCAACAGGTCTGTAATAGAGTAGACAAGGCTCTGTGCTTTAATTTCCTTAATCACACAGTACTCCCAATGAATAATTTCAGTGATCTGAGAAACCTCATTTTTAAGGTGCTCAATTATGAGGTTTGCTAACATACTGCTGAGCTGTGAAAAAGTCAGCTATACTTTGGTAGAATCCACAGAATGGCCTGCTGTAAAGGAAAGTGGCCTTGATTTTAATTCTTTAAGGGGGGAACTCCAAACCCAACTTAAGTAAAATTCATGAATACAATCCTTTAATATGTGGGTTAGTATGGCTGAGCTAGCAAGAATTAAAATAATTCACGGGAGATGGGAGGAAGGGGAATGGGGAAGAACAACAACAAAAAAACCTCTTAGTTTTTTTGTACAATGTGAAACTAATTAATTTTCCTTAAAAGAAATCGTATAAGTGCTTATAGTTTCCAAGGAAATACCTGGCAGATTAAACCTTTTTAAATGTTTTATGTGTGTGCTTTTGCTGTAGGACCCATTGTAGTTACGTTGTTATTCAGGCCAGAAGTTAGAAAGACATTATGAAGCGTGTTAAATGAGAGTTTATTTCTGGAAATGAATATTTATAATGAATTTGGAGGAAGACAAAATACCAACTCCTACTTTAAGGTATGAATTGCTTCCATATATGGTCACTTAACATTTCCATAGGAACAGGTAGTTTCTTTGAACTGTGGCAGAATTTATCATCTTCCTCTGATCCTACTCATTGTTAATTATTTGATAGAAGTCTTCTGGTCCAATCTAATAGTGTGTTTGGAGGAGAACTCTTAGTCATATTTATTCATAACTTTTTTTAAAAAATTTTCCAGTTTTATGGTCAGGTGATCAAATCAGTTTTATATCTTCTCTCATATTCTTGTTTGGATTCAGAATAGTGTGGAGTAGGGATCTGGTGAATAATTAGGTATAAGTATCACTGTTTAGGATGTCGAGGATGAGACCAGAAAATAATTGTGATGATCTGAATTTTTTTTATTTATTTAGGAGATGGATGCTAATAAGTGGAGGGTAACTTGTGGCTTTAGTAAGACAATTACTCTGTTTTAAGTAGAGGTACTGTTGAAATGGTTCAAAATAGCTATGGAAAAGCTGAGGAATATGTTAGAAAAATGAAATTCTGCTAGGAATATTTGATAATCCTGTTTCCATCATGTAGTTCTCACACTGTTTCTTTAAAAATATGCATTTAAAGCGTTAGTGGTGTTAATGTAAGCTTTTATGTTGTATTATTTCACTTTTTAATCTTTTTTGCAGAAAGGATATGGTACTCTATGGTAAAATGTTCTTACTTCTGTATTTTCTCTCCTATTTCACCTCTCCTATGAGGACAGGCTGAGAGTAGGAATTGTTCAGCCTGGAGAAGAGAAGGCTCTGGGGATACCTTATAGCAGCCTTCCAGTACCTGAAGGGACCTACAGGAGAGAAGGGGAGGGACTCTTTATCAGGGATTGTAGCAATAGGATGAAGGGTAATGGTTTTAAACTGAAAGAATGTAGGCTTAGATTAAGTATTAGGATGAAATTCTTTAGTGTGAGGGTGGTGAGGCACTAGAACAGGTTGCCCAGGGAAGTTTTGGATGCCCCATCCCTGGAGGTGTTCAAGGCCAGGCTGGATGGGGCTTTGAGCAACCTGCTCTAGTGGGAGGTGTCCCTGCCCAGGGCAGGGTGTGGAACTAGAACTAGAACTCAGTGTCCCTTCCAACACTAACCATTCTGTGATTCTGTGACTTGCAGGAATAGGTGAGGAAGGAAAGGAAGGACTAATAGGTGTGGAAATAACTATGTAAGAGGTTGGAGAAGCAGGCTGGTTGCAAGAAGAGAATATGGCATTTATAATCTAATTTTTAAATTTTTTAGAATTTTTTTTTCTCCAAGCAATAGGGATACAAAAATATACCCCTAGCCTAGTTCTAAGGGAGTGTGTTGACATATAGCAAGTAAGTGTAAACTGAAAATAAACTTGCAATGCTTGGTACTGCCAGAGAAATGAGATCCTGCTTAGGAGGGTTTTTTTCTGGATAGAGATTCATAGGCTTGTAATGTGATTACCAGTCTTAAGCATAGACCACAGACATTGTCATGTTCTTGAAAGAAATGCTACCAATTTCTATGTCAGCCATACTTTATAATTCAAGCTACTTCGTGTAAGGAAATCCTTGATGGAAAGTGACCGAAGGCTGGCCTGCAGCAGAGTAGCAATTTGAGTGATATGTCAGAATTGAGACCTGACTGAAAAAAAAGAGTCCATAGAAAATTTTTAATATTTGTTGATCTGGTGCTTGGTTAGGTGTTTAGATAAGATGACATGAAAAAAAGTAGCTAAATATCTAGGGAAACATACTGCTCAAGAAAACATGGAGCAGGGAGGGGAGTTAGGAGGTTTTTTGAGCTGTCCAGTGGATAGGTGCATAGTTTGGGAGAACTGGGGAATTGCTTAGTCCTGGTGAAGGAACCTGAGATCAGTGTAGAGGGGTTGAGTGGCTGGGTGTTTTTTGGCTTTGAGTTGTTGTTTTCCAGTCATATTTATAATTGCTTATCTGTTTCTGCTGTCTTTCTGCACCTCTTGAATCCATCAAAAGAAATGCCAGAAATCCCTTGGCTGCTGTCTCAACAGGTACTTTAGCAACCTCTACCGGTCTTGCATTGCAACTTGAGGTATCTAATTTGCTGTTGTTACAGCAGTCTTTTATGCACAATGTCTATAATTTGCACCATTAATGCTACAAGGAAATGTCGTCTTGTTCCTGGGTTCACAGCACTCTTAGTAAATATCTGTAGGCAGGTTTCTAAAATAAATTTATAGATGGATTACTTTTATAGCATTTGAGTGAGTAAAACACAGATCAGATTGGGATCAGATTAAAACTACAGAAAAGCATGAGCAATTGATTTATTAGATGTAGCTGAGGTACAAAGGCAGATACAAAGGTTTCATTCCTTTAATTTTGGGGAAGGTGAAGGGCGTGCTCTTCACTGTTTTGGTGTTCTGCGTATTTCTAAAAGCTGTTCTCTTGAACTCACAAAAGCCCTTTCCAGAGTAGTAGCTGACCACATATGGGATTTCAGTCATTGTAAATTCAACTGAAATTGTTCAATACAGCAGTTATGCTAATGTTTGCATTTTAGCATAATATGCAAGTAGAAATATCAGATTACCTTTGATAGTTCTTCTGGTATGGACTGTATGTGACGTTGCAGTAGAAACAATTACTGATGAACAAGTGCAAATAACATACCAGACTGTCAGCTTCTGTTTAGATTTTGTTAGGTATTAATTATTTCATTAAATCAGTTCAGGCAGAATTTACTCTGAAGAACACTTGAATGGAAGTGTTTTGTGAAAAGTCAACATGATATTAAGCTTAAGGTTTATATTGAAGAATTCTCTCTGATCAGTTGAATATGTGCTCTGTCAGAAGAAAGTTTGTAAAAATCATTTATTTCTTAACTAACTATTGGTCCAGCATTATAACAGCCTAGTATTTGGCATCTGAATCATATTTCACATTAAATCGTCTTTGAGTCTTTTAATAAACAGGATAAGCAGTTTGGTTTGTGTCTTGTACTCATGGTTCTGAGTAACCTTTAGGAGATGATGCATTGTTTACTTTCGTATCAATAGTTTTCACAGAATAAAGCTTAAACAGGAGCTCCATCATGTTAAAATTGCCAGGCCTTTTAAGTTATCTGGGGATCTTGCCAGTCGTCTTTAAAAGAACACAGCTAATTAATTCTTCCAGTTACTTAGTATTTCTGGCCTGGGTGTTAGGATCTTTTTGTGCCTGTCTCTCTTGAACAGTATAAAGTCACACTGAAGGGCTTTTTGAAATAGCTAAAAGCAGTATGTAAAAGGGTTAGTAAATGGACATTACTGCAAAAATAACTTTATATTGTACTTCACCCCAGTATTTAAAGTTTTCCTTTGCTTTTAATGGTTTTAGGAGAGTTCTTTTTTTCTCTGAGTCACCATTGCTGGATTTGGTTTTTGCTGATAATTAATTTCTTGAATAGATTTGTCAGTTTACTTCTGTAATGCTGTATTGCCCTTATTTTATGCCTGAGTCTCTGAATGAAGCCAAATGTTGCTGTCAGCAGTTTCCCATACCTCCTGTTGGTACCCTTTTCTTTTACAGTCTATTCCCTGGCAGTCTTGGCTGTTCGCTCTTGAACTTGTGCATCTTCTTTTCCACCTATCATATTTTGAGTTCCATGGCTGCCAACAGTGCTACATTTCTGTTCCTTAGGCATGCATCTGTCAAACAGCTTTCGGTTCCTAAGCTTTCCTCTGGCAAGGTAGATGCTGAGTCCTTCTTATAGTTCCTTTGCAACATCAAGAATTTGGAAGAAAAACTTTTCAATCTGTCTGTACTAGAGAGGCCTCATGAGGCCGCCTGACCTGCCACTTCAGTCTTCCTGAAGTGTTAATTTGAGTTTATTCACATGTATAGCTTGAATTGTTCAAAATATTTTGATCCTCTATATGTCTAATGTTGCAGTTTCTGAGGCCTCTTAGGTATGTCTAAACTTCAGTCTAAAGTGTCATTATAGCTTGTTTAGGCATATCTGTGCTACTTTTAAATCTGTGATCTTGGGTACTGAGAGCAGTTACTGCAGAACACCTCATGTTGTCTTCAATATTTCTCTCCCCCTTTGAGACAGCACTCTTGGTATATGCAGAGTAGACTTGTGCAGGATTAGTGCAGATCTGTATCTAATTAAACTGTAATCATACTGTAACTGTTAGTGTTAAATATATGCTCACTACTTTTAGTTTACTTGTGTAGAACTCTCATAAAATCCTGTGTTGGCTGCTTTTTTCACAGATCTTAATACCGGTCACCTTGCCAAGTTTTTGGGTTGGTTTGTTGGTTTCTTTTTTAATCATACAGATCTGAAGGGAAGCAGGTTTTCTAGCTCCTGAAGAGTTGGGCTGCTCTGGCTGTATTGGTAAGGAGCACAGAGAGAAGGGAAGCTGGATTTGCATAGGCAGATAAACAGAATGTGTATTCTGGGAAGGAATACCATAACCTGAGTTTCCAGTTCTAGCAATCTTGGCTGGACTTGTCATACGTTAAGGTTTTTTAAAGTTGTGATACTGTTTTCAATAGCGAAATACTGTGGTGTTATCCACACTAAAAACTGTGGGTAGCACTGTGATCTGTGTTTTATCAAAAGATCTCTGAATATTCTATTTCTATATATTGAAATCTAACAAATTTCTGTTCTTTCTTGTGTGTTTAATTACGTATTGTGATTATATCAGAGAAGGTGGGATTTATAGGACTAAAATAATGAGCAGATGTTTACTGGAATATTCTTAGGACTCTGTCTTCACTATTTTATTAGCTAATAAGTTGGTTTTTTGCCATCTGTAGTGCACATAGATGGAGTATCCAGAGTAATATATGTTTGGGGTGGTTTTGGTTTTTCTTTCTTTAGAACTATTCTTAAATTGTCAGCAGAAAGTTGAACTGGTTAACGTGTTGCTTTTCAGATCATGTTCAGCTCTTACTAGAGGTGTTCTGGTCCAGGCCAATCTTTTCAGTCTGAAGAAAAGTTTTAGCATTGCACTGCATATTACATTTGAATCACAAGTGGCATGCACTAGAACTTGTGATTAATGCTCCCCAATTAACTTGCCATTAGCCTCCTTTTAGTACATAGAAGTACAGAAACAAAAGTTCTCTGCTGCAGGTTGTCCTAGGTCAGTAATTGGGCAGTATTGTGTTTTGAATATGAGGACAGAAAAAAGAAAAGCGGATAAAGAAGTGGGGAAGAAAGTGCGTAAATGGATAGAGATGTTTGAATAAGATCTGCTGACTTAAGAGATAAATGAATGTTGCGGTTGACTGGTTTGATTTTTTTTTTTATAAACCATATGGTCACATTTATTTGTATTACTAGTTTGTGTGAAGATGATACCATTCCATTGCATAACACATAGGGGTGTTCTTCGAAACTCAATAGGTAGACATTCTTCTTGATAAAAGCCTATGGACATCATAGGGCCAGGATGTGTAATTTGTATAAATGTGTTGATTGGGTGATTGTGATACAATCTTATTCATAACTCTTCGTAATTTCCTTCAAAGGAGAAAGAGAACTAGTTGAAGAAACCTGAAATTTTGTAGGGTTATTTCCCTCCTGTCATAATGTCCAAATATTTCTTAAGTAAGTTGGGTGAAAAACAAGTACACAATTGCTAGTAAATCCTGGAACTGAATCCTGGAACACTGAATTTCTAGCCACGGTATCCTGATAGTAAACAATAACACTGTCGGTACACTCTAAAACTGAATGAACATGATCTTCCTATTTTTGATGTGGACTTCTTTGTGTTTACTTGTGGTTTAGATCAGTAAAAATGCTATTCTTAAAATATGGATTTTAATACTTTGATCAAGTACTTTTTTATTCTTACTATATTTTGTAATGTCAAAGTGAAAACTAACATGGAAAGAAACTGATGAGGTGTCTATAAATGGACAATTTTCAAGGTTACGAGTGTGTGAAGGACAATAAGTTAGTGAGAGATATTGCATGGGAAAAGATTGACATAAAATACAGGCTTATATTTCATAATTGGAAGGGGGGGTTGTGTGTGTGATTTGGCTTTTGGGGTTGTTTTTCATTGGCTTTTGTTACATCAAAAGTTCCTGCTTTCAGTGTCTTAAGGCTTTCCTTCCTCTTCCAGAAAATGCTGGGACAGAAGAGATGAGTACTCCCTTTACTAAGGCCTAAAACTGCCTGTTGACAAACAATCCTGACCAGGCAATATACGAATGGCCCAAGGAAGCCAGCAAATTGATATTCAGGTTTTACATGACCTGCGACAGAAGTTTCCTGAGGTACCTGAAGGTGTTGTATCCAGATGCATGTTACAGGTCAGTGTTCTGTTAATGACTGTACAAGTAAACTGCATTATTTTAAGCATTATGTATGGGTATCATCTTTTGAAAGCAGATCTTTTTCAGTTTTCCTTTTTGAGTGAGACAAATGTACACAGCCAATTTCTTCCTGTTGCGCAGCAAGCTAATGGGCCACTCTTTTCCCATGTCTAATCAGAGGTGGCCCAAGGCAAACTAGCCTGTAAATCAGTGTGTGCATGGAGACTACAGTCTCACCAATCAGTATGCTCATGCCTTTTGGTCATCTCAAGCGCCACAACTAACTGTGGCAAAAGGAGGGATGCAAAGCCAACTTGAATCCAGCAGGGACTGCGGCAGCAGGCAGTGCTACAAAAATGCAGCTTTATTTTTGTTTTTTAATTACTGTTAGGGTCAGGGCAGGTCCAGAAGCAACTTTGATACCTGGTCTCCATCAGGCTGCAAGGTAATTAGTGGGCCCCTGCTGGCACGCAGGTTGGCCCTGCTACTTTCCACTCGCAGCTCCCTTGGCCTGCAGAGTTGCTGGTGGTGGTCTTATATATCTTCTTAAATATCTTCTGCAGCAGGGAGCCTTGGAGTGTAATGTGGAGCCAAGTTCTCTCAGTCAACCCGAATCAGTCAAGACTTGGTTGTTGTAGCCTAGCATCCACCGTGTTAGACCTGAGTGCGTGTGATGCGCTGGTGTGCTTCTGCCCAGTGTTTCACAGGGCTTTGGCTGCCAGGTGGGCTTTGTTTTGTTGTAGCTTTGGAGTCCATGCTGTGAATTTGTGGATTTCTGTTGGGCTGCAAGTAAGAAAGCACTCTTGTCTGGTACTGGAGTTAGTGCTGACGATGTGGGCTGCCATATCATCAACTTCTACCTCCACCTGTCTGTTTTTTGCACTGCCAATATGCCCATATTTTGTATCAATTTCTGCTCTAGAACATTGCGTTAATTACTTCAGCAGATAAATTTATATGCCCATCCAAAGCCTGACATAGGGACACCTGAATGCCTAGAGTTAACAAATGCTGATAGACTTACTTAACTATGTTGCTTAAACATGTTTGCTTTGCATTTTCCAGCAATCCCAAAGCATCCATACTGATTGGAATTTTTTCATTATCTAAGGTATTCAGCCTTTGGGTACTCTGGATAATAAGAGTATTGTCTGACTGTTCATACTGATCATCAGTATACACCACTTGATTGGAAAAAAGATGGGTCATGAGTTCCCAGAAGCTCTAGCTGTCTTTGGACTGTGGCTAGGACATCTGTGGTTGTGATTCAACATTCTTTATATCATAATTGTTTGTCTTGCTTTTTATATGTATTTTTATTCACAAAATACATATATGTATATGTAGTCACATACATGTGCATCCAAACACAGTTTTTATACTGTTGGGAGTGTACCAATTGTTGGTGACTGTACCAATTTAATGTTTGTATCTTCAGAACTTTGTCATGACTCTCCTTTCATACTAGAGTAAGAAGCTCTGAATCAAAGTGCAGTTCTTTGAGAGAATTGGTTTTGATTTGAAAGAGGACAGAATTTTGCTCAGAGCTCATGAGGTTTCAAGCTTTCTACAACCCTTTCTCTCTAATTATTTAGCTGAAGAAGAAACTGAATCAGACTATAAGTTGCCTGTATTTGTTCTCGGGATTGTAGACCACCATTTTTATATTAGTTCTCTGTAGAACTAATCTAGTTCTTATAGTACAAGTACAGTTTTGTTCTTCAGTCATGAGAACTACTTGTTGAGCAGGGTCAGTGGACTTGACAGAGTGAATGTATCAGTAATCACCTTTTGAATTTAATTCTTGATAAATTGAAAAGCTAGTGCTTGACTCTTGATAGACTTAGCAGTCTTCATAACATTGAGTACAGTGGATTATTATTTTTATTAGAAGGAGCCTTATAACTGTGAAGAAAAGATACCATATATCCCATACTTTGGCAGAGATATGGGAGGAGGGTTTAGATCAGCTTTTATAAGAAGATTTTTCACAAATCCATACATGCAATATTACTATACTAGAAAACTGCCTTTCTTGTTATCAACTGTGAGCTGCTACACCTTGCCAAGAAAGTCGTGTCATGTTGGTGGTTCTTTGAAATTCCATGAGCTCTGGTTTCTCTGAATCAGTTTGTTTCTAGTTATATGACTCCTGAGATAATAGGGGGGTTTGTGGTGGTTTGGGGTTTTGTTAAAAAACAAGCCTAATGTGACCTCTTTAAAACAACAAATTTTGTACTTGGACTGATGGTAAAGATCAAAAAGCAGAATTTGAAAGTACTTTTGTGTGTCTTTGCAATACTGCTGGAACAGTGTCTGAATCCTGAGTTCTGCCTTGTGGTTGAACATAGCGGAAGGAGTGTCCAATAAATGCAGCAACTATGGTTTAGGTCAGAGATAAGTACTTTTGGACATTATTTGCTATAAGAAATGGTGCATTTGCCTTGCCTCCACAATACCTGATGTTCAAGCATCGTGTGTCAGGGTGAACTTGGCTTTAAACCAGAAAGTATAAGATATCCCAGAAGAAAACCTGAAAGAGTTTAAGCAGTTACGCAGTTTGTAATGATAATGACAAGAGGCTTTTGTAATGACCTTCTTCAGATCGCTATGAATTATGCAGCAAAACTATACAGATACTTTGGTCCTCTTGAATTTTTTTTTTTAGCCAAACACTTTCAGCTTGTTTTTAAAGGAGGGTTTATAGCGTCATATGCTTATAATGAAAAACTGAAAGATAAACAGATTATGCAAATGTCTTCAGGTGAATAGCCCACTGTTGAAATAATTAAACAATATACTATAAACAGAGGACCACCAAAAATCTAATAAGATGAAATTTAAACGTGTAAGGGAGTAAGAAGTTTTACTGCTTTCTGGGGCTGACAGCACTGAATGTTCTTGAAAAGTTTTGCATCCTTCCATTCTTCCCAACAAGCCTCCTGCATTCAGCTCTCCCCTTGTCCTTGTTTAAAGGAGTCACTGCAGCATCCCCAGTCTGTGGACATTGTCCCCTTTTATTCTTTTTTGTATCTGGAGCATTCTGTAATAACTACTTGCTCCTCAAGTCTACATCCTCTCCTTGCTTCCTCATTTCCCTCCAACATTCTTATTCTTTCTTTTTTTTTCTTTCTCTTTCAGGGTGCCAACATTTTAAACTCAATTGGGACATGGGCAGAGCTAAGATGAGGGGTATTGTTTTGCTGGAATATGGAATCAACCGGTTCTCTGATCTATAAAGAGCTAGAAGCGGTTGAAACTCTGCCTCTGCCAGCCAGAAGATGCCAGAGGTTCCATGTGCCCCTGTTCCCCCTTTGAATTCTCCAATTTGCCCATTGACGTCACTGAAATTTTGGAATTGATTGGATGCAGTCTTAAAAAAGAAAAAAAAAAAATTGTCCAAAGAAATGCATTCAAGCTGAATGTAAGGGCCTTGCAAGCTTGGCCTGTTCCTTTTTGGTTTGGTTGGTTGTTTTTTTTTTTTGGCCTTTCTGTTAATAATTTTAATTCACTTAAGTTCATGCAAAATCTGCCTTTAAGATCTCTGTAGCTTGTTTTTCTGTGGCATCCTATCTTTTTCCCTTTTCTGGCTCCCTTTTCCACTTTGCAACAAATGCAAGGCTATTGGTCTTATCTTTTCTTACCCACTGTTCTGTCCGTGTGTGATTCCTTTCTTCACTACTAACTTCATTTGATTACTTTGTTTTCTGGTGCTTATTCCAAAGTAGAGCTGATATGCATACCTTCAATTTGACCCATTTTCATATCTCTCAAGACTTTTCTGCGAGAGTCCTTACGTACAGGTAGCTAGTTAGGTAGTCTTTAGGGAATCCTCTTATTTTAAAAGATTTTGTGGGTGGGTTTTTTTGTGGGGGCTTGGTTTTTTTTTAAGAATTCAGAACTGTATTTGACCTGTGTGAACACATAGTTCTGATTTTGTGGGTGAAGTTTAGCCCTCTTGTCACTTTCCCACTTCTGTTTAGTCTGGGTTTTTTAATTTTTTAATCTAGGACAGTCTTGCTATGTCTGCACAACCCTTCCTATGACCTCTCATCCTGGTTGAAGGATGAGAAGTACAATCTGCTACCTTAACAAAAATAACTTCAAACAAAGCATGTAGCATGGATCGATTTCTCTTGCTTGTGTTATTCTTTAACTAACTGATAGTTACTACTTTGCATATGCCATTTTTTTTCTTTGATCATATGCATTCTTTCTAGTAACTATTTCTGTGTGCTGTATGAATTTGACACCTATTTAGTTTTAGTAACATCTGGACCTCAACAGGTGCTCTTCTGGCTGAAAGTATTAACGTGTATTTCATGGGGGAAGGTGTGGGCAGAGAGTTCCGTAAGAAAAGTGAGATGGACAGAGTGCAATATTAAGAATTTATGTCACTGATGCATGTTCACTCTTTTCTAAAAACCCTTATGTAGGAAACTAAATTGGGAAGATCTGAATACAATATTGCTTAATGTGGAAAAAGAAAAGTATTAGCAGTTTGCTTTTGAAATGTTCTTAAAAAGTGAATCATCTAGGCTGTTGCTTTTGTTCTAAGTCACCCTATTACAGGTTTTTATAAAGTAACTTTGTACAAATGTAAGTATTTAAAAGCTTTGTAAGCAGTGGTTTAAAATGAAACTACAAATGTCCCTTGGGTTTTCCATTAACAGTTTCATCTTGCAAAAGAGTAATCCTCCTGTATTTGTATAAACTGAATTTTTACATTTCTTCTGAAGTCATGTGCAACTCGTTGGGCCAGCATGTTTCTTTTTCTCATAAGATTCACTTTCCATTTTCAGCAGAAGGTAATGCATAATTACTATTGAAGTGTTTGGGAAAACATTTAAAATAAATATGTATTTTGATTTTTGTTTTTAAGTTATTAACCAGTAATATGCAGCTGTTGTAAATCCATTCCTTCTGTCATTTTCCCCCTGAAGCCAGAGACTTGGTCATTGCTGAAGATTGCTATTGCTTCTCAATTTCAGAACAAAAGTATTCATCCAAGGTGTATAATACTGTATGGTGTTATACTGCCTAGGTCCAAGATCTGCCTGTCATTGCTTCAGCAGCAATGCAGACCTCCACCCTTGGTGCCAGTGACTGAGTTGCTGTTCTTAAAATAGTAAGCTTCACGTGCAAGCCCCTTGTGCCTGTGTAGCAGCTATGCTAGCCAGCCACCTAAAGCTTTCTGTTTGATGCTACGTTGTGAATTTATCAGTGGTGATTGGACGAATTTATATATCTAACTGTGATGGTATTTTATCAGTAATGTCACACTTTCATCTGTCTTTTATAGAATAACAATAACTTGGATGCCTGTTGTGCAGTTCTCTCTCAGGAGAGCACAAAGTATCTCTACGGTGAAGGAGACCTAAGTTTTTCGGATGATTCGGGGATTCCTGGACTACGAAATCACATGACATCTCTTAATTTGGATTTGCAGTCACAGAACGTGTATCACCATGGAAGAGAAGGAAATAGAATGAATGGAAGTAGGACTCTAGCTCACAGTGTTAGTGATGGACACCTTCAAACCAGTCAGTCCAACAATGAACTGTTTCAGCAGGAACCACAGACGGCACCTGCACAGGTTCCACAAGGATTTAATGTCTTCGGGATGGCTAATACAGTTAGTACTTCTAATCCAGGGCAGCACCTTGGATTTCATCTAGGCAGCAAAGGAGTATCTAACTTGTCTCAACAAACACCCAGATTCAATCCCATTATGGTAACTTTAGCCCCAAATATTCAGCCTGGTCGCAGTACCCCCACGTCTTTGCACATACATGGTGTACCTCCTCCTGTACTTAACAGTCCACAGGGAAATTCTATCTATATTAGGCCTTACATCACAGCTCCTGGTGGTACCGCTCGACAGACACAGCAGCAGCCAGGCTGGGCATCTCAGTTTAATCCCATGCACCCTCAGCAAGTCTACCAGCCTTCACAGCCAAGTCCCTGGACTACTCTTCCTACATCCAGTACTACGCCACATACCTCATCGCAACACTCAACACAGCCAAATCAGCAAGGCCACCAGACTTCTCATGTCTATATGCCTATCAGTTCTCCTACTACTCCACAAGCACCTATGATTCATTCATCTGGTAGCTCCCAATCCTCTGCTCATAGCCAGTACAACATTCAGAATATATCCACAGGACCTCGCAAAAACCAAATTGAAATCAAACTTGAACCACCACAAAGAAACAGTTCTTCTAAGTTGCGTTCAACTGGCCCTCGCACCTCCACTACTCCCTCTTCCCTCAACAGCCAGACATTAAGTAGAAGTCAACCCACTGTTTACATATCGGCCAGTCCTCCAAATACTGATGAAGTGATCACACGCAGTCAGCCCAAGGTCTACATTTCAGCAAATGCCACAACAGGAGATGATCAAGTTGTGCGGAACCAGCCCACGCTTTTCATATCGACTAATCCTGGAGTATCTACCACTTCTAGGAATATGTCTGGTCAAGTAAGCATGGGTCCTGCATTTATTCATCACCATCCACCCAAGAGTCGAGCAGTGGGCAACAGCACCACTGCAACCTCTCCTCGAGTGGTGGTTACGCAGCCTAACACAAAATATACTTTTAAAATTACAGTTTCTCCAAATAAGCCCCCTGCAGTTTCCCCAGGGGTAGTGTCCCCAACCTTTGAACCTACAAACCTTCTAAACCTTCCTGATCACTATGTTGAACCAGAGTGTATCCAGCATCTTACTGACCCTGTTTTAGCACATGTGGATAGGATCAGTGATGCACGGAAATTGAGTATGGGATCTGATGATGCTGCCTACACGCAAGGTAATATTCTTAATATAAATAGTAGAGATTTCAACCAGGTTGTCAATTCAGTATGTAGATTACAGAACAGGAAACAGTCGATAACCTTTGTGATGGTAATACATAATCTTCAACTTTAGCATTCATGAGCATTTCCTAAATAAATAAAAAAGCTTTATAAGCAAATCAAATTTATTTTTATGGTGAAGACATGTAACTGAATACTTGGAGATAATTCTGTTTGTCTTAAGTAGATATGTTATCTGTTTAATGAAGTGGAGTCATAGCGTCTTCATTTTTATGTTGTTCTGAAAGAAACATCTAAGCATGTTCAATTTGTCCTAACAACTTAAAGTTACAAGTCTACTGGCAGATTTCTTTAATCGGTTCAGGTACTGTTTCCACTGGATAATGTTCCTGGTGTTTTCTCTACACATGTTATTTAAGAAGCAAGAAAAGCAGACTTCAAAAGCAAATAATGGGACAGAGTGTTGGCCTCCATGTTTCCTAATGTGTGTCTCACAATAAAGTTCTGTTATGTTATAAAATGTGAGAAGGAACACCACACCAAAGAAGGCTATTGTAAAGGATCAGTGGTAATAGGAGGGTAAAACTTAAAATATGTGATACAGCAACCCAACCTGTTAAATCTTTTTCTTCTGTTGTCGTGGTTTTTTGCATGGTTTTATTACCAACGTGATGATTCATTAACCCTTATGTGGACTTGTTGTATAAAGATGTTGAATGAATCTCAGGATATTTAAGCAGTATTCAGGATAGCTTCTCCAAATAATTTCTCTTTGACCTCATTGGTCCTCTTTGGACTTAACAAACAATTTTACATTAAAAAAAGTCTTGTTCCACAACTGCTCTAAATGTTCTTCAGATGAACTTAGCTATTTTGTTTTGTGTAAGTAAGTACAGTCATCAGGACACTGGGAAGCTTAGTTTACATTTGGAGTGCTATAGTAATGAGGTAAATCAAAAACTGATTATAGCTCGTGCACTACTTCTGGATGTAGTTATCTTTGGTGAGAGGATAATCCATGCTCACTCAAGTGTCTGAAGGTTAGGTGTCAAAACCAAAAACCTAATCATCCTAGATTGTCTTTTATAATAAGTGTTAAGGAACTTCAAAAAATTATTCATCCATAGATAAGCAAAACAAATTGCCCTGCAGAAGTGGTATTCCTGTGCCTTACCCTGAGGGGAGACTTGGCTGGCTGTTTTAGTCCTAGAAGACTTCAGATACCCAGAAATTAAGCAATAGAAAGCTTGTCCTCAGGCTCTAAATAATCTTATAGATGATGAACTTGCTTCCCAAGCATTCTGCATTTTAGGTACTTGTTAGGGAAGAGTGTCCTTTTTTCCTGTTCTGCCTTTCTGGTGGGACTGGCTTCTACCAGGTCTAGTTCTTCATCTCTTGTACCTCAGTAGTGACAGCTACTGTAACCTGGCTTCCTGCACAATCTCTACAGGCATCATCATCCAGTTTGTGGATGATACCTGAGCCAGCTTGTGATGCCCATTTCTGCCACACAGCCTGGAGTTCAAGTGTCAACTGGCTCATCTCTGCTGTGGAGCCCAATGCTCCCGAAGCCAAGACTTGGATGCAACTTTTAGATGTATTGTGGGTACGTGATGTGAGCTCATGCAGCTTTAGGGACCTTATGGAAACCCCATCCTTCTGTGTCCTTTACTAGTTCATATAAAGTATGCTCATGCTTCTGAACTTCTTAACATTCAGAAGTGTTTGGGATTTCTGTCACTGTTGCTCTGTTTCTGCTGCAACAAGTGCAATATTTTTTTTTTAAATTATTATTTAATCTTTGGAAAGTTGAGAAGTGTGTGATATACTTGTACAGTCTTGATATCTGGAAATTCTAATTATTGCTTTTAAAATTGAATCTTTTACTTTGAGTTTTTTCTGTTACATGCTGAAAGGGGTTTGAGTTACTTGATGCTATCCATTGTGAGGCCATATTCTAAGCTGTTTATAATTGAGCCAGACTCTGCAGAAAACCTTCGCTGCTAGGTGCTTGTATCATTTTAATTTTAGCCAGAATAGAGGAATAGTTTCTCTGGCCATGATTAGAGAAAAATGTCTTTTCATCAGCTTTTCCATTTCTGCCCAGAATGCTCCTTATGTTGGCAGTGAGAACTGAAACTGGCTTGGGCTAGAAGGGACGTAGGAGGTGGAATTGCTTTAGTGTCAATGAAGGTTTCCTTTACTTTGTTCCAGTGAAATACATTTATATACATAGTCCAGCGCTGGAGAAAAGTTGTGTTAAACCTGTCTGCAAGTGCAGCTACCTGCTACCTCAGAAGCTTTACTTCAGTTACAGTATGTGTAGGCATTCCAGTCTCTTCCCATGATTAGAATTCTATTTTTCCTCCCAAGTGGCAGTAGATAGTAGAAGGCTGCTACAGATCTCACTTCTTTGCCCCTAGAACTGGAGGTTGTGTGTCATGAAAAGGAGTCGGGTGCTGCTCAGGTGAAATCAGTGTAATTGCCCTGCAGTGCTAGGTTGTGTCTCTGCTGCTGACTTCGTGATGCTTCTCATTTTCTTGGATTCCAGTTTGAGATACTGCGAACTCATTTGTGGAAATGTTGAGAGCACGCATCCACTACTGAAGTCAATAATTCATAATGCTGTGAGAAGAATAATGCTAGGTGCATGCCCAAAAGGACAGCCAAAAGAAGATGCATTTCATGCTAATTATTTAGTACCCGTTCTGTGTTTGTACAGGAGTATCAATTCCCATTACTTAGCAGACATTTCTATTTATGATATAATTAGTTTTATTAATAAAAAAGTAATTATCTGAGATGTCAATATATAATTAACTTCATGCTAAAGTGCCTTAGGGATGAACAACAGTGCAATCCTGTTAGAAACTGAAAGTTCTGTACTCAAATGTTTTTGTGATGTACGCTCACTTTGTATGTCATCATATGTTGAATGGTGAGGCTAAGCAATTATTTAATAGTCTCTCATTCTCTGTATTCTGTGCTTTCCATCTGTATAATGGGCAGGCATCCTATTAAGAAAACACATAATTGTGTAATAAAATCTTTAGGTTGATGTTTTCATATTAGGGAGCTAATAGGGTCCCATAGTTCAGGACTATTTGGCTTTTTACTGGCTGACTTTTTCATATGATTTTCTTTACCTTGGGGAGGGTGTGGTATGCATAGTTAGAATTAATCATTGGTACCAGCTATGTATGTGGATGTGTGTTTACTTAGCAATTCTTGCCACTGTGTTTTTAATATGTTAATTGATAAACTAGTTTAGTAACTTGACATTTTGCAGAGTTCTTGCTTTGGTTTCTTGGAACTCTCTGAAATTTTCAAAAAGAAAAAAAAGTTGTAGGAAATATTTCTTTAAGTCCTAACCAGTCCTTGTTAAAAAAAAATAAAAATATTTGGATGAGTTGCAGCTTTGCCGTATGCTCCAAGGGGCCTTAAGACCATTACATCATGTGACTTAAGAAAAATATATAGCCTTTAATCAGGCCCCACTCTTGAGTGATGCTCTTTAAAAAATTAAGTGAAAAGAGTATCTGAAAGAACAAAAACAAATCAATGTGAAATTGCATATTGGATGCATATTAAATGACTGAATTTTGTGCAGCTTCAGACACAGCTTTTGAAAATGTGCTCAAACGTGTGTCCTGAGAATTCCATGAACCTACTGCCATGGGGTAATTGCGTTGCCAGAATTCCCCTGTCCTCCATTTCAGAAATTCATAGGTCTGTAGAATAGGGTGAAATCATTGTGTTCCTAGATTACCTTTATTCATAGAAATGCTTGCAATAACAAAAGACACTCTAAAGCAGTAATTATTTAAAACTCATATTCACAGAGACTTTGAGAAAACAATTATGGATACATGTTCAAACGTATGCATAGGAAACGGAAAGTGAACTTTTATCCTGCAGACTTTCATGCTCTGTCTAATTATAATGATTTACAGCCTTTTTGTGGAAAATGCGCACTTTGGATGTCAAAGGAAACAGTGGTATCTGCCAGAGCATTGGAGTGTACTGTTCTTGCCAGTCTGTTCAATGGGAACATGCAGAAGTTGAAAAAATGGAATGTGCATAAGTAGCCTGTTTGCACATAGTTTAAAAAGTGGGACATTAAATCTGTTCTGGTTGTGGTACAGTAATGATGAGTCAAATAGGCAATCTCTGCACTTGTTTTGCTGGAATGATTAGAGTTAAATAGCTTCTTTTTAAGGATGTCCAAATAAACAAGTGCAAGCCTGAAACTTTCTGGCTTGCACTCCAGGTCAGTCTAGTCTATCTGGTGTAAGCCTGGGTGTGCCTGTGCTGCCTGCATAGGTGGAATCCCCTTCCTAGCAGGGAGGTAGAATAAGCAGAGTATTGTCAAAAAGGCCATTAGATGTCTCCTCATGGACACCGTAAACTAGATCTAGTAGCTGAATTGCATAAGATTTGGAGATTTGCTGCATTTTTTTTCTTAATGTTTTCAGTTGATCTGATCAACACTAGAGGGAGCTGAATACTTGAATTGCTCTTTTTGTTATTAAACACTGCAATGGAATTTGGGGGGACTTCATTTGGGGCACTTCATTTTTCCGACAGCTGCCAAATTGGTATTTAAGCAAAATTACCAAATTCTGTGTGAAAGCCACTACTTAATGTCTTGCCAGTCCCTTATCCAAGTTATTTTTAATAGTAGAAGTTTAGCACAGCAATATCAAGTGATTCTTTGTCTTTAATCAAAGTGGTAATTTTGTAATTAATGTGTTTGAAGTCTGGTGGGATTTGAAATTGTAAAACAGTAAAGTCGTCACAAAGGTGCTAGGAGAATAAATTGGATTGTGTTTGGGAAGTGATATGAAATGAAAATGAAGATGATGTAATATTGCTGTGGGCATCCATCAGCCTTCCGCTCCCTGTGTAGTTCTATAATGATGACTTAATTTATAAACCACAGAAGTGGGAGAACTCTGAAATGAGAAATTGTGTTTTTTTTTCATTTTACAAGAGTAGCTTAAAAAAGGTGGGGATGGAGGAGTGGCACAGAGTCCTCCGGAGATGTAATCTTGCTCAGTCTTACTCTCAAGGCCATGCCACGAGTCCTGGAGATGTTCCTGTAGCACCCTTGGTCCCTTGCTATGTCCAGCATAGTGGCTGCCCACCAGCAGCCTTGGAAGTACCAGTAACTTGGGCTTTGAGGGGTTGCCTCAGCAGTAGTACCAAGGCAGTGGAAACAGAAGAGGGAAAAAGGCTTATACTCTCCCTGCAAGAGTAGAGGCAAAGTAGTCTTTATTTTCCTTTCTCTATAGTTGCAGCTACATTTGTAATTCCTTGAATTCATAAATGGGGAAGAAGCTCCTTCAGCTGTTTCTAAAAGCCTTTTCAAGAGAGGAAGCTCTTTTGAGACCACTTACCTGATGATTCCAAGTCTTCAATGAAAGTCTTTTTCTTGGGATTTCAGTAACCGTGTTTTTATATAATATAGGAGCACAGCTGCAACTTTAACTATAGTGTGGCTAGTGTAGTGACCGAATAAAGGTGCCTATTTAAGCAAGCATCCTTAAATTAAAGAAGAAAAGGCAGAAGCTCAAGCAGTTTTGTCATTTCAGTATCTTTTAAACGTGTGTGACTCAAGAGCCTAGGCTGAATCTCAGTAAGGCCTTGCAGTTCTACACTGTACAAAAATAGTTTGGCATGGTTCCTCCCTTTGAAGAACCTCTGGAAGACAAAATACAATGTGTGAATGAATGAACAGGCGGGAGTTGCAGCAGAGGGCAGTTCTGCTTGATGAAGATGTGGAAAGTTGCATCTTTTTGATGTGCTATTTTTAATTCTGCGTCTACTCGGGAAACCTAACCAACCAAATCTGAGTGCTTCTGATTTTTTGGTACCTGAAGAAATCATGAATTAAACATCATGTTTCAGCCAAAGGTTTGTTCAAACATTTTGTGAGGCAAATTCAGTCTTTTTAAAATACCTTGTTATTGCTACTATTTTATAATTTCCACAGTGCTAGGAAGGTATCCAGTCTGTGAAACTGGTCCTAGTTCATATGAAATTGTAATTTAATGGATGAATGAATGACTGTGCAGAAGTTGAAATGGTGGTTAGGTTTATTTAATGAAATATTTCTTCATTTTTATAAAAGGTAATTATTGCTTTGACCAGTGTTACCTGCTCATGTGGTAATATTTAATAGTATACCTACCTTTATGAAATAAACTCCTTAAATTGTATTAATTTGATTGCATGTTCTGCCACTTGTGTTCTTTATAGCTTTAAAAAAAATGTGGTTTAAGTGTTAACTTCATTGTTTCTCAATTAGGTGTCCTTATGCCATTTTCTTTACAAATAGTAAGCAGTGTTAGAAATTAGAAGCTGAAGTTCTACACCATAGTTCAGGGATAAAATGGCATACAACCCAGCCTCTGTGACAAATATAACTGATGTTTGCCAGTGGTATTGCTTATAATACTTTCTGGTTTAGTTTCATTTGGTGTCTCCTGCTATGACAAGAACACTGGATTATGTTCCAATCAAAATTTTGTTGCTTATCTAGCATATATAGTCCTTTGTTGCAGCTGTCTCTCTGAAATCCTCTTCATGCTACCTGTTTTACAATGGTTGGGCAGGATATGATACAAAGAAACTTCTGTTGTTGGTTTCTGGCAGTCATTTGTAGGGATTGGTTGCGTTCTTGAAAGAGATTTGTACATTTTACGGCTAAATTTTGCATGGTCATCATACACGTATGATTTTCTCATTGTATTTGCTTGTTGTCTGTAATTGATTTGTGCTGTTTTCAAAAATGCAACAGTTTCTGGTTTATGGCAGAAATTTTCTTGTGAGGAGAATGGAAAAGCAATCTAGCTATGTTTTTTGTGTCTATTTTCCCAAAAGAATACTAATTTTCATCTTTATCTGATGTTGCCATGTGAAGGATAATAAAGAAGATAAAATGGGACTTTATGTATTGCAGCTTTACTGGTACACCAGAAGGCCAGGATGGAGCGACTTCAACGAGAACTTGAGATTCAAAAGAAAAAGTTGGACAAACTAAAATCAGAGGTCAATGAAATGGAGAATAATTTAACACGAAGGCGCCTGAAAAGATCGAATTCTGTTTCCCAAATTCCATCAGTAAGTTGAAATGTCTGTAGGCTATAAACCTAAACCACAAGTGTGGTCTGTCACAATAAATTAAAGGAATAGTTGCTGATACATAGACAATATTCTAGTTAAAAGCGATATAGCTAGAGTTAAACTGGTAAACATTGTAGTTTAAAGACTAAATAAGCATAATTTAACCACAACCTTTCAGTTCACTGGTTGCTTTGTGAAGTGTTGCTTTTAAAGGCAGTTGCAAAAGGTTTGACCTGTTAGTCCTTCTAGTTCCTTCTTAAAGGCTTAATCACCTGACACTTCAGACTACAACTTCATACTCTTACTGCTTTTTCCACACCAAGTATTTTTTGGTCTTCCTGCATATACTAGTTTGAAAACTGGTGTATTAATCAGTTTATTTGAGTGTCAGAAGATCAGCCATTGATCTGGTAGACCATTGGCTGTGTCCTGACCACCATCTGGAGTTGTTCAGTCGACTCTGAAGTCTGATGAGAGAGAAGAGTTCAATGGGTCTGAAGGCTTTGTGCAAGATTATGCTTGGATTAAAAGAAAGGTTGTTAGAAGATTCTTTTGTCTTCACTTCTGAAATAACTAAATGCGGTCTGCCTATGCGTGAATGGTAACTGATAGTAAAATGGGAAAACGTAGTCTAACAGGCAGGTTTATTTTTTCAGCTGGAAGAAATGCAACAGTTAAGAAGTTCTAACAGACAGCTGCAGATAGACATAGACTGCCTAACCAAAGAGATTGATCTTTTTCAAGCAAGAGGTACAGTATGTCTTACAGTACATCAGCAACTGTAAATGCTGTTGATTTTTTTTCCCTTTCTTTCACTGTCTGCATGTATCAAAAGTGTCTGTGTGATAAATGATGGGTATACACGCTATTTGTAAAATCATCACATTAGTTTGAATGAAACCATGGAAATAATTGTCTTCTAAGCCTGTTGTTTTTGTTGGCTTTATGGTTTTCCTAATCCCACGGTCATTCCTTTCTCATATTTGGCTCAGAACAGAAACTTGTGATGCCATTTATTTAATAAATGTGGGGCAGCGGGGGGAGGGAAGGGGAGAATCTGGTTATTTGAGTATCAAAGAAGAGGGAGAAGAAGTGTTCTAAATTACAGAGCCATATGCATGCATCCATCTCCCTATCTTGTCTTCCCCTTCTTCGGTCTTGCATTCAGCCTCTGGAGTTAGCAAATACAAAGTACAGTTTTAAGTTCCAGTGTGTTCTCCCCCTTCTACTTTCTGTGTCTGCAGGGATGCAGCTTTTGGTCATGAGGGCGAAGTTATGAGACAGCTGAGCCAATTCAAATGTTGCCAGCTCTCTTCCTGCTTCTCTCTCTTGCTGCTTACTGTGCTCTGGCTCTGCGTTAACTTTTTAGACCCTTTGCAGAGCTGATTCTGCTCAGTAGCCAAGCAAAAAATGTTGCATTGCTGGAAAAGCTTGCTACAGCTGATGTGAGGGAGAGGCACGGGAAGGGAGAACTGAGATAGTGAGAGGGAAGGGACTAATGCTTTCCACTTTCAGCTTTCCACTTGAGCTTAAATAGAACATTCAAATTGAATGTGATTTTTGTATTTGTTTGTTATGGTAAATTGAAGTTAGGAATTCCTGGAAGTATTAAATCTAAGCACATATAAAATACTGCATAGTAGATAGCATATCTCTTTCAGTATAGTTACAGTTTAGAAAAAGTTTCAAGTAAAACTTACTAATAAAATTCTGTTAAATATTTGAGTGGCAGAAAAAAAATATATTTAAGGAGCTTGGTCTGATGGATTCTGTTTCTGACTCTATTACCCAAAAAATGCAATATAAGTTTCTTCAAGTATATTGTTGGCATTGCTAATATCTCACTCGGGTCTATATTGACACCTTTATATAAATGGTGATAAGTGAATAACAGTACTGTTTCAGAATTACTGCCAAAAAAAACTGATATGCTTTCCTACCGAAGTTTATTTTTAACACTGCTGCACTTTCTTTTCCTTTTTTTATTTTTAGGACCACATTTTAATCCCAGCGCTATTCATAATTTTTACGATAATATTGGATTTCTTGGTCCAGTGCCACCAAAACCCAAAGGTACTGTACTGGTAAAATTTGGATTTAATACTAATATCTGGTTTGCATCTACTAACAAGTTCTCTTCTGTGAATCTAGTTTAAATGATGATTATGAAACAGATTACTTCAAAAGCATAGAGACCTTGCATTTTATTTGTATTGGCAGTAAATATGCTTCTGTTTCCTCTCTATTTGTACATTCAGGAAAGAGAAGTATATTAAATGGAGTATGTTCAAATAAGGGTGGTATGTTGGTAGGTAGTTTAAGTAAATAGAAGCAGATTTTTTTTTTTTTAAATGAGTATGAGATACATGGTTTAGAGATGAGTGAAACTCAGATGACTTAATTATTGTCCTTTGTGAAGAGTGGATTTATTTACATGTTAACAGTAACTTGTTTGGTTACCCTGACTGCACTTTTGGGCTACTTTGTATTAACAATTTTCATTAAAGCCTCTTCTGACTATTGTTAAGTACAGTTTTAGATAGCTGAAGAGGAGAAGAATGCTGTCCAATAGAGCAGTCAATATTGCTGAATTTATTAGTCAGTCTTGAACATTCTGTTTGTCATTAAGTGTTTCACATTACTTTTGGTTTTTTTGCCCTAGTGGAATGTCAAACAAAACAGAATAATTACCTCTTCTGTGTTACATAAAGCAGAGAAAGAAATTAACTTCTTTGCAACAGCATCACACTATGACCTATAGGCAGACTACCAAATGAAATAGGTGATCCACTAATGTTTCTGTACAGCCTCCCCAGCCAGGGAGGTCTCCACATAATATATGTGTGTGTGTGGTCGGTCCTTGTAGTGTGCAGTGACCGTTACAGATCTTTACCTTGTGGATTTCTGACCATTCTGTATTTCAAAATGGTCTAGATAAATTAGATATTCTTTTTTGTAACTCCTCCAAACTGTGTGTTCTTCATGCTTTATAAGGGTTTTTTATCCTTCATTATCCAAGCTGTTGGTGAAACTACTGAGTATATTTAAATGCATATGCAGTCTTATTAGGCAAATTTTACAGCTGAACCATGAAGAATATATCAAAAGTTCTGTCAATTACATACTTCCCTTTACAGTAAATAAAAACTAACCTATCCAAGAAGAAAATTAAAACTAATTATCTGTGACTAGTTGTTAACATTTGCATTGACTCGTAAATTTAAGTGTTTAGCAATTTGATACAGCCCGTCTTGAAAATTCAAATTTAACCCTGGCTCGTTTATCAACCGCTGAAGTCCCTCTTATCCTTTCTTTTTAAAAAAAGAATCACTACTGTATCTTAGTCTTTCATTAATTTTCAGTTCATTTTAAGTTCCAGTGTAACTATGATGTAGGCTGTGACTTAAGCCAGAATTACCACTGATCACAAAAGAATGAAAAATAATTGTTTTTGCAGTTCTGATCAGTGGCATTGTACTTTCTGAAGCTGTTGCTGTCATTTTGCAGCAGTTGGAATTGTCCAGTCTCTAATGAGATGTTCTCCAGTTGAAGTAATTGGTGTAAAGACTTTGCTGCGGTTGCCTAAACTGGGAACCCTTAACTTGAGACTTCACTTCTCTCTCTTTTCATCTTTTTCATCTCTTTTCATCTTTTCTCTTTTAAAATAGTTGAAGGTTGTTGTCTAACACATCATGCAAAAAGATGTGCTTGTGTGCTTGGGAGGATTACTCTGTAGCATGGCAGAGCCAGGCTCTGATTTTTCTTTAGTGTCTCTGCTTATCTGGTTTGAGGAAGAAATGCTGATACTCATTCTAGAGAGAACACATTAAATGTGTCAAATGGTTGCAGAGCACTTATTTCTTGACATAATGAATTTTAGACTGCTCCGTATTCCTCAGACTTCTAAATCTCGTGCATGTTTCCTGTGCTGATTAATTTCTAAATTTTATCTCCTTTTCATGCAACAGCTTTGAACTGAGTTGAAAAGGGGAGAAAGCAGGGTGAAGGGATGGGAAACTTGCTTTTTATAGTTTCACCTTGTGCCATTTGGCTGACTTACAGTCAAGCTGTAGTCAAGGGGGTGGTAAAAAACTGTCTCTGTCACTTTCAATAACTGTGCTGTTCTCAGAGGAACAAAATAGTTCTCAGTTACTGAAAAAAAATAATCTCAAAATTCTTTCCATGCTGTTCTTGGTTAGTAACTGCTTATCTTATCTCTTTCATGTCACAGATCAGAGGTCCATTGTGAAAACACCAAAGACTGTTCCAGACACAGATGAAGATGAGGGAGCTCAGTGGAGTTGTACTGCCTGTACTTTTTTAAATCACCCGGCCTTAAATCGCTGTGAACAGTGTGAAATGCCCAGGCATTTCTGAACCAACAGGCCCATTACCTTTTGTAAAACCATAGCAAACATACAAGGATCTATCCAGTCATTGGGGGGCAAAAAAAAAAAAGCATTTATGCGTAGGATTTTGTAAAATTGAAGGTGTGACGAGATGGTATTTTGCTAATGTTAAATGTCAGCCCACAGAGCTAGTAATACCTCAGTGTTGTGTCACAGGCAGTTGAAATTGATCGGCTGAAAGGTCATCTGCTGAAAGACTCAGTTGCCAGCTGCCTAAACCATGTACAGTATTACCAGTATCCCAGTAACACACACCATGTTCAGTGCTTGGGTGTTGCCCGTCCTCTTCTCCACCCCAGTGTCACTACTGAATTTTGACAGGGGAAAGGAATAGAGTGCTAGCATTTTTGTTTTCGGAGCTTTCAGTGAAACACTACATGCACAGAGGAGATCTGACAGGAACAAGGTTTAACTGTTTAAACTGTTTGCTGCCACATAGTGCCTTCGATAAAGGGAAGAACGTCACAAATCAGTGGTACTCTTTGCCTTGTCTTCCCTGAAAACATCTCTGTGAAGCCAGAAATCAGTACAATCACATCTAAAGATGAAAAGGAAAAACTGCATGCGTTGTCTGTACAATACACACAGTGAAATACCCCAAAGCTTTTCCTACTGTACATAGCTCTAGAGCCTGCTTTAAGTGATTTCTTTTCTTCACCTTTATTATTTTCTTGTACTTCTGTATGTATAGTGTAATAGTCTTTTTGTTAACTTTCTTTTTTTCCCTTTAAGTGATTAAGCACGATCATGTCCCTTTTTTTAAGCTTTTATCTGAGAGAAGCAATGCCTTAAAATAAGAGCATTAATAAGAAACTATGCACAAGATAGCTTTCCTCTGCTCGTTCTGTACATTGCTCTTGTAAATGCTGATGATCTGTGAAGACCTGCAGATGCAGCGTGGTAAGAATGCAGGAAAAGTTGGAAGAGTTATACATATAGTTCACTCTGTACACTGAGTTTTACGGTGGGTGACACAAGGTAGCGTTTTGTCTGGCGTGAGGAAACTTTATACTAAGAAACTTTCGACCCACCAACAGATCAGCATCCGATTTAAGCTTGCTTCATCTGCTGGGTATCTTGCAGACTCCTGAAGAGAGATTCATTGGGGAAGTACATACAGTGCCAAAATCAACAGCAGCAGCATCGTACAGCTTTGTTCAAGGACTTTAAGTGCTTTCCTGTTTTGGCAGCCAGTTTCTAAACCCGAATTTGTGGTGAAGTCTTAGATTTATAGAAAACAAGGATAGCAATATTTAGGACAACTGAAATAAAGGCTGGAAAAGAGAAATCAAACAGACTTGAACACTGAAGCAACCTCAAGCATCTCTTTATTTTGATGATCTATTTTTTTAATGAAAATATTCACATGATCGGGGATGTATGTAACCAAGATCAAGCCAATGGAATTCCAGTACAGTATGCATGAAAGACGGCACGCAAAGAATTATGTAGCAGCACTTAGTGTGAGGCTGGAGGGAGTGCTAACCATGTAGCAGGAGACAAAGTAGACTGTCACCCACTGTAAACATTTGCCAGTGGACACTTTTATTAGGAGTTTTACAAGTGATCTATGTGAATGCACAGAGGCCTTTGTTTTGAAGGCTTTGCTTTTTTTTTTTTTTATGTGGGAAGAAAATGCCAATCCCAGGTAATTAGGCAGTAGACCCAAAGCACTTGCATTCAATGCATTTTGTTTATAAAATGAGGCCTTGTTTTTCAGCTTCATCTGCAGTTCTATGTGAAGATTGACAAATCAGTTTTTACCTGTTTATTAATAAAACCTAATTTGGATATCTTGAGTTGATGGTTTTGTGATTTAGCTGGGTAAACTGCCTTTGTAACAGATAAGTTATTTATAAAAATTAAAAAAAAATTATATTCTAATGTTTGGTTTTGTGATTTGTTTGCTTTTTCCATGCTGTGGAGCAACAGAATACTTGACGGAACAATAAGCATTAACAGTATTAAAAGTAGGCTGGTTTCTTATGGCTGACCAGAGATTTTATTTAAGCCTTTGTTTTGTTGAATCTTTTGTTTTTCCTGCCATGCGTTACTCTGTTTAATTCTAATGCAGTGAGTGTAAGGAATGTATTCCATAAAGTTGCACTGTCAAGACTGTGTAAATACCAAAGAACCATTATTCATAAAGTAATAAGCTAGTTACAGGCCCTTTTTACTTCATGCTTTAAGGTTTTATAATTTTTAAAATATTTTTCTAATTCAAAATGGGCAATCACTTTATCCAAGGTAATAGATTATATACGGTAGTACACTGTTAGTGTACTGTTAGTATAAGCATAGTTTAAAGATTAGTATGGTTAAACTGGATTTTGATGCTATGTATGTTGTTGTGCAATGAGATGTGGGATGTTCCTGGACGTGTCTTTCCCACATGGACCCTCTCTATACAGACATTGGGTGTGTGGACTTGGGCTTTCCTGAGACACAGTGATGTTTGTGTAAAAGCCCTTCAGGAGACATCTATAAACAGATTAACTACAGATCCAGCAAAAAACATTCCTTAACACAGATCAACTGAAGTGCCTTAATCTGCTGTATGAAAAACAGTGGAGTGAGGAGGGCAGCTGTATTTAAAAGCAAACAACAAACTCCAATCAGCTGTGGGTGGAAAAAGCATGTTTGGGGAAATGGGTAAAATGGAATTCTGCTTATCCTGTCAGATGTCCAATTGATCTTTTCCCTGCATTTATTTGAGTATTTATTTCTTGCAGGGTAAAAAAGGCATATTTTCATCCTAGCTCCAGCCAGCTATGGAAGCCATCGTTTTCAGCGGGCATAATTTTCAATAACTGACCCTGTAATAGTAGGACAAGAGGATTGACATCTCCAGTGTCATCTGTTCCACAGACTTTTACCTCCCCCTTCAGGAGGTTTATGTTCTTCATATGTTTATGTATATCATTAGCTCTTCCTTGAGGTTGATACCAGTATAATTGGCATATTACTGTTGTATGTTTTAAAGGGTAGTGTTTTAAGGGTTTTAAGTTTTGAAGGGTGAAATAAAACTAAAATTCACTACCAGTGTTTTTTTCCCTCAGAAGATAAATATAAAAATGAAACATTTGAGTTAAGGTTACATGATGTTAACGTTCAGGACGTTAAGTTTAAACTTTTGTGAACATCGGTAGTTTATCTTGCATGCTGATTTATTACTTTGCATTTTTGTACTGTCTTTGTCAGGGATCTCTGTAATTGAAAAGAAAAAACAAAACTGTCTTTAGAGGGAGAATTGCACACTTCTTGGCTTTTAGAGATGGTCCTGTTTATTTTTCATTAATATGTGAAATAGTCATCGCTTTGTCAAGCTTCAGAATTGAGGTAACTTTAAGAAAGGCAGCCAGTGAAACTGAGATGCTGAGAGCTGGTAACCGAGTGCTTCTGCAGTCTCCAATTAGTAGAGCTGTTTTGTTGCCCAGGATTATGGTTATGTGTGGTACCCCTGAAATTCAGATTAATTTTGAGATTAACTTGAGACTGAAGATATTAATATATAATGATTGATTTTAAAATTGCATGTTCAATATTTGTGTCAATATATGTGTATTTGTTTCATTTGTGCATGTTTAATCAATTATATGATCTCAAAATGTCTACCTCCAGCATATTTTGTAGATGCCCAGGGAGAGCACATTCATTATCGGTACTGAATTTTTCAATCAGATTCCTCTACCTTGAACATATATGGGAGCCTGCACACAGGTTGAGTAAAGATGTTGAACAAGCTTTAAAAAAAATAACCACGTATTGAAATCTACTGAGTGTTTACCCTTTTTCATAGTACTCTGGTATTCCAAAATGGGAGTACTTTTATAAAACAGTGTTACAAACTTTTCAATACAGTTAATCAACAGTTTCTGTAGTGTAGCTTGGTAATCCATGGTGAGTGTTACTATAATGTTTAGTTTTAATTTTAAATAGCAAGGAAATGCTTTGATATATTTTATTATTTCTCATTTGTTAAAAACCCCTTATAATTTGAACAGAAAATACAAATTAGCTTTAAAGTTTTGATTCCTTTCTTTGGCTCAGAGTTGAGTGATTACAGTGCATTTCTTATTCAAGCATGACTGCTTGCATAGCTCTTTTATTGCTAACTTTGAGGAAGTGTCTTGGATTTTATGTAGTCTGAAATGCCTCGTGAAGCTCAGATTTTTGGTAAGCTACTTAAACATTACTGGAGAGTGAGAGAACAGGAAGAGTTGGTGTGAACTGTTTGAGGGCCTCAGGTTCCCTGATGAGTGTAAGTGCTATAGGAGCACTTGGGAATGATGATGAACATTGAGAATGATGCACTAAATTTTGACTTTTTTTTTTTTCTTTTTGATACAATTCGCAATGATTTTGGTTTTTTCTCTATCGGTGTTATGCTTGCTTCTGCCGTAGAGCTTCTTAAATAGTGCCACCTTCAGAAGCAGCACTGGTAGAACTCACAGAAGTGCTTGGTTCAGTCAGACTAGACATGTTAATTCCGAGCAGTGTAGGTGGATGTAATTATGCTTTTGTCAAATATGCAGATATTTTCAATACAATGTCACAATCTCTGGCCAGTGGGATAGTGCTGCAGGCATGAGCTTAGCTGGCTGTTTTTCCTGATGTCCCATTCTCTTCATAATTTTAAGTTGCAAATAATTGACTGCCTATTATTTCCAAGTTTATTTAGAATAATAAAATTCTGTCGCGTTGCATGTGAGTGCAGATTTTGAAGGAGAAAGCCTATTCGGGTGCTACTTAAATGACCTATTTGAGATGCTTGTATAAACTTCATACCATTTTTTTTAATGGATGTGCATCATGTTATGGCTTTAAATTCTGTGATAGAATGCTCTTTTTCCACACCATTTATAAGAGCATAGTCTTGCTGATAACCATTTTGATGTAGTTGATTCGGTAACTAATGAATGAAGGAAATGTATATTAACCATTTTGTATGTGGTTTTGTCGCAATGGATATCAACAGACCACATCCAGCCTACGACTGATAAGTTTTACCTAAATTCAAGTTCCTATTGCAGGTGATTGAAATCCAGGGCGAAGAACTGCAGTGATGGAGACTTGGAAGAAAGGGACTAAGGGATGCTCTTGTCTTTGTTCTTCACCTGCAGAATCAAGTGGTGGTGCTCTTCTCGCACCCCACTGTAACATGCAAACTAAAATGTGGCAAATAAAGGTCTCAAAGCTGAAAAGGCTGTAAATCTTAAGGGTCCGGAACTTAAAGGTAGCATCCATAGTGTGCCTGGCCATGAAGGTGTGTCCTGGGCTTGGTCTGTGGTACCTTTTAAGTCTGTTGGTACAAGTAAATGCATGTACCACATCATGTAGTCTGTCACCAGGTGGGGTTCCTTGGTTTTGTGGTGGTTGATTTGAGTTGACTGATGTGTTACGTTCCTGGCAACAATGACCAAATGTGTTTCTGTCCCATGATTTCTTTGCAGACATGGTGCTGAGTAAGGTCAGCAGAAGAACAAGTAGGTCAGGGAACAGCACATCAGTGTGTTGAATTTACGTGCATTTTGGCAGGAAAGGGTGGCCCGCGTGTCGAGCTCGGTTCAGAGGCAGCGGGAGGTGCAGTCTGTGTAGGAGGTACCCAAAAAACAAACATAAACCCACAAAACCCATTTCTCATTACATGAGAGAAATGGGGGTGTCACCGCTGTGTATCTGCTGGTGTGACAGCCCTGTCTCCATCGCATGCTGGGGTGTCACGCTGGGCGCATTTGGTTCCGTGCCAAGGAAAGGTTCGCAAGGTCCTAAGAAAAAGAGAGTGGGAAGAGAGTCCACCACAGAAGGGAGGCACCTGCAGGGAATTCTGCCTCTATGGTTTAGGAAGTTGTGCACTTATTCCTTAAAGCAGACCCTTTATGGCCTCAAAAGGAAGCGCGATGCATCAGGAATCCTGGATTAGCTTTTTACCATCATGCTGCAGTAATAAACTCTTGAGAGGTGTTTTGTAATTAAGGTGGTAAATCTAGAAGCGGGTTCAAAACAGGTTGGTGAATATTGATGGCTCTTCTGATGTGACAGGAAACAATGAAAACTTGAATATGAAAATTATCAGCTCAAAACTTCAAATAAAGAATTAGTTTTTATAGTGCCTTTATATTTGTGTTGATCTAAGATTATAAGCAAGGCAGTGGTTGTATGTATGGAACGTCTCTTACCAGCTTATATTTAAAAAAAACCCAAACAAACCAAAACCAACTTCATTCACAAACACTACTGGGATGCGTCTTTTGTTTTCTTTCATGACCCTTTTCCTCCCTTTGTGTTTTGGGACTAGAAATCAAAGTTAAATGTAACCTTAGGAAAGAAAATACTGTCTTCCGACAGAGATACCTGACAATTAGAAATGTAATTAGGAAGAGATTGTCATGAGACACATTTTCTTTTGGCAAAAATCACTTTTTGGTAGCAGATTAAAATTGCTGTCAGAGAGAATGTTGGATGCTGTCACTGGGCATCCAGCTTGAAGTCTGAATGTGGCTTGATGCTGCATCACAGACTTGTTTGGTGGTTTGGAGAAAGTTGCCTAGGTCCTTATCTGACTGTTCTGTGGCAGCAGTGGGATGTTTCTCATTTTTGGAGTGTTTCTTTCCAGTTCCCTTGTGGTTGTGAAAGTATTTGGAGGAACATACCTCTTTTCATGTATTCTGTTCCTGTTCCTAAATGTTAAGGTTTTCAAGAAGAGGGACTTTGCATTAGAGGTTCATACTGTGCCAGTGCAACTAAGATGCTGCTGTGCTTAGTAAAATAAAAAAAAAAAAATTGAAGAGGCAGCATAACTTTGGCTTTTAGAAACCCTTCCTAATCCTTGGCACAGCTGCCCTGTACATAGGTGCATGTTAAGTGTTTTTGAGCTGAAGTATGTGACAAAAGCTTTTCCTCTTTAATAATGGTTAGTAATGGGGGGGGGTTTCTGCTGAGCTTGGTACTTTTAAATTAAAGCACTGAGGCTTTTTGAACCCTTAAGGAAGCCAAATGCTGTGCTGCCCGGCCAGTATTCTGCCCTGACAAGCTTCGCTTCTGGCCCTGGGACTCTGGACTACATGGAAGAGAACATCCAGTGAGCAAGGGCGGAGACTAAATTTCCTTTGGTTTAATGGACCCTGTGGCTGTCCTAGTGGATCTCGCCAGGGGGTGCTTTGCCAGCCCCACAGCCCTGCCTGTCGGGCTCCTCCCTCCAAATTTATCAGTAGCTTTGTTCTGAAAAACAGACTTTACCTTTTCTCAAGGCAACCGTGTTGTGTTCCAGTTCTCAGGGCTTCCTCAGCCAACAGCAGAGTTGGGTGATGGAGAGAAATACTTTACTATTCACAGGCTTTACAGTTGCCCCCCAAAAAACTGGGGTGTAGCTGTGCCGTGTCACGCTGTGGTCGGAAACTTCCTTCCCGCTTTAAGAGCCCAGCCGTGTTCAAAGTGGATATCAGGTAAATAACACAGGTACATCTTGTGTAGATTTGTTGAAAAGCCTATCATCCATTTCCTCATCTTTTGTTCCATGTTGGTTTTCGTTTTCTTTCACTTATTTGATACTTTCCTATCCCTTCATAGAATCGTCTGGGCTGGAAGGGACCTCCAGAGATCATCTAGTCTGACGCCCCCGCAGTCAGCAGGGACACCTCCAACTAGACCAGGTTTCCCAGGGCCTCATCGAGCCTCACCTTGAATGTCTCCAGGGAAGGGGACTCAACCACCTCCCTGGGCAACATCTTCCAGTGCTCCACCACCCTCATTGTAAAGAACTTATTCCTAATATCCAATCTAAATCTGCTTTTCTTCAGGTTAAACCCATTGCCCCTCGTCCTGTCACTGCAGGTCTTTGTAAACAGGCTCTCCCCAGCCTTCATCCTATTCTTCTCCTGGATGAATATCTGGATCTCGCTATCAGGCTTGAACCTGCTGATTTTTGGTTGCATTCTGTAGCTTGGTTCAAGACTTGAACCAGCATCTAGATCTCACTTGAACATCAGTCTGTCACCCCACGGCAACCATGCTTTTCTTTTGGCTTTTTAAAACACCACCCAGAAGGTGGTAGGCTGCCATGTGGTGATTTCAACTCGCTTAATATCTTCTGATTTCACATGTGAAATTCACCTTACGAGATTTTAGGACAAAATGCATTAGTAAATGCTTCAGAGCAGGGATGTCATCACCCCCACACTAGCTGGAAGTGTCCTCGTTACCAGTTTACAGGCTTGTGCTCTGCGGGGCTCTCGTTCTCTGTGGAGCCATTAGTGTGCTGTGAGGCCTAACTTCTGGCATCAGACTGGCACACCCTCCCTGGGGAGACAGGGAATGGCTAATGTCAGCATTGCCCATCCTTTGGTCACAGCTGCTGTCTTCTGACTAATATGGAAGGGCTTCTGAAGCTGAGAGGAAGATGTTAATCAAGTGTTGATTAAGTTAATATTATTTTTTTTCTGGATTTTGATTGTATGACTCTAGCCAGGTCTCCGAAAGGTGACACGGCTCATTTCAGCACAGTTGGATTCTGCCGTTACTGCCACAACCCCACAACATATTCGTTTTTCTTTTCATTTTTTTTTTAAGAGTAAAGGCATTTAATTCCAAACTTCTAAAAGACCGAGGAGTAAAACACCCCCATGAAAAGGTTGCAGAGAAGGTGGCATAAACTGGATTACTGAGGGGCTTGTTTTGTCTGTGGTTACTCATCTGTTAGCAACTCCTGTGTGATCTGAACCCACTGCTACTGCTTGAAAGAGCTTAGGCTCTGTGGTGTTCCCTGCCCTGAAACCCTGCTGTGTTGCGTGGAGCTACAAAAGCAGCCCCCTACCTGCAGTTCCTGGTTGCTGCTTCTGGGTGGTTTTTATTTGGTGGCTTGAGAGGGTGCCTGCCGGCTGTCAGGACACAGGCACAGTTAGTTCTCTCTGGGTGTCCTCGAGCAGTAACACGAGCCAGCACGCTTGCTGACCTTGTCCAAATGTTTTTTCATCAGCTTTTGATGTCTGGGTGGGTGGAGTTTGCTGTTTCCCCTGCCATTTTAGCCCTTTCCAGTCTGGAGCAGGTAAGCCTGCTGCAGTGGTGGGAGGGGTTATAGTTATACCACGGTACGGTCATGGAGAGCTCACAAATGGCCCGTTTTGCCATTTTTCTCTTGACTTTCTTGCTAGTGTGTGTGATGGTGCAGGGCTTGATGTCATGCACATGAGCTGCTGAGTCAACCCTCAGCTGGCAATGTTTTATCATCCTCTTAACCCCGTATAGAGCTGTCTGGTCCTGAGCGGGAAGGAGAGGAGCCGACGTTTCCTGCTTCATTGAGAATCACACGAAGACTAGCCTGGGGGAGCTTCTGCTTCCAGCTGTGTGCAGCTTTCAGCACCAATCACCCTGCACTTTGGATGCAGCGTTTCCAGGCAGGGCCACAGCAGGGCCCCCCGGGGATGCTCCTAAGAAACCCTGCTTGCAGCCTGGGTTGTGGGTCCTTTTGGGTCCCAGATCCATATCAGTGCGATGTAATCTGACTTTGTGCAGGAGATAAATACATCACAGCATCATCTGCGCCCTCTAGAAGATTTGCTCTGGAAGTTTCCCAGTGGATTTATATAGCTCAGAATTTAATACCCTGAACAACTCGGTAGTTTTTCGACTTAACTGTTTAAGAACTCAGTTATAATGAAGATGTATTTATTTCTGATTCCTCTTTGCAGTCTTTGCTTTCACCATGGCAACCTCTTGAGGGCAATTTTAGTAAAAACATGCAAGTGTAAAAGATTCCTGTTAATTAGAGGTGTGCAAAAAGGATGGGGGTGTCTTTTGTTTATACAGATTCTTGTATATACAATAAAGACAGGAAAACATGTAACTTTTGTCCTATTATTATGATGATGCAATTCTGCCTTGAAATGGGGCAAGAAGTCTGTTTTCCAGAACAAGAAAAAGGCTACAGTTTTGGGATTCTGCTGGGTACCACGGAGCGCAGCATGTGAAGCCAGGCCTGAATAAGTGCGGGGGAGGGCGGCACGGCGTTGGGAATCGGCTGCCAGCCCCTGGGCAACTACGGGCTCCATCGAGAGGCTCAGGAAATTCTGCCTTTGAGCCAGCCTTGCTGCTGTGCCAGGGATGCAGGAGCGCGACCCCAGGGGTTATTTGTGCCTCTGGCAAGGAGCTCAGAAAACAAGGCTGCCAGCAGGTTTGGGATAGCTGCGAGCTCCAGCCCATGTGTGTCGTGTTGCACATCTAGCCCCACGTTATTTTCAGTTTCTCAGAGATGTGGGTGCACAAGCTCTCTGGCCTTGGGTGATTGTACGGCTGTGGTGTCCCCGCTCCCCAAAAATGCAAGGAAGGAAGGTGTAAAAGGAAGGCAATAGGAAACTGTGGCATTTTGAATTGCTCTCAAGAAGCTTTCTTTGCTTTTTGCCCTCCATGCTGCCTTACAGTAGGACGGCTGGAATACTTTGGGTATCTTTGCCTAACTCTTGATCAACATGTATGCAAGAGAATAAGCTTAATTAATTAAAACCCCCGGTGTTTGAATTAACCAATAATGTCCAAAGTGCTCCTGGAAATACCTTAGAGATAACATTTGTAAAGCAATCCTCTCTGGACCCAAGGAGAAAATGTTTTTCCAATTAATTTCTGTCTAAGGGCTGGCTGTGATACTTATCCAATTGGCAAACCCAGTTTCAGATTTCAGCTTTTAAAATATAATTGGCAGCTCAGCAAATTCATAAAATGGATCCCCATTCACACTTATTTTTGGCTCGCGTTAAGAATGTGCCAACCTGGAACTCTAAACTTAACCCCAAGTGACTTTCCCAGGGCTGCTCCCCTGAAAGGGAAGCCTGGCAGCAGCGCCTGGGCCCCTGCCAAGATAAATCCTCGGCCGCTGATGTCAGGGCAGCTGGAGCCTGAACCGCAGGTGAGGGGAGAATAAAATGACAGAATAAAGGGTGGATTTTGTAAAATGCCTCCTTCCTGGAACCCTGTTATTGAAGTGATCCTGCGCTTGGCTCTCATCACTCCAGGGTCTGACACGGTACCGCGGCTTCTGAGACTGTCTGAGCTGCCAGGCCCACTTATAGGGCAGCTTAAACATAGAGTCATAGAACAGTTAGTATTGGAAGGGACCTTAAAGATCATAGAGTTCCAACCCCCTGCCATGGGCGGGGACACCTCCTACCAGACCAGGTTGCTCAAAGCCCCATCCAGCCTGGCCTTGAACACCTCCAGGGATGGGGCATCCACAGCTTCCCTGGGTAACCTGTTCCAGTGTCTCACCACCCTCACTGTAAAGAATTTCTTCCTGGTATCTAATCTAAGTCTCCCCTCTTTCAGTTTAAAACCGTTACCCCTCATTGCATTGCTACATTCCGTGTTAAAGAGTCCCTCCCCAATCAAATTCCCTTGACGGCTTAATAAAGAAATTAATTAATAATTTGACTAAAACATACATAGTTCATAATTAAATGTGTTGATTAGTCCCTTTCTCTAATCCCCACATCAAAGCCTTATAACCAGCACTTCAGGCTGCCCGAACCTGGGTGCTCATTCCCAGTAGAGAAAGTCCCCAGCCTCTGGGCCTGCCATGAGGGTCCAAATTTCACTGTTCTCCATAAGCAGGAGACCAACATCCTGAGCAGGGGGAGCGAAAGAGGAGCGGATGGACATCGTCCCTGCACAGTGCTGGTGGTATCTATCCCAGCTTGAAACACACGCTGAAGTTAAGACGCAGAGTAAATGCTAACAACATGGTGTGTTCCAGGTCCGTGTCCCAAGCAGCAGCCAGCGGAAGGCGGTGGAATGGGTTCAGCTGCTGTTTGACATGCCTCGGCTGTGGGTACATGAATTTCTTTCGACCTGCGGTGGCCCCTCTGGCCAGGAGGCCCGGGTGAAGCTGCCCCCGTGGCCAGCAGAGCCAGAATCCCACCGCACGGCACTCCGAGGTCCGGTGCGGTCCGCATGCGGGTGAGTGGGCGCAATCCCTGTGGGTGGGATTTGTGCGAGTGGGTGAGACGTCCTTGGGAAAGCCAGCCTTGCAGCAGCACCTCCCCTCGCTGGTGCTACCACATCGACACCTTGTGGTGGACTTGGCCTTCGTGTTTTTTTAAAAATATTGGTATATGTCCTACAGATGTCGGTTGCCAAACGTTTCCTAGAGCTCATTCCATTTGGCTGTTTATGCTTTTTTTCTTTCAACAACTCTACTTTAAGCTCCTTTGGACAAACACAAAGAGCAAAGTGCAGAGGCTTTCCTAAAACCGTGTCTTCCAGATGCACATCAATATACTAAAAGATGAACAGAAATAACCACTGGAAAGTGTTTTTTCTACTTTTCTATTCATCTAGAACTAGGATTCTCTGCTTCTTTTTTTTTTCCCTAATATCGTTATTTTGACTTCAATTTAGGCTGATACTCCCTTCTTTTTTTTTTTTTTTCACTTCTGCAAGGCTTAAATATGATCTATGTAACATAAGAAAGATGCTCTAAAGGTTTAAAGATCTTCCATCTGCTGCTTTAAGTGAAGCCAGGGCTCCAAACCTACCACATGTCATGTATTACATTATGAGCGAAAGGATATTCAGATGCTGAAGTTCTTCTCTGAGAACGTTTCCCTGTTGGAAATAACATTTTTACAAGCTTCTGTATTCCCTTTGGTCTCTTCTGAACAGGACCTCCTGTGGGGAGGACTCGGTATTTCTCATTCCAATGATAGTTTTGAGTAGCATTTATAATTGCCTGCCAATGGCTGTGTATTTTTTGGCAGCGACAAATCGTAGTCGAGTTTGCTTGCCTGCTAAGAATTTCTTTAGCATCTCTTTTTGGAGGGGTGATGGGATGGGCTGCAGCCTTTGCCAGGCTCTCGGGGCACTCGGGCTTTCTGTTTCCCCGGGGCTGCAGAATGCGATTTCGCTGAGGAGGTGCATTTTGCTGTTTGCCATTTCGAGTGGTAAAAGCCGTCACGTTCCCCTGGGCTTCTCCTTCTACCTCCCCTAGCAAGTGTCAGATGCTCTTTGGTCCTGTTTAGGCAATTCTAGTTCTAGGAACAGAATGTTATTCCTGTAGTAAAACTAGGTCTAATCTGTAAAACCAAATCGCCAGATAGCGATGGTATCTTTGTGTTGTGTTCGTGTTCAATGTTGTATTTTATTCAGTTGCTATAGTTGATATCCCTTATTATTAGCAGTTTTCTGAGTTGTTTAGAGCCTCTGTGGATATTAAATTACAGATATTAATTTCAGAGCTGGACCACGCTTTGCTCAGTGTTGCAAGGGTGCAGATGGGTGGCAGCCACCCTTTTCAATCTCTGCACAGCAATACCTTTTTGAGGTTTATCATACCACATATAACATAAAATGCTTGCTTCTACCACTTCTACTTTTTTTTTATTATTATTATTTTATTGAATACCTCTTTGGTCTTTGATGAGAAAACTTCTTTCCATTTGTCCAGTTTGACTGGGTTTTTTATGCCACCCGCCTTTTGCTGCCTGTTTCTAGCTTATGGTTTTGCTCTGCCATTCAGTGTCCTAATGTCTGTTTGTCTGCTGTATGAAACCAGTAGCATTAGTAGCTCCCTCAAATATACTATCTCAGTGATGTTTGGTAAAGAATGAATGTTGCTTTTACAGTAAACTTTAAGGCAGTTAAGAGCATATGGTTCCTGCTGGCATCCTCTTTGATCCTGAGAGGAGAGAAAAGTCAGCGCAAGCACCTGGGAATGCAACTTTAAGTCTGTTTCCTTCCCCAAAGAGCTTTTGCTAGGAATGCTGCTTTAAGGAGTGATGGGAAGGCAGCCTGAGCATATCAGATCTCTGCCAGGCCAAAGGTATCTATCTATCTAATGGTTTTAACAACAAATAAAACCAAACAATATTAAAAAAAAAAAAAAGCAGAAAACAGAAATTATGAAAAAATAACAAAAAGCAAACCCTTCAACTGGAGAGCAGGGGTGAAGGAGGAGGTAGGATGCTCTCTGGGCTTGAGCAGGAGGAGGCCGTGGCACAGCAACGGAGGAGGTGAACGCTCGGGGTGGGGAGGGAGCACTAAACAAGGGTCGGGGGGGGGCAGTGGGTGGGGAATGGGGTTTTGTGAAAGTGGAAGGAGAGGGGTTGGGACTGGGAAACATTTTGTAACTTGTGACCCACCCCATAAAGAGTGTCATGGAAATTCTTAGCCCAGTGAGAATTGGAGAAAAAAAAAACACATAAAATTTGGGAAGCCTAGGAAATGGTGTGACACAGGGGAAACCGAAGAGAAATGAGATGGCAATGCAGTTACAGTGAGCAATTCTGATGCTGCCATTCATCGACAGAGGCACATTGTCTGATTTCCTTGCTGCATTCAAAGGCCTGCCAGCCCTCTGTGTATTGTCCTAAATTTTTGGCTTGACACCTTGCATGTGAAGTCCCCACAGACTGGGGAGGGGGGGGAACACAAAATGTCCATTTTATTTGCATTTGTCAAGTCAGCACGTCTGTACATCTTACTAAGAGTTCCTCTGAGCCTGCCTTGAGACCTCAAGCCAGTGAGCCCAACTCGGGGTGCAGAAGGGACGTGGCTAAAATGCTAGAAAAAGCCCTTTACCATCAATTGCAAGTCATAGCACTTTCTTAATAATGCTAATGACAAGCGGTGCTGTGATGTTAAACTGTGCTTCTCGAGAGTTCCCAGCATCACAGGAGGTAAATATTAGAGTGATCTTGTATGTATATGAGTGACTGCAGAGCAGACCTACCCTGGGCAGAGAAGCAAAGGGCTTATGGTGGCAGGGTGAAGGACTTATGGCTCCAGGAGTAAAACTGAGATGTTCTGTCTCCTGGCTTGGGAAACGTCCATGCAAAAGGTGAAAGGTAATATCTGAATTGTTATCTTAGAGATATGTGTGTAAAGTACCTGGGTCCAATGTGGAAGTTAGTCTGTTAGAGGCTTCCACCAGAGGCTTTGGGGACTTTTTGACTTGCAGAGGGTCCTGTCCCACCTGGTGAGGTACAGGGCTTGCTTGTTCTTCCCCAGCAATCCAGCTTGTTTAAGGAGGAGAGAAGCTATGAAACCTGTCTTGTTCTATTTAGTTGTTTGTGGTTAGTTCAAATGGTTGCTTATAAATTGTGATAGCTCGTATGGGAAATGAGTTAAAATGTTAGCAAAGCTCCTCAGAATAATTGGCAAACACAAGTGTCTGATGCAGAGCAAGATTACCTATCTCATAGAGCATCTTGTGGCATTAATTTTTATGGTATCTAAGCTCACCACATTAATAGACTCGTCATCAATGTTCTGCGAGGAAGAGATGTCTAGGTTTTAGAAGAGGTGGGAGCGAGGTAGAGTGGGCTGGAATGCACCAGCTGCAGGGGACCACCCTCTTTCCTCCTTTTCATGCTGAGGATCCATCGCAGGGGTGACTGCTACCCGAGACCTCAGTGAATTATTTCTATCTAGTTTCCCTAGCCCCTCACAGAGGAGGGTGTCTGTGACTTTGGGAAACGGGTGTAGAGAAGGGAAGAGGATTCTCTTTTATGAATTTTTATCTTATTTAATCATCTTAAAATGAACTTGGCAACTCTGTAAATCTCCCTTAGGAAGGCAAGCGTCTCCTGGAGGATTGCTCCCACTGTTTCCAACTTCTCCTAAAAGAGTCTTGACAACCAAAAAGCAGAGAACATCAAGGGCTTTCCGAGCCTGCTGGGATTTATGGGTTCATTTCCAACTTGGCCGTGAGAGCTGGACTCCAATGCATCTCACCAGAGATGCCAAAGAGCAGCAGCCTCCTGCCCTGTCTGTGCAAAAGCTGCCGCCTCCTTACTGTCAGCAGCCCCTTCCCCTGCCTCAGGAGCTGACAAAGCCCAAAAGCAACACTCCTGTCTTGGAAAGTGCAAAAGGCTCTGCGGTAGAGACTCCTGAGTCCCAGATGCTCATGCAGTGGAGAAATAACGAAAGAGCCTGTGCTCTCCATGGGCTCTTGGCCAGGGGCAGAGCCCCCCTCAAGCAGGCGGTGACACAGCGCTGCTGCGGGGCTGCCCTTCCAATGAAAGCTCCATGAGAAAAAACCCTCTGGAGAGCAGAAGAGCCAAGAGAAACTAAGCTCTGTTTAGCGCCAAAGTCTGATTTGTTTTCCCAGACACTTTCTCAGCAGAACGCACATTCTATGGATTTTACTGAAAGATTCTCCAGTAAACAAGACAGAAATGAAAGAAGAAAAAGAAAACAGTTATTAAACATCGAGTGAGGGTTTTGAACAACCACCAAATTCCTGTGCATCCTCAAAGGAAAAGGAGAAAAGCTTATGTCTCCAGCAAGCCAAGGGCACTATACAAAGGCAGCCTGCCAATTTTCCTATAGATTTTAAATGCTTTCTGTACTGAAATATGTAACATACATTCCAGACATAAAGATAAATGTTGACATGTAGGCTTACACGCTGTCATTTGCCACTTGCTCCGTTTTAGTATGTGGAAGGTGTTTTTCCACTCTGCATCGCACTTTCTCTGTGAGTATAAGCATGTATACAGCAGCATAGATGTGTACATCAGTCTATATATACCTACAGCAGCAGCTGGGAAAGCTCTGGACAGGTTGTTAGGCAAGTCCACGAGCCTGGCATAATAAGCACAATATAGGCATTTAATGCACAAAATGTCTCAGGGCAATTCAGTGTGTGGCATGTTTCAGCTCAACTAATGGTGGCTGCAGAGCCCAAATGCTTTTCAAAGTGTTTTCACAGTGCATTTATTCCATAGTTTTGTTTTAACGTCATTTCTAATCTTTATGTAATGTGCAGTGGATATTGTGTATGGCAATGTGCACCAGCCATTCTGGAGATCCAGCTGTATATTATGAGACTAATTAGTGGAAAATACATGACATATGGAAAAAAAAGTCATGTACTGCGAAGATAAATTGTACCTTCAAACTCCAAATTAGAATTTCTTGGAGCCAGCCCCATGTCTATAAGAGATTGAACTGATACAGCATACTTATTCCCTGAAGATTCTTTACACACCACTACCAAAAAAAAAGCTGCTGATGGTCTTCAGAGGGAATTGGGTTGAACTGTCACCACTTTCACAAAATGCACCATGTGATAATGTCACTAAAGGTCAATTACTGCTCCTGCGTCACCTTTTCAAAAGCAAGAAAATTGAGAGTTGTCAGTTAAGGCCACGTATAATTTCCTGCCTGGGACCAGCATCACCAATTGCACTTCAGAGAAGAATCTAACAGAGCTAGTGAGTCCCCACCTGGAGTACTGTGTCCAGCTTTAGAGTCCTCAGCACAGGAAGGACATGGACCTGTTGGAGTGAGTTCAGAGGAGGGCCACAAAGATGATCAGAGGGCTGGACCAGGCTGAGAGAGTTGGGGTTCAGCCTGGAGAAGAGAAGGCTCCAGGGAGACCTTATAGCAGCCTTCCAGTACCTGAAGGGGGTCTATGGGAGAGATGAGGAGGGACTCTTTATCAGGGAGTGTAGTGATAGGAGGAGGGGGAATGGTTTTAAACTGGAAGAGAGTAGATTTAGATTAGAGATTAGGAAGAAATTCTTTTAGTGTGAGGGTAGTGAGACACTGGAACAGGTTGCCCAGGGAAGTTTTGGAGGCCCCATCCTTGAAATGTTCAAGGCCAAGCTGGATGGGGCTTTGAGCAACCTGCTCGAGTGGGAGGTGTCCCTGCCCATGGCGGGGGGGGGGTTGGAACTAGATGGTCTTTAAGGTCCCTTCCAACACTAACTGTTCTATGGTTCTATTATAGTGCACCGTCAGAGTTTGTAAATCCCACCTGAATATTGGACTTGATGAAGCATTAGTACTAAGAGGAATGGAAGAAAAATTTAAAAAAATAAAGAAAAAAGAAGACATTATTCAGAACAAAGTGGTTTAGATGACCATTTTATGATGTGTTAAAGCATTTTTAAAACATGTCACACTGACATACTTAAACTTTGGTACAATGCCAAAAACCTTCTGCACCAACCTTAATATTTGAATCACAACCTGAAGAATTCAGTGGAATAATGCAGAGATTAGCAGACTTACAGTTTACTGAAAAAACAAACATTTCCTAACAGAACACAGTTTAAATGTTTGTAATCATAAATCAGCTCTATAATTGCATTATGAGACCGTGTTTAAGTAAGTCAACAGTAGTTTTCTTGTTTGATTCAACAGAAACACTTTAAAGGGTTCTGTTGTTGTTTTTCTCTCTTGGTAACATTTGGGTTTTTCTTTTTTTAATTAACAACCATGATCCCTTAGCCCACATCAGGACTTATACTGGAGATTACTTCCCTGATTTGATTTACATTGTGCGTGATCCCTGAGTAAAATACCTGCAGCTCCCTTCACGTCCTCTGGGGTACCTCCCCCACCTCTGCTCACCATTCTGTGTGGTCACAGCATTGATTTATAAACACGAGATATATCTCTGAATGCTCGCTGACAGAGAGCTTGACCTGTGTCAGGCAATAACACGGACCCAAAGATGCCCAACAGCACTGTGTTAGGGGAACTAGTCCAAATTCCTTTTTATCTTTGTTGAGTAAGTAGTCATGAGGGGTGTCTGTGGAGAGCCTTTTACTGGGGACTATGGTACTTTTATGGTAGTTGAACAATAGGTTAGGACTGTAAAAACATGTCTAGTGTTTCAAGGTGTTAATGAAGGTCTATGCAATCCCGAAACTGGTCATCAGTGAGGTTCAAATGCCGACAGCCCAGTTACCCTTAGCCCTCCCATTCACTTCCATGGGAGGTGAATGAGATCCCACTGCAGTGAACAGCAGCACTTGCCTTGACGTGATGCCCCACGCGACGTAGCCGGTTGATGCTTAGACTTGTGCTCCAGGAACAGCTATAGCCCTTGCCACCAAGCCTTTTAGAAACACTTGGTTAAGCCTCAGAGCAGCATCTTTTTTGCCCAGGGATATGTGCTTGTTGGGAAAGGTTTGATCTGGCAGCTTCACAAGTTTCTGTGTCTTTGAATCAGTAAAGTCAAGCTGGCAGTATCCCTGATATTGGGGTACAAAGCCATGACGTGGTCCACCTCGCCGTAAGGGAAGAAGGAACACAGCTCCCTGTGTATGTCTGCTTGCTGGGCAGAGGGTGGCCTCGCAGCTGGGGTGGGCCAGTAGTCCCTGTAAGGGGCATCAGGGTAAGCATGGGCTTTCTGGAAGAAGCCCAGCCCGTTGCTGGAGTCCAAGAGGAAGGAGTGCTGTGGGCACGTGCTGGGGAAGCAGTGCTGCTGCTGCAGGTGATGCTCGCTGTACAAATGGAGCAGGTCACGGGGAAGAGCTGTGGACTGTGGCAAAACACGGTGCTGGGTCTCCAGTGCCTGTTTGTGCTGAGTACCGCTGGGGACATAGTGGTTCCTCTGACCCATCCTGTGTGTGCCGCAGCGCTCCTGGGGCCAGCTCTGGTCTGGGCTCATCCCACCCCGGGCAGGCGGGAGCACCGGTCGCTGGACAGGGCATCCTGGTGGGCAGGTGTGGTCCAAGCTGTGGGGGTGATGAAGGGAGTAGGGGTTGTGCCTGAGGTCACTGCAGTGATGAGGGCTGTCTGTCACTTCTCTGTCCTGAGAGGGGTGTATGGGCCAATTGTAGCTGGAGGTGCAGTCACTGATGGATAGTGCTGACATCTTCTCCAAGAGCAGCTGGTCTTGCAGCAGCTCTAGATGTAGAAACTGCTGGTTCAGCCCCAGGTCAAAGCTGGGGCCACCAGCCCAGGTGCTGGATGGCCGCTCAGGACAGCTTCCCCGGGACCGCCCTGGGCAGCAGGGAGCCCCTGGGCAACCGCTGGCTTCTGGCAGTGATTCTGTGCAGGCATCAGGTGGTGCAGGATCTCCTCCTGTCCTGTACGGCGAGTGGTTATGCTTCTCCTCCTCTTTCCTCAGGCTTAATGGGACCCCTATTTTGGCCCTGAGTTCATCAGCCACCAAGAGCTGAGCTTGATGTGGTCTTTCTGGGTGGTAAAATTTGCACTTATTTCCATAGGTGCATTTTTTACCTGAAAGAATTAAAAAAAACAAACAAAAAAAAAATCAATCAGGAGGCCACTAGCAACCATGTCAATTAACATCCTCACCATTTCTCCCCAGCACTGTGCATTTGCAGGGGGCAGGAGGAGCACAAACAGCAAAGAGGGGAAGTGCTATTTTCCAGTTCAGTACTTTTGACCCCAGGTTTAAATATCACTGACCTGAATAGCAGGGTGAAGCAGTGAAAGCACATAGCAGTGAAAGGGTATCTCTGCTATTTTGGAAGTGTCTGAAACTCACTTATTATAGTTCTGGTTGCTGCACTCAGTGGGCTGGGAGACCCGCTGCTACCAAGGGTTGCTTTAAAAAAAAAAAATGGTATAAGGGATTCACCACTGAGAAACCTCCACGCTGCTGGAGAGCTGTTGGGAGGGGAAGTGTTTGGATGGCCTTTCCCAAGTGCTCCACTGCCAAGTCCAGGCTGTAAAGTGAAAAGCCTGCACAGGGTTTGGGGGTGGTCAGCACAGCCAGGGTGCCCGGTTTGGGTGCTGCCTGCAGGGGAGGATGGAGGAGCCAGAAACAGCCTTCGTTGAGGCTGAAGCCACTTAAGCAGGAGAGGAAAAAAAAGCACCACAGGTGCGAGCAGCCCGGACCCAAGCCCCTGACACACAAAGAGGCTCTTATGGCTAAAGGAATGTGCTGCTGGGAAGTGAGGGACAGGAGGAAGAGGGGTGGCCGTTCACAGCATGGAGAGAAACCCACCATAAGGACAAGGTTGCCATTTTGGTTCAGGAAGCGCTGGCTTTTTGCTGAGGAAGTTACTAAGAGTGGGTCCATGCCGGCCTAACGGGTCGTCGGGAGGCATAAACCTGAAAAAGGAAAAAGTCGCTGGGGGGAGGCAACAAAAATACCTCGAGCTTTTGGAGCTAAAGTGCCATCACAGCTTGTGGCAGAAGCTTAGGACAGAAAATCCCTTGCGATCCTTTTGTGGCCTGTCCTTCAGGAGTCAGGTTGCGTTACTGGACACAGTGCCCTCCTGCCTGCAAGGACAGCGCTGCTTCAGCTTCACAGAATCATAGAATCATAGAATGGTTAGAGTTGGAAGGGACCCTAGAGATCATCTAGTTCCAACCCCCCTGCCATGGGCAGGGACACCTCCCACTAGACCAAGTTGCTCAAAGCCTCAGTCAGTCTGGTCTTAAACACCTCCAGGGATGGGGCATCCACAGCTTCCCTGGGCAACCTGTTCCAGTGCCTCACCACCCTCACTGTAGGTGTTGTTTTTTTCCTGGTAACTTAAAGCAAGGAGAAAGTCATGGCAGCTTGTTGTAGCTCTGGCTGGCCAGAGGTCCCAGCCATTGCAGCATCCCTTCCTTTTTCCAAAGCTCTTCTGTGGTACCAGCACTGCAACGCTCGTTATCAGCTCCCTTCCCTTTTCTTACTAGACACTTAGGAGAGCGAGGATTAATTCAGTTAATTCAGAGCTACAGCTGGTCATGCACATGGTGTGATAAACAGGCCCAGCCTTGTCAAGGACTGGGTGATGGCTCAGCCTGGCAGGCAGGGTGCAAGTCCCTTAATGAAAGCCTTCCCCAGTGGAGATGATTAAGGGCCAGAGAGACCAGCTTCTTGTCTCTGGTCTTCTAGAAAGTTATGATTACAAAAGCATAGGAAAAAGTGCTGTTCTGACTTGTAGGGGAATTAAAAATACTGCCAGAGAGCCTACCTCCCCTCACGGATTTAGTTCTGCTTCTTACAGGAAATAGAAATTAAAAGATACTAAACCTCGGGTTAACATCCCAGTTTGGATTGGCAAGAAGCAAAGCTGGTCACTAATGCTGCCATTCAAACAGAGAAGTTCACTGAAGAGTGACATGGGGGATTTAAGACCAAAGCTGAGGGAGCAGGAACTACAGAAATGAGATAAGAAAAGGTGCAGTAAATTTCTTTTTCTGAAAAAAAAAGGGCTCATATACTCTGCTGCCGGTGGGAGGTGCATCGATGTTGGAGCTGACTTGGCCCGTAATGTTTAAATTCAAGCTTGCTTAACAGCAACTGTCTCTTACCTGTTACTGACAAAAGAGTACATGAGTAGACGCTGCTCAATAAACCATTTCCACTCAGGGTTTTCATTCTGGAGGTCCCGGTAATGGTCATTGGAGACAATGACTCCGTCTTTCTCATAAGCAACTTTCACTATATAGCGATCGTCATAGCAAACTATCCTCTTGCCTTTCACCTTCCGGGATGGGGTGTACACAAGGATCAACTGCTTTTCAAGCTCTTCAAGAATGTGCTGATCTGGTGGGGCGGTTGGCAGAAATAGAAAAGGAAAAAATAAAAAATATAAAAAATTAATAATGACCATGTGCTAGAAATGCTCAATCGTGTGCTGGAAACCAACAGGGCTCTAAAGAAGTTCCAGCACTTTAGGCAACTTAAAGTGGTGTGATTTTCAGATGCACTGATATGTGGTGGTTGTTTGGCAACTTGAAAATTAGGCCTTTTACAAAAGCATCTAATCTTAAAATTTGAGATGATACCTTTTTTAATTTTTAAGTCTTATCCAGAGAAAGATTGCTTGAATTCCACACCAGAGATATGCTAAAATCCCTGTAGTTCCCCTTTTACCCCACTAGATGCTAGAAAGCTCATAACCAGCCCTGGTATGAGTGTTACTGGGAGATAAAACGTGTCTGATAGAATAAATAAATAAACAAACAAACCTATTTTGCTGCTGTTGAGGACACCCTGGTTTCTTGTCATTCCTGCTACACAGAAAGGCAGATCCCCAGCCACCTCGACTACAGCTGCAGATGCCAAGCTGCTGGCACAAATCTGGCAGATCTTTTTCTGTACAAACTAAATCTCACCACCCTACACAGGCTTCAGATGGTGTGTTTCCTTCTCCTGGGAGAGGAATCCGTGTAGCTCCTGTATTGGGGTAATAACAGCTAATAGTCCCACCGTAGCCAAAGCTTCGGATGCTGCAGCCTTTGAATGCTGTGTGAAACGATGTCCCTGAATCCTGGCCAGCCTTAAAAGCTCACAGACTCACTCATTCTTTAACTCAGCTGGCAGCAACTCGTGCTTCTAAAGCAGAAGGCTCGAGGCAGTGTAACAAAATCCTGCAGGCAGTTTTAGCTGCCAGCCAGGAGCGTGTGGCAATAAATTAATGATTAATTTAAGTGATGGAAACCTGATACGCAACTTGCACTGTGTGTGTCTTTACAGGGAAAACCCATACTGGACTTTTCACACCGCTTGCCTCCAAACTGCACCTAATGGTTGCCAAATTATGCCCAGGATGGTGACCTACCTGCAATTGGACTGTCTTGACGAGGGGGCTCCTTTCTCCAGAGTGGGACAAAAACCTTGATGTACGTGTGCCCCCTTTCTCGAAACCAATCCACTGCCAGCTGGATCCCCCAGCAGGAGAATACCTCTTTGTTTCCGTGACTATATAAAGAAAAAAAGAAAGGAGGAGGATGGTGAGGCAATGCTTTCAAGACGTTTAGAGTTCTCTTTAAGTGAGCTAGTAAAGAAAGGCAAAACAAACAGCTTTTGAGTCGTTCACTAGTTTCCAAGAAAACAGCCTGGCAGGGTATCCTGGCTGAACAGGTCCAAATACCTCCTCCAGCAGAACCAGAAACTTGTTATCCAAAGCAGCTTGGATACTTAAAAACGGAGGTATCTTATCACCCATTTCTGTGACCTGCCTGCTACCCAAGCCTGCTACTTCTCTCTGTATCTGGATGGACTTGGATCCTAAAGTACCATCAATATCTTAGGCTATATCAGATCCTCCATGTGCCTTGTCTAATGGTTTGAGGAGTGACAGCTTCTTCCAGCACAAGCAGAAACCCATGAGAAAGAAAATGTGGGACTTTTCAGCTGCGGTAACAGTGACATTAGAGATTTCAATGTCTGAAGCTGCAGCTGACCTCTGTGGGAAACTGGAGTCAAACTATGGGGGAGGGAAACCTGTAAGAGGCAGGATGGGAAATACAAAGAAACTAACCCAGGACACCAGAAAAAGGGACAAGACCTCAGTGGAGATGGCCACAGACACCTCAGTGCCATCTTTACCTTGCCCTAGTTTGTGGATTTTTGTCTTTATTGCATTAAGTAGGGAAGCCCTAGGACAGGCACTGCAGAGGATGCAGGCAAGGCAGGTTCTGGAGAACTATCAATATTCAGATCAAGACACAGAAAACAACCTCAAGAAATAGGGATGATAACCTTCCTGAGTCTATTTCCCTCCCTGCCTTGAAAGTTCTTACTCCTTGTCATTCTCTTATCTAAAATTTGACTACAGTGCAGTGCACATATAAAGGAAGGTAATTTTTCAACTACCTCTGCATAAGGAAACAAAAATAAACTCTATAGATAAATACCCTCCAGTATCTACAGAAGCCTCATGCTTGTACTTTGTAGTGGGTATTATCCAGAAAGCTCAGTCTCACTCAAGTTTTCACCTCTGCAAAACACACTTGGAAATTACTCTCTTGGTTGCTACACCTGCCTGCAGCAATGGACCAGTCAAGGACATTGTTACTGTCTTAAATACCTCTCTCCCCACCATCGCCCAGGAATTCAAGTCTAGGTTATGCCCACATCAGCCTCATCATCAAAGCTCCATCTTACACCTAATAAAAGTTTCAGTGCTGGAATGGTGGCCACAAGCGAAAACCAGTGTACTTTGGAAGAGGAAACATGGTTGTTTATTAATAACTAGTCAGGCAATAGGAAGTCTTAAAGAAAACCCCACCCAGCAATAACAAAGGGTCTGCAGTGCTCAACACATCTAATATCCACTCTAGAGCAACTGTTCTGTTTGGTTTTAAAGGGTAAGTTTTTGGTTTTAAAGGGTAAGTTTGACCCAGGCTAGGTATAAAGACAGGTGATTCACAGAATCACAGAATCACCTAGGTTAGAAGGGACCTTTTAAGATCATCTAGTCCAACCAATAAAAAAAAAAAAAAAAACACAAAAAAACCACAAACACACACCCCATCACATTCACACCACACAAAACACCACCCAACACTATCCATATCCCCAAGCACC
>JAOQGH010000023.1:51928626-52061125 GCA_025769975.1 Gallinago jamesoni
GACCAAAGTCTGCCCTCCGGAAGTCCATGATGGCAGTCCTGCTGGCTCCCCTTCTCGCTTCCCTGAGAATCAGAAACAGTGCAGGTGACTTTTCCAGATAACTGTAAAAGGAAGTCTAGGTACATCTTTAATGCCATGACTCAAAGAAAGTTCAACCACAGCCTGCTTCAACATTGACTACTCACGTATTTATCCTAGTCAGCTTTAGGAAAGTAGTTTTAGATGTATGCCCAGTGCAGCAGGTAAAGCATCCAAGTGATTTGTCCCGAAGGCCAAGCAGAACCAACAAGAAGAGGCACCTGGAACTGGTTTTGTGCTATCACTTAACCCAGTTGTTGCTGTATTGCTACAGGGCCCTTGGATCTTTTCATTCTCCTGAGCAGGGAGTTTGTGTTGCCTGAGGACAGATCTGTCATAGCTCAGTCCCATCATTCTCCCTCCTGTCAACAACAGGAATATGGCACTTGGATCCCCTATCAGCAGGGCCCACTTCTCAGGAACCAAAACAGCAATTTGGCCTGGCTCTGACTCCGGCAATTAATCCAAAATTAGCATGAAGTGGATCCTTTTTGCATTGTGCAATTCCAACCCCTTTGAGAAGAGGCTTATTCAAAACAACTCGTTTTGAAAACTCAAATGGCCCCATCTCCACCTGGCCGAGACACAGCATCAGCCACAGCTTTGGCAGAAGAGGGAGAGCCAAATGCAGACTCTGCTGGCCTAGAAGGCACCTGTACCTGTCACAGCTCAAAAACTAGGTGTAAGTGGAAGCACTAGACTAGGTAGCAGCAAACAGGGTTATGACAGTTGTCTTTTCATATTAACACAACTCAATCTATGTTTTCTCCGCCAGCCTTGCTAAACTATCCTGACCATGGACGGGCCAGCAGACAGGTACTTTTCTCATTACATCTGATGGAAGCACAAAGCGTACTCAGATATCTGACTAGTGAGGCTGGCTGAAGGAAAGGTTATTATCCATTTGGTTTCTATGGACTGGCTGATAGATTATTAGAGGCCACCACCTCACTCACTGTGTTACTCTGGGCCATATATGTCCTTTTCAAAACCTTGTACGCAACAATGGGCCCTCCACACCAGCTCTGAAATGTTCCAGAAACACCAGACCCGAGATAAAAATACAAATGCTCAAGATGCTTTTCTCCACCCAGGAAACTGCATCTCCAGGCTTCAACTTTTTGACAGCTTCATCCCTAAACTGCTGCTTCTCCTGCACTTTCATGGTTGTTGGTGCTGCTGCTGCTGATGTTTTCACAGCAAAGAAACCTGACATCCCTTTTCCCTGACTACGCTGCAAACAGCCCTTCTCCATCTGGCAGCAACAAACCAGAAAAAATAAAACAAGAAAACTGAAAGCACTCACCAAATCCATCCCATCAAACAAAGTAAATGTCATTCACATCACTTTGGAAAGGCATCCCAGAGAGGAAAGCAGTTCTTTCCAGGCTGTGTCAGTTCAGCATGAACTAACAAGCTTTCTCCATCACACCAAGTGGTCTTTAACTTTACCAAGACAGAGGCTGGGGATGTGTGAGAGGAGCTGTAAAACATTTGCCTTTCTGAAACTCAGAAATACTTCACATTCCTCTGATTCCTTTTAGGTGAAAGACGAGGAGTCCATGGCAGAACACCAGCTTTCAATAGTCTAGCAGGCAAACATCTCTCAGCCTAACACTTTGGAAATTATTCTACAAAAAAGATTTAAATTTGACATGCCAGAAGCATGGTTGGCATCTTGAAAACCCATTTAGGTGAGCCTGTGGTCTAGGAAAGCAATATGACGTGCTAGTTCAAGCCATCTGCTGCACATGCCTATAATATCTCTGTCTAGCAAGCTCCTGTGCATGGGCTGGTGCAGCGGGTTGATCTCAGACCTTTCCCAGTGTACTCCAAGCTCATTAGCCACCAACCTACTACTCTGGGCCTCCTGCTCAGTGGTAAGGGTGCATCTTCTGCCATTTTGAAACCAACACTCTTCTCTGCCTTGTCTACCTCTGCCTGCTCTAAAAAAGCCCTGGTAAATTGGTGAGGGCAAGGCTGGGCCAGGAGAATGGAGCACATGAACAGTCAGGGGTAGTATTGCCTCTGCTGCAATGACAGGGTAGGTGCTCATCTCAGCCACTCTGCCTGAATGGGTGCTCATTTCTTTTGCAGAAAGGCAAGAGGGACACCCTAAGGAGCATCTAGGGTGAAAATGCAAACGGGGACAGAAAATCCTAATACCTGGCTACTCATGGCCCAGCCAAGGCTAAATGATTTTGCTATGTTCATAGAATCATAGAATAGTTTGGGTTGGAAGGGCCCTCTAAAGGTCATCTAGTCCAAGTCCTCTGCAATGAGCAGGGATATCTTCAACTAGATCAGGTTGCTGAGAGCCCCATACAACCTAACCTTGAATGTTTCCAGGGATGGGGCATCTACCGCCTCTCTGGGCAACCTGTCCCAGTGTCTCAGCACCCTCAGCCTACCACCCTTCTGTATTTCTCACTCCTCCAAGAGCTGCTCTGACCAAGGAAGCCCTCATTTTCAGGTGGGATTTCTCCCTTCATCCAGAAGATGCCATAATCTACTTTGTCCCCTTTGCCCTCTAATCAGAGGGGATGTGGTCTCATCTCACCTCACACCAAAGCCAACTGAAGGAGGAACCCCTCTTCTGCCCTGTCTCACCCTGCGAGGACAGGCTTAGACATGCTGAGCGGAAAGGGATGTTAACAAGGAAAACCAGTGGAGAAACTCGACTGCCAGGACCTCTGGCTGTTCTTATTGCTTGAGTAAATGGAGGCCAGCCCACTGCTGTCTTTGGACTTCCCATCCACGTGGATGCGCCAGGCTCCCCATCAGTAGGAGTGCTTTCACAGTGTCAGGACACTGTGTAGGAAACGTAATTGGCCCGGATGGGTTGCTACACTGTTCCCAGAAACAGCGTCATTTAAAGAAGAAACGAGACTATTTAGTACAAAAGTCAACTATTGATTTCCTGGTGTTTCCGTCAAAATGAAGCCAAACCGAACACCAACAAAAAATATACAAGTCAGGAACATTGCTGGGGTTTACTTGCAAGTCAAAACAGTAGAGAACTGTGCTGCTGTTAGGAACCAAAGCCACTTGTCTTTATTTCCCCCCTCCTTCTTATCTTAGTTGGGCTGTTCTGTCTACCTGATCATCACTTTTTCCTGGAAACACCTCAGCATGTAGACTCAGAAATCCGAAAAGGCAGGGAAACATCAATGGTGAACTGAAAGTGGGGGAGAGCTGCTGGATCATACAGCCATGAGCAGTCGTGGTTAGCCACCTATCAGCTTGTAAAGGGTCAAATTCAGAGCGAGACAGTGATTGCATTTTAACAAGTCCCTAGAAGCTGTGCCTCAACCAAAGAACAAGAGTAAGCAGTGAAGCAGTGGTTCATACATTATACATTAAATATATCAAATACATCAATGCACCTCTCACCTGAAGGAAAAATAACATACTTCATGCCATCAGCTTCAAAATTCAAAAGCTTCAAAAGAGGAAGGGAGTTGCCTTTCAGGAAACAGAGATTACCTCATTGCAACATTGCTGCCGTCGATCACAATGGGTCTCAAGTGACTGGAAGAATCACTGTCGTCTTCTCCAGGCCACCTCGACCCTGGTGAAGTGCTACATGATCCACGGGCGACAAGTTTTAGCTGGGAAGGCTGAGCCGGGTTCTCCAGATCTTGAGGTTTGCTCCCCATCCGAATCAGCTCTTTCAGCACATCATCCTCCAGGGCCTCTTGGCCCAGGGTCTCCAGCACTTTGCAGATGTCCTGTTTACCATAGCCCAGCTTGCAGAAAAAATCCAGCTTGCTCTGGTGTGCTTCCAGCCCTGCCGCGGAAACTTTTCTGGAGCGTGGTGGCACTGGCTTACTGGAAAGTGAGCTGGCCAGTGCCATCCCAGCAGGCATCTATGTTCCTCTAAACCCAGTGCTCCTGTCTTCCCAGCCTCCTCCAACAGGCATCAGCTTTAGCTGGGGGAAAGATGAGAAACAGCAAAAGGCAAGTATTAAGGGAGATGGTGCAATTGCAGTTATTTGCCCGGTGCCCAGCAAAGGACTGACCTGATCAGCTGCCTTCTCTCTGGAGAGACCGTCCGATCCTCTCTCTCCACCTTTTGGCATCCTCCTGGCTCCACTCTTACTTATACAAGCCCCAGAGCGTTCCCTGTGATGTTTGTCACTCTCTGGATGTTATATCAGGCAGGTGTCACCCTCCTTCCACGGGCTGTGCACAGTGACATGCCGCCTGCGTAAGTGTGCGCCCCGCAGGAAACCGTGAAGGGGACGGTGCAGCCGGGGATTTTCAGTTTGCTCAGTGTGGTTTGTGTGCCGCAGATAAAAATCTGTCGGATGCTGTTGGATGAGCCCCCATGCCATAGCAACTTCACCCCTGTAGCACGTTTCATTGAGTGATTTAAGGAGACAAGTTGTTTGCAAAGTAGCTGGGAACTCTGAACTTTTTTTTTTTTAATAGTTTTGTTTTTCCCAGTATGTGTGTACACACAGACACATCTCACAAAATTCTATCACTCATCTGTTCCGATGATGCCTGAGTGACTCTTTTCCTGTTATTTGCTATTTCAGTGAGGGCTTTTACATCTAGAGAAGCAGCTTGTTTTTTGAAAGCTGCTGGGACCGTGGCTGGAAGCAGGCAATCTAAAAGTGTGTTTCAATTTCACTTAGATTTATTGTCAACAGAAGCTGGTGATTGAGAAATGAGTGCGCAGAAGCATCAGAAAGCTACTTCAGGCTTCTCCAGAAGTACACCGTTGACGTTTCTGGCCTACCCAGTAAATGAGGGTGATGGGAAGCAGACACAGGTGTACCCAGAGCTGCTTCAGCCCAAGGAGCGTGACGAGAGCAGGACACACATGGTGACCACCCATATGTCAAGCCAAACATGTCACTATTGGGCTCGTCACCGATCACTGCTGGCTAGCTTGCACCAAAGCTTCTCTCGCCCCATCTCTGCAATTATTGCTGCTACCTGGATAAAAGCTGTGTCTGGTTCATCTACCCACATGTAGGATGTAAGGGCAGCCCTCTTCCTTTTTCACTAATTGCAGCCAACAAACAAAGCAGAATTATTTGACCAAACAACTACCTCCATGTTGAGCCCAGAGCCATAACCCCATTGCACCTACCGCCTCCCCTTCCCAGTCCCCCACACACACATCACCAGCTGCTCCCTGCCCAGCAGTGGGACACCCCAGGAGCCCAGAAGCCAAAACCATCTGGAGGAAGGCATGGAGGGGCTGGAGAAGGGGAGATGGGAGAGGAGTGTGAGCACAGCTCCTCCCAGAGGCATTAGGGCTCTCCCCGGGATATGGGGAAGAAATCTGCTTTGGGTTCAGTTAATTTAAAACTGATTAGTTCAGTAGAAAAACCTGATAATTAGGTTTTAGAAAAACACGGTAATTACTACTTCATACAGCTCTGACCTTTACTTTTCCACAATAGCCTTCTAACTATTCTTCAGGGTAAGCAGTCTGGCACTCTTAAAAGTGACAAATAACATCAGTCAAATAAAACCCACCATAAGTATGTCACATACATAAGGGAACAGCAGGTACCATGTGTATTTTTCTATTGAAATGAAAATGTTGCTTATTTTAGCCATGGGCTTGACTTGTATTCCTCACAGCCCCACTCTGCAAGTGTAACAGTTTTCACATCTTATCCTTGTCTTCAATTAACATACTTAAGATGGAAAGGAATTTCCCTGCTTTTTCATTACTGAAATGGTTTCTCATCTTTGCAATAACTACTGAAATACATTAACGTGTCTTTGTACCCAAATATAGCTGAAGCTGTCGTTGCTGGGCTGGCAATGTAGCAAACTCTGCTTCCAGGTGTGCGGTCTGTGGCTTAACACATACTACTTGATTGGGGTTTTCATGATGTTTTTAAATAATTTTTTTAAATTATGGTAAATAAAAAACTTTAGTTGTTATCTGTCCCCAGGTTGAAAAGAAAATATTTAATACATATTTCAATAGCCCTCACTATTAATTTTTTTAACCTGTAGTTCTGTCTATTCTGATGCTTTTTCTTTTCTTTCCTTTCTTTTTTATTTTTTTAATATCAGAGCAATTTCCCACATTAGCCTCACGTTATGTTGTGTGTATGTTTGTCCTGGATTTCATCAGAAAGTAGGTTCAATACACTCCTTCACAATTTTACCAGGCACTTTTCCAGCTACAGAGGGTGCAGAGGCCACACTGTCTCGCAGCTCCCATCAGCAGCAGCAGCAGCAGCAGATGTGAGCACATGTGGGATGAAAGCTACTCACCCTGTCACTTCTTCAGCCCCATCCCAGGAAGCCCCAAGCCCATGGAAGGGACCTCTGGTGATCATCTAGTCCAGCCCCTCCTGCCAAAGCAGGTCCACCCAGAGCAAGTTGCACAGGAACTTGTCCAGGTGGGTTTTGAATCTCTCCAGAGATGGAGACTCCACCACCTCCCTAGGCAGCCTGTTCCAGGGCTCTGCCACCCTCACAGTAAAGACATTCTTCCTCCTGTTTAGATGGAACTTCTTATGTTCAAGTTTGTGCCTGTTACTTCTTGTCCTGTCACTGGGCACCACTGAAAATGGAGTATCAGCCACCACCAGCAACCATGCTACTTCTGCAAAGTTATCCTCTGGATTGCTGCTGCAGTTATAATTAGTTAATATTTGGCTGCAGTTCAGCCACATATTAAAAGTGAGTAATACTGTGACTGCCGGGTTTTCACCCCAGAGAGAAAAAGTTTGAAAGCCTGAGATAAAAGCCTTGGTTACAGCCAACATTGAGGTCAACACTCTCCTGAAGAGAGCATTAAGGAATAATAAAATCACTAGTTTACATGTTAGTAAACAGTCAGTAGCGTTCCCAAGTCCAACAGCTCAGTTGGTTGCTTATAACCAGCACAAAAGCATATGACAGGAGGAGAAGCTGTGTATCACAGAGTCCAGCTTCTGCTGTCGCAGCCAAACAGGTTGGGAAATCCCATTTATAAACTTTATGACCCTCATTTTCAAACCACTTAGGTTTCCTCCTGCCACTTTCCCCTCCCTTACCTCGGCAGGCTCTGTTGGGAAGCTGCTTCCATTGAGAGCCAAAGTCTTCTCATTTTCCAGCTAAATCTCCCCACAGGTAGTGGTGTGCCCACCCCATCTCCCAGGTTAAAAAGCACCACTCTCTCTCTGCGGTGGTGTGCCCACTCCTGCGTACACACACACACACACACACACAGAGGGAACGGCTTTAGTCATGTTTCCAAAATGCTATTTTAATCTTAACATTTTAGCCATTAAAAAAAATTACTTTTGACTGAAAAATTGAGAGACCTGTGAAGGTCTTCTGCCTTTTTTTATACAGTGACAGGCTTGGAAGACTAGAAAATAGTAATTGGAACTTTTTGTAAAAACTTTTAAATAAAATGAAATAGTGGTTATATTCTCATTCCTCATCTTGCATGTCTTTAAAGAATAATTTTTGCCCAGTCCTTCCACCAGGTGTTTGCTCCACTTGCAAACAGTGAGAGCAGGACCGGGTGCCCAGCAGATGTGTGTTTGAGCAGCACGTCCAGCAGCCACACTCCACAGAGCCACAATAAGGACCAGTTTGACCCAGAGGGAGCTGGGGCTCCTCGAGGCCCTGTCCTGCCCCAGGGGTGTCAGCAGGCGCAGAGGGGAACGTGGCCCTGGCCAGACCTGGCACTGGTTGAGGCAGGTCAGGTTGGGGTGTTCTCTAAACTAGAATTGTCCGTGCCGAGTGACACCAGGGGCACAGCGACAGCTCCCTGCCACCACCGTGTTCCCTCTCACACCTGGAGTCCAGACTGCATCGTCTTCCTCTCCTGTCCCTGAGAATGACACTGCAAACCAGCCCACCCATGCCCATTGAGCCCACCAGCCCATTCAAGCCCATCCCATGAGGTGCTTCTCTGAATGAAGACGGGCTGCTCTGCTTTCAGGAAAATAGGAATTTTTACTTTCACAAATTAGAGGCGCAGATAACCTCTTAATAACAGGGCCGGCCATTTGTCGTCTTGATGACTAAGAAAAGATGTGCCTTTTTCTTCCCCACCTTCCCCACTGCGTTTGCCAAAGCCAACACCCTGTAGAACGAGCCGTACTCACAGGTGGCCCCCGCTCACTCTGGTCCAGCTGAGATTTCTGCGTCCCACCAGTACTGTCCCACCATCCGCCAGCCAGAAGCTGGATCCAGAGCAGCACTGGGCTCACACGGAAGTCCTCAGTCTGTATTTAGAGGCTTTATGGCAAGGCTGATGTCAACTGAGAGCAAACAAGTGCGGTGAGCAGGTTAGAGCTCGTCCTGTAGGAAGGTTTTACTTCCTCATTTGGCTGGCAGAGCACTCAATTAACTGTGCAGGTTGATAAACTTTCACTTCGTTTTTTAAAAGGAAGGAAAAAGAAGAAAAAGAAAAAAAAGAGATCCCCAAAATATCTCAGTTCCGAGTCAGATTAGTCAAACCCACACTGGCAGGGTTCCCCAGCACCGGGCAGTAAGAAGATGGTATACGATCCCACCAGGGATGCTCATTCCACACACACACCTCCCATCTGGCAATTTCTGACTTTCAGGGATACATGGAAAAATATTTCTAAAAAAAAAATATAAATCAACTTTGTGCTTAGCACCTGATACTGCAAAGCCTCGTTCAAACACCACCGCATCTGAGGGAATCTGAGACGACAGTAAAATACCAAAACCCAAACCAAGCCCCCTTCACCTGCTGGTGCCTCCACTGAAAAGACAAGTTCAGTGACCACAGTGACACACAGCCTGACCTGCAGCACAGGCCGACAGCCCCTTCCCCAAGGATTTCCTCTGCTCAGGCCCTTTCCTTGCTGCAAACAGACGTGCCCCCAAACCACTTTTAGGCAGAGGGGAAGGCTGGGGACTCAAGGAGGCGGTTAACCTCTGGGGTACTTTGGATGCTGCAGGCAGCTCTACAGGAGGGGTGCCCTCTGCCCACAGGGCTGGGGGTCCCCTTGGTAACAGCACCCTGTTTAATCCACAGCCCCATAGCCCCCCCATCACCAGCTTTGCCTTGGCATGGCTGCCGGGAACCCTCAGGGCTGCCCTGCTGCTGGGCTGAGCAGTGCCCGGGCAGGGGCAGGGAGGAGGAGGAAGGGCAGCGCACAACCCCCTGCTTCAAGTAGCAAAAAGACCAATAACTCCTTCTGGCCCACGAAGGTCTGGCTGGGCAGGTTACCCGCTGCAGAAATAGGAAGGTGTTCCTCAGCTACACACGGTGCTGGTTGCCAGCTTACCCAGAACAGCCATAGGAGCCTTCTGGCTGCACAACCCCGGGGAAGGAGGATCTTCTTTGCTCCCTTGAAACTTGCAGAACGCTGAATGCCTTGCCACAAGACCCCCGCAGAGCAGCACTGTCATCGGAAAGGAAAGAGAAAGCTGCTGCGTTATTTATAACCCAGGAGGGCATCAGAGCAAACACGCGACATTGCATGGGATCAGCTTAACTCCTACTTCTCAGTAAAATGGTATTTTTCCTACATAAAAAAGAGCAAACCAGAGCTTATAAAAAAGAAACAAGAAGAAAATCAGGTAAGAGAACTTTGCACTCCTCTTTCATTTGTGGTGAAATGACTAAACCCACCTACTGTAAAAAGCCACGAGCAAAAAAAACCTTCAATGTCATTCCAATCACAGTCAGCCAGGCAGACCCTCACCCAGCTCCTGAAATCTGACAGGGGCCTTTACCTGGGTGATCGCCGGTTGGGAGACAGAAGACTGCGCAAAATAGAGAACCACACTTAAATTTTTGGATGGTCTCAAACCTTTTCGCCCACCAGCGCAAATAAACACTTGGGACCCCAAGGCTGCGGTTCCATAGTGTCCTGGTTTCAGCTGGGACTGAGAGAAATTCATTTTCTAGTAGCTGCTGTGTTTTGGATTTAGTGTGAGGATAACATTGATAATACATATTGTCTCAGTTGTTGCTAAGTGATGTTTACGTTAGTCAAGGACCTTTTCAGCTTCCCAGAGAAGCTGAGAAGGACCAGACAGGACAAGCTGGCCAAACGAATATTCCGTATGTCATGCTCAGCATGGAAATGAGGGTTGGGCAGGGATCACTGCTGGGGACACTGATCATCGAGTGGTGAGAGTGAAATGTATAACTTTATTTTGTATATTATTATCATCTTTATTATCATTTTTATCTTCTGTTACTGTTCTATTACACTGTCATTATCTCACCCCTCCCTTTCTCCCTCTTCTCCCCACCCTATTGGGGCAGGGGGACCGGAGCTGTGAACAAAGGCCTGGGTGGTCCTAGTTGCTGGCTGGGAGTTAAACCACGACGCAGAGACATTTCCTTTCTCCACTCGGCTCCCTGGCGCCGACAAGCACGACGAGTTATCACAAAGTGCAAAGATTTATTGCTGCTCAATGGTATTATGTGCAAGAGGGAAAGGACTACAGGAGGAGAGCTTTTCGAGGGGAAGATGCCCCCGCTAATGTGTGTTCCTCTGTTGAGCTGAAGACCCAGGATTTACTGCGTCGTGGAAGAGCTGGACCTTCACCATAAGAAAAGCATCAGCGACCTCAAAGCCAGACGCCCTCATTGTGGCAGCTCCTGGTGGCTACAGAGAGGACCAAGCGTGACGTGGAAGGAAGCTTTCTGTGCAAAACCGCTTTCCTGGCGGTTCTAGACTTTCATATGGAAAAAAACCATTCTCTTGAAACTGGCTGTGTGGAACACCACAGGTGCTTTGTTCTACACACCCCGGTGAGCTATTTGCTTTGCTAAAGGAAACAGTCATTTATTGCATCAGCACCAGAGAAAAGCGTTATTACTGTCTTCCTCATCTGAAAAAGTTCACCTGCTGGGAAAAATCAGACAAGGGTAGGTGGCTGTAGTGTCACAGTGAAAATTCTTTAGCCCCTAACCAGCAGAAGACAGTCAGGATAAAGTAAGCGCTTAACCAAATGCAGGTCTACTATCAGGAATATTTCAAATAGTTCCTGGAACTAACACAATCCCCATCCTGCCTTGAGCAAGAATATGTCCCTGCTGCCTTCAGAAAGGCTTGGGTCAGACCCCCCAAGCCACATTGAGAATTCACCCTCCTGTGCACTAAGAACAAGTCACCGTTTCACAGCACAAGCTACACTCCCCATTTTCAGTATGATTTTAACACACTATTAGGCAAAATCTAGATGTTTTCTGCCAACGAAATTCTCTCCCTGTTGGAAACAGTGGAAATTTTGACTCGGAGGCAGATGTTCCCCCCAAAACTTTACATCACTGACTTAACAGGTCCTGCCCGAGCGGCTGGATCAGTTCCCGACGGGCAATCCCATACTGAGACTGGTAAAGAGCCGGGATCTCTGGAAGAGGTATTTTTACCCACTTGCCAAAATGACCACCTCTCCTCGCCCCCTAAAGCTACACCAGAGCAGTGAGCACTCCATCTGGCCACAGACTGGGGAGACCTGAGAAGGACTGGGTTTCAGTAGCACAACCAATAGTAACTTCTTTTACTTCTTGGGTAATGACAATCTCGTTTTAGGATCTGATGTAGCAGGGGCTCAACTTGTTTTTGCCTGAAATATCTAATTTTCCTCTGCCTTTTATATAAAAAGATACTGCTATTACTCAAGCGTTTTCCACTGGGGTTATAATAAAAAGTACCTTTTACAATCAGAAAGTCCCAGACAAGTTTCGAGTTCAGAAGTTTACTGCTCTTCAGCTTAAGATTTCAGAAAGTTTTTGGAACTGTCTTTCGGTTTCAGTGATTTATTGGAAGACCTAAACCTGAGGTAGGGTTTACTGCTGCCTTTTAACACAGGTGCCACCTTTAACCAAGATGCTACAGGCTTCCTCACTGAGAAAAAGTGCCGTCTGTCAGCAACCAGACCAAGTTTTACACAAAAATACTGCCCTGTAGCAAGTAATTCATAGAATCATAGAATTGCCGAAGTTGGAAGGGACCTTTAAGTTCATCTAGTCCAACCATCAACCTAACTCTGATAACAACCATCACTAAACCATGTCACTAAGCACTATGTCAACCCATTTTTTAAAATACTTTCAGCAACGGTGCCTCAACCCATTCCAATGTGCAACTTTCAGGGTAAAAATTTTTACTAATGTCCAATCTGAACCTCCCCTGGCTCAACTTGAGGCCATTTCTTCTAGTCCTGTCACCTGTGACTTGGGAGAAGAGACCAACCCCCGCCTCTCTACAGCCTCTTTTCAGGTAGTTGTAGAGGGTGATAAGGTCTCCCCTCAGCCTCTTTTCCTCCATACTGAACAACCTCAGCTCCCTCAGCCTCTCCTGATAAGGCTTGTGCTCCAGACCCCTCACCAGCTTTGTTGCCCTACTCTGGACCCACTCCAGCACCTCAATGTCTTTTTTGTGGTAGGGGGCCCAAAACTGGGCACAGCACTCGAGGTGAGGCCTCACCAGTGCCAAGTACAGGGGGATGATCACCTCCCAAGTTCTACTCACCACGCTGTTCCTGATGCAGTCCAGGATGCTGTTGGTCTTCTTGGCCACCTGGGCACACTGCTGACTTGTGTTCAACTGACAGTCAAGCAGGATTCTGTAAATCTTAGTGTAATTTAACATTTTCCAAAGTGCTTGTGCTATCCCTATGCATGCAACAGGTGATGGACACAATAGGAGAGGCATTACCCAAGCTCCAGGAGGCTTTCAAGCAAAACCCATAATCCTGTTGTCAGTAACATACAAGTTTTAGATGAAAAAAATCAGGGTATAGGAGGGTGAGATTGACAAAGGTAAGAGCAGCGAGAGATTCAGAAATGCCTTTGAACTTCTTGAAAATTTTGAGTGCAACTTCCTAAACATGCAATTAAAATGCTTGTCCAAATAATTAAGTTGGGGAGTGGGTGGTTGTACTTTGTTTCGTTGTGTTTTCTTTTGTTTGGGTGATTGTTGGGGTTTTTTTTGAAAAGTGGAAGGAACAGGTACAGCTTTACCTACAGAGAGTAAAGGTTCATGGCAGCCCAGAACCAAGGACATGTGGCACATTCTTCCATCCACACATGGCGCTACACAGAACAACTCTTTGGGCACGTCCCAAAGGAAGAGCAAACACACCAAGTCATCATGCCAAAAGGGGGTTTTGGTGAAGAACGCTTAGGTGTTGCCAGCCCACCCAGAGCACAGCCTGGCGTTAGGCTTGGGGATTTCCACACACAAACTCCTGGCCTTGGAGAAATGAAAGAGGGAGCCACCAGGAAGGTGGCCCAGAGCCATCAGGCAGAGCACACACCAGGATGAACGTAGGGAACCCAGCCTGGAACACCAATCACTCGTATACAATCCTCACCCTACTTCTACTCACTCGTGTGATGTCCATGGGATTGAAAAGGGATCTCTGTTGCAAAACCCTGACCTCTCTCACTTGCCTTTAGTGCTTTAAGACCAGATCCCATTCATAACAAGGTTTTGGTCAAGTCCACTTCAAGTCCGCAGAAAACTAAAGGAACTGTAATGCATGACTACAAAATAGGTCTCCAACTTCCTCTTATCCATGGAGTACAAGAGTCATCGTATTTTTAAGTTGTTACAGATAAGGGAATACATTAGAAAACTCTAAGCAACTATATTTTAAGCCTTTAACCTCTGAACAGAGCCTAAAGCATGAAGGGTTCCCCTTCAAACAGGCCTCAGCTAAGGCAAAGTGAAGAAGCTGGTGTTTCCGCTGCAACACTTTCTATGTCACTCTCAACACTGTAGCGGAAGGTAGGGTTTTTTCTTCTGTTCCGGTTTTTAACTACCATAAGCACCAAAGGTCGATACTGAAACCAAGGTTGGAGACAGCACTGATGAAGAGGAAACAAGGACAGGAAAGTGTGAGTTTTCATTAGACCAAAACAAGTCAACTCTCCAACTCCTGGATAATAAAAACTCCTTCCTGCTCCAACACCTCTGGCAGGAATGGGAACAGCAGGAAATGTCTGTGGTTTCAGCCGATCCTACGGCTTGTTCCTGTCATTTCCAGGAGAACCACATGTACAGAACCACATGTACACAACCATAACTCCCGATGACCGCAGCAGTAAATCCCATCTAACTCAGAGTGCTCAGCTGTCCATGTGGCGAACTGCAACCCCTCCAGTGTCAGCAAAGTAGCCTAGAAATGCCACTTATTTAGTCTTACCTAAAATTAAGTACTTGCCTCCAAATAGGGAGCTTTTCTGCTGTCACCTAATTTTTGAAACATCCATATTTGAAAGTTTCATCTTAAAAATATAAACAGGTAATTTCATTAATCTGAAGATACTGGGTGCATTTTTCAAAGCACTAAGGCATACACCTTTTGGATGTATTTTTTAACCTTTTATTCTGAAGACTCCTTGACCACCAATGCAAATTGACTATTTACTTCCCTACACTACTCTCATAAACTTTCAGTTCTTAAGCATTTACCTGTTGTGAGAAAGAAAAGCTATTTCTGCTGTGAAGTAAGCACACTCACTTCAAATAGGGTGTTTGTCTCTAAATAAGAGGTTCTGCATGTCCCACGAGTGGCTGGGGGCAAGCTGAAGCCTAGGAATGCCTGCTGAAACTCTTCATACTGTTAAGTCACTTTTGTCATCTCTCTCATAAAAGCATCTCTGGTGTTCAGCAAGAACCCAGCTTCTTCTCAGAATAAAGTTGGTTTTTCTCTTACTATGATTGCCATTTCCTAAAAGCAGCAAGAACTCTATTGCTTTACCATCTCCACATCCTTGTCAAATTCAGTCTGTGTTTTTTGCATGTTAAAAACGTGGAAAACAAACGGAGGACAGCACGACAGTATAAATCTTGTTTCTTTAACAAAGCAGGCTGCAGGTAGGAAGTGCAAGAGAAAACCTACTGCCTCAGCAGCAATACCTCAAATGAATCACACCCTGGAGCAGCACAGTTCTTTGGAAGTCCTCTTATGCTCAGACTGAAAGTAGAAACTCTCTGGAAGGGAACAGCGACAAACTCCCAAGAGGGGGCTTCCTGTTTATCGCTCCTGTAGGACAGCGGGGCCGTGCTCTTGCTGAGACTCTGAGGGTGGCACAGGCCCCTGCAAGTCCCCAGGGAACACTTAGAAACATTTCATCAGGAGACAGTTATGGAAACCCTGGATTTCCAGTTCCATGCTTTGAACCACACAAAAGTTAGAAAGGATTCAGCACAATATTCACTTAATATTTAACAAACCAAAAGACAGGGTAGATGTCTATCTACCCACACTATCCCCCATCAACTTGGGTCTGGATATTCTGCTTAGAATTTTCTGCCATGGGTTAAACAGCTGCTTTTGTTCCTTTAGCACCAGCCTTCCTGTAGAAGCACCTTCATCAGAAGCTCACTTTCTGTGTACAGTCCATTCAAATCCTCCAGCCAGACACAGCTACTGGGCCTCTGTGGCACAGTGATTTGCAGCAACTCTTCTCTTTTTGGCTGCCTTGAATTTTAGATTTAGTCTTTGTCCTGCAAATCACATTCCAATAAGGTGGTATCACACTATAAAATCTTACTACTTATTACAACCAGATGCTACAGGAAATATTACAGAATTGCTCACCGGTGCCAGCAAACAGAGCCGACAAGACTAAGCCAACCAGAAGCACCTAATTTTAAAGGAAAGGCAGAAAAGAGTTTTGAATATTAATATACAAAAGGTTATCTGCCCACTCTCTGGAAACAGTGCACACAAAACATCTCTGTCTCCCCAGGTCTTCTCTCACCCTCATCGCCAAAGCATCTGAAAATGCTGAAAGACAAATACAACCTCCCTGTAGAAAGGAAGTATGTCCTGGACATCTTCTCGCAGTGAAGAAGGCTAATTCATTTGTTGGTGCATACTTATGGTTCCAAAAAGCTTTACACAACATTCCCTATGGGAGACTCAAAACATTTCACTAACGTGAAGTATTTTATTGAAACAACCTTTTTGGAATCAAGGCTTAATCCGACAGCCACACGCTGGGCATTCTAAGGCCAAGCTGCCAACAGAAGGCAACGACTTTTATCCAATAACTGCAAACTCATTTGAGAGAACGTTGGAAATGCTAGAAGAAAACACATTTTAGTTCCTCTCCATCTTTTCCTCATCCTTCATCTGTACTTGGACCTCTCTTTGTCTTTTGATTTCTTAGGACTTCTGCTTCTGTCTCTTTTTTTATCCCAGTCTCTTATTCGGAAGTCATCTCTGTATTTGTCTTTTTGTTTGCTGTAAGTGTAGTCTCTTTCTTGAGATCGGCTGCGACTCCGATGCCTGTCTTTCTTCTCACTCTTTGTCTTCTCTCTACAGCGTTCCCCTTCATGCTTTCGATCAGAATCCTGTCAAAGGAAGTGGACAGATACACAGTTATAGACAAAAGGGGAAAATACACAAAGGTATGAAGAGAACTAGAAGAGTCAAGCATGGTTGATTCCTTAGCTAAGGCTGATGCTACCTGAAATAGATTTGCATCCATGACGACTTGAAACAGATAACAAATAAAAAACACCCACTGTAACTATATGAAGAAGGTTAGTTTACACGTTTTGTCAGCATTTACCGAAAATAAGCATGGCTGCCAGGCACGCTGCTGCTTGTATTTCCTAAGGAGCTTTAGCCAAAACTGGTTATATCAGGGATTCAGCTCAGATATATATAATCAAACTCTTCATAATAATCACACAAGCTTCTAAGCTAGATTTGGATTTTGATTTCTTATCTAAGCAATGGAAATATCTCAATCATAGGTTTCGGTTCAAGCCTCTAATAATCCTTAACAGCCTTAAATTCTAGGCTTTGGAAAAACAAGTACACCACTACAAACACAGGCAAACTATTTCACTTCCTTGAAGCTGGCAGGCCACAAAAAAAAGGCAGCATGGAGAATCTGACCCTTTTAAATGTACAGACAAACAATAACAAAGTAATGAAAAACCAGTATTATTCTGCAGGCTGATGGGCACGACCCATATAGAAAACACATGAAGATACACTCATACACAGGCACAGTACACTCCAATGGGTACAAGTCTGCCTGACTTAAAATGGCCTAAAAAGAAGAGACCAACAGTACGTACTGCAAAGTGGCAATGGTGTCTGAGCACACACACAAAAACTCTTTAAGAAAAATGCTGCAAATTCAGGTAGCCAAAGATGAGGAAATTTGGCATTTCCCCAGATTTCTGCATATCATCACTAAGAATCCAGAATGGCCCCGCACACAGAACAGATTTGCTCTGGAGAGACATGAAGTTTACGTAACCAAAGAGGAATTGCTGTCAGTAGAAGATCATCTTTACTTGTTTCACTGGACAGACAGTATGAAGCCCCTGAGGCAGGGTATCAGTAAATGAATAGAAAATGGCTCAATTCTCAGACGGTGAAACATCACACTAGCAGGATTACGGCACAGCACATGCTAGAATGACTATGACTACGTACCAACATGCACACAGGCCACAGCATCATAACAGTTTTAAAAGTAAAAAGATAAAGTTGCCATTTCATTTCAAGGAACTCTAAAGACTTTTCTTAATACATAACACTGTGTTTTTGACATTTTTTGCTCTTATTATTCTACTAAGGTATACAGGCAAACAAAATACAAGAGGAAGCTTCAGAATCCTGCAGAAAGATACCTATACAACTTGCTATTAAGAAAGTGGTAAGCATTTTTGAAGGTACAATTATCTGAATGTTTAGTATCATTATAGGCTCTAGTAGACAGATACCATTTTATGGGATTTTAATAACAACACTGCTAAACACACCATTATGAACTATGAAAAATGTCTGCATTAAATGATATAGTATTTCTTTCTTCATTTCTGATACAATTTTCATTTTTCTACATATGTACTCGTGTCAGTAGCATTCACAATTGTATGGCTAAAACCTATGCTGCATGTACAAACGAGCAAACTTTATTTAAAAGAATAGTGAAAAAACCCTGTACTCCAAGCAGAGCTTTCATCTAGAAAGGCAGTGACTAGAATGGTTCCCAGAGCAAATACCACCTTTACAATTACATAGATAACGCTGAAATACTAGAGTTACAATAAGCAACAACCCCCCTGGATCAACATACACATCAGTAATCACAGATTTGATCTTTATCCACATAATCAAGAACTTCTGCTGCTGGTGCGTACAGGAATCTCACTGGCAGCCAAATCTTTACCACCAAACTTTATTTCAGTGGAGATTTAAAAATCTGAATCCACCAAAAAGGAGTAGTGCTTCCAGCTATTTATAAAAGCTTGGTCCATTCATCTTCAGAATGATGCACAGTCATATTACTCTTGTACCCAAAAGGCATGTGTTTGAACAAGAAGACAGGTTCCAAGCCCCTCTGGGGCAGGGCCTGAGTAAAGATCAGAAGATGGACACACTGGTGGTAAAGTAGAAAGGAACAAGACAAAAATATTGGCCAGAAAACCAAATGGCGGGGTTGGTGCACTGCTGCGTTCTAGCTGTTATGTTGCTGAAGTTTCCTCCCAGCACATGGGAGAAACAGAAGAAAAGCAGAACAAGACTCAGTTGAAAAAAATCTAGCAAGTCACCACCAGAGACAGGCTACTGACCAAGTCCAGGCAGGGAACAGGCTAGTGAAGACTTGAAAGTAAAGACAAATAACCCACACTGAATGCCACAGAAAAGGGCAATTTGCTGAAATGATTAAAAAAAAAGTTGTATGAGAATGGAGCCAGCTAAGCACAATAACCTTCACAGAAGCATTTAAGGTAGAGGTGTACAGGGCAAGTCTGAAAGTACCACAAAGGTCATCACAGTAGTTAATATGATTACAGTGTAAAGGAAAAAAATGTAGTAATGTGAATTAATAGAATGAATTGCAGCTCAGTTCCAACCCCCCAAAGTCAGTTACATTTGCCCTTAAGTAAGATTTTATCTTTTTTAAATCTTTGGCACAGAAAAAGGTGAATTTTTCCTAAACACTCTAAGTTACTAAAAAGAACAGTATTTTGAAATCAAATCTTTTATGTTCTATCCAAGTCTGAAACATGCTGTTTTCCCATTGGAAGGGGAAGAAAAAGGTTCCTACTTAGAAACAGACTCTCTCTTACTGCTGAAGTCCAGATTTCCCAATCCAGGATCCCAACCTCTCATCAGTCAGTAAGTGATGATCACCCCAGTTCTCAGTCCAGCACTGTGCTGGTGAATACACGAGGAAGGAAATACGAAAAGAGGGAAAGGCATCTCTAGAAGTTCGTAGCTGACTTTGCCAAAGAGCACTTGCAGGTAAATCAGCTGGAAATACCACAACCGCAAAAGTGGAATCAATATGCCACCTCTATGTACATTAAGCACATTAGTTAAAGGGTAAAAGGACCCAACAAATAGAGACAACCTTTTCAGGAGAGAAATTTGATCAAACTTGACCAAGAATATAAAGAGAACAGTGTCCAATAAGCAGTAAGAGCAGGAAATTAAAACCACTGCTGGTTTTATCAGTATCTCTGCCAAAACAATGTGCTACAAAAACCTGAAAGTCAGGAAGCCCCTATGCCTCACAAAAATCCACTGGACAGACTATACCCCTCCACAGATCCAGTGATTTAAAAAAAAAATAAATAAAAAAAATATCCAAGGAACCAAAAAATGCAGAGAAAACTCAAAAGAGAACAAAGTTGTCACACAGATCTCAAGCAGAAATGTGACCTGTATTCAGAAAAACTCTACCAAATCCTATTAACAACGCACATGATAGTGCAGCCCCTGCTCCATACCCACATCTTGTTACCAACTAAAGGCAAGCCACAACACCCTGCCTCTTCTACCCTCTGGAACCAAGTCAAACAGCATGGGATTCAAAAAATATATTCTTAAAACATCAACAGAGGCTGAAGATTCAGGAAATGGGTGTCAGATTAAGAAAAGGATGAGTCAAAATATACTAAAGAAAAAAGAAAACAGCAAGAGAACAGAAAAATGATTCAACATCATGGAAACTATTCAGAATATAAAACACCTTCAGTCATAGCTGGAAGCACAGACTGCAGTTTCAGTTGCCAGAACTTCCCATTATAAGACCTCGTGATCTGTTAATTAAAATCTCTGCCACACTAGGGGCTCAGGATAGAAGTTTATGTATGAAGCATGTGGTCATTGGCCAATTAGTTGTGGAAGGTCTGCCGTTGTTTTGTTTTAAAGTTCTTACCTCAAATATATTTCAGTATTTCCAAAATAGGGTTAAGGGAAAATGCTTTGTTTGCGTATACTAAAAATGCTACCATTCATCAAAAAAGTTTTCATACTGTTAAACTTTGCACTGGCATCAGTATTCACACTGAACATACTCTGCCTCAAGAACATGCCTCCTTCCCCTGTTCTTGTACGAGTTCTGCAGATTATGCCTGAATTATAGATCTAAAAAAAGAATATTTAAAGAAGAAAATACATTTATATATGCTAAACAGGATTTGTCAGCTAAGCTGCCTGCAGATCTCATCTGGAAAGGACCATGTCCAAGATACTGAGTCTCTAAATCAGACTGAGAACATACTGTTCAGTGTGTGCACACTATATGAGTCCACACTAATGAGAACACTCAAGTGCAGAAACAGAGAAAAATTCCTCCCAGATATTCATTTTCACAGCTCCAAGAGGGAATAACATCGCTTGCCATCAGAGAATAGAGGTAAGCCTCCACTTGTAATTTTGGGCATAAGAAGCTATTTACACTGTACAGGTAAAGGTGAGCAACAGAGAGGAAAGCACTGGGAAAGAAGCAGCAGTAGACTGCATGGATGAATCACAATAGGAGCAGGGAACTAAATCACAAAACGATATTCAGAGATACAGAAGAGATCACATAGTTAAACACTAGAAAAATAGTCTTTTCCAGAACCTGGAAATATCACCACCAATCCCTCTGTCCTCACATTTTTGTGCTATGAAATCTACTGCTCATTCATCTTGAAGTCCCCTTGTAACAATTATACCCTAAAGAGGTTAACAGCCTGCTGCCAGTACCTGTCATACCACCTGCATGGGTGGAGACATCTGAATGATTTTTAAACGTTCTCAGCTGATAACGCGTGACCAGACAGTTCCACATGTGTAATTTCTGAACTATCAAGAACAAAGACCACTTCCAGAAATACCGGTTTCAAGAATGTTAAAACAACATCAATCAGCCAGAGACACAAGAGGAAGTCTAAACCAACATCAGTCTAGACCTCTTGTATGTCCATGCTCCGATCGAGACTTTAATTATCTGAACAGGTCTCTGCCTGAACAGGATGCTGACTGAATTTTTATACAGACAGTGACAAAAAGACTTGTACCACGAATGAGCAATAGGGCTCACTGGTGGCACTGAAAAAAACTTAATTGCTAACATTCATGAAAAAAGTTATTTTTAGCATCACAGCAAGAAGTGATGCAATAAAACACCACAATCACGTATGCTCTCTGGACACACAACTTAAAGCAATATTCAAAACTTGCGCCAGGACAATGGCTTTATGTACTGTGGCTGGAATCTTACCACTTGCTGCAAAGTTGGTAGAAGGCAGCTTTATTCTCACTCCTAAAGCTTGCACTGTTAAACTACTGAGGTTCGGGTTTTTTCTGTTTTTCAGCTTAGCTCAATTCCTCGTAACGCTCACACTTCAGCAGTGGTTACCCTGCCACTTTATCACTGCAGACATTGCTTCAGCGGAACATCAACATCTTGACTATCCCAAGCGCTGGCCTGACAGGCGGCAGTGGAACTAATGAATGACAGAACTACTGTCTCCTGATGATCTCCTCCCCAGCCCGACTCTTAAAGCATCATATGCTTCCACAATACAGATGCAAGCAAACCTGCACGCATATTTTTACACAAACTCTTCCAAAACAGTAACAGAAAAATAAAAGAAAAAAAAGACAATGAAAAAAGATTGTGTTTCTGATTCCCTGTGGGAAAAAAAACAACATACAGTAGTCTGGCAAGAAAATGAGAATGAGTTTGCATTCATTAAATATGGTTAACTACTAATTTATGACAGGTTCAAAGTGCTGAAGATCTCCTACTTTATGAGAGACTACACTGCCTCTTCAGGATGTTTTGGCAAAAAGCCATTCAGAGTTGCCAAGCAACAAAAGTCCAAGAAGATTTGGAAAGCCTCTATCTCAATCAGATACTAACATCAGCCTTTTGGACGTTTACAACTACTGTATTTTGTGGGACTTTGCACACCATGTCCTCAGTTCAACAGCAGACCATATCAATATTTTGCTCCTGGCTTCTCCTATTAGAAGAACAATAAATGTGTGTAAAGTTAATGCATGAAGAGGTAAGTACCTTAGATTTTTTTGTCCTCTTGTCCTCCTCTTCATCTTCAGAGTGGTGGTGCTTTTTCTTCTTTTGCTTTTTAGCTGAGTGTGACCGGCTTGTTTGAGTCTCTTCTGTATCCTCATCCAGCACCAGGTCATACTTGGTACTGATAGTGTTAAGGTTAAGGACAAACCTGTTACTTGTTATCAGTAAGCAGCAGAACATAAAAGCTCATGAAGCAAACAGACTGAGTTTTACCAAGGCTTATTATGTATTTCAGTAAGAACAGGATCATACACACTGAGAAAAAACAGCTGTGCTACAATAACTGAATTCTGTCCTGTCAAACAGGTCCTGATTCTCCTTCCTTTTCTACCTGTGGATATCTGAACAAGTTATGTTCTTCTTTTCTCCCATGCTCACCACAAGCAAAGTATAATCACAGAGCACAATTAGTTACTATTATGAACTCTTCTTGGACGCAGAAGGTCCCCTGAGAAGCCACTTAAAACTCTGTTATGCCATACCTCATTCCAGGGGTCTAGACTGGGAACATTATTTACCTGCACACAACATGGAAGTGAAACAGCACATTCTGATTTTACTAAATTTATCGATGTCATCAAATGAAAAAATGCAAAATGCTTAATTGCACCTCAAACACCAAATGGTTATATAAAGCATCAGCAAAACAACCATTTGGCAAGCTTTAAGAATAAAAAGTCTTTTACAGGCTACTTTCACAAACTATACTAAGTTCTAAAAATACCTTTGACCAGAAAAGGATACTCCTGCTTTGGTTTCACCTTTTCTTTCAGAGCAAGTTTTGAAGGTCTGTCACGTTCCTTTTCATATTCTTTGAAGTCGTCCTTGGTATACCGCCCACCTGTCCATACAAAAATATAGTCAATGCACTCCAACTAAAAAAAAACCCAAGATCCATACCTGTCCCTAAGTTCTGCTTATGCATTGAAGGGCTCTTCATAACCATACCAAGATTCAAAGCAGGATACAGTTCCAGAAACAACACTGACATCTGGGGAAGAGAGTAGAAGAGAGTAGGACAAGTTGTGATTTTCTGTCCTCTTGCCAAACAACATATGGCTTTCTCCTCACTCATGTCCATTGGAGACAACACATGAACAGGATCACCAAGCAATGTTTAGCAACTGGTTCAGTCCCACTGACTACAGGTCACACTACTTAAAATTCTGTTGCTGTGAAAACCTACAAAATATTCTCATTATTAAATGACTGTTTTTCCTGGGCTGCACAGAAAGAAACCCCTGAGAAAGTTACATCTTAAGAACTTAAATAGCAAACTATAAAAAACCCTGTCATATCTTGATTTAAAGAGGGGTATGACAGATTTAATTTTCCATCCATTCGCTTGAAAGTACCAGCTCACAGGTTACCCAACTATTCTACAGCAACGCGCTGCCACCTCACGGTCATACTTAGAAATGCAATATTAACTGGCTGGGTCAGTCATAGAATATCCAGTTGGAAGGGACCTCAAGGATCATCTGGTCCAACCTTTCTTGGCAAAAGCACAGTCCAGACAACATAACCCAGCACCTTGTTCACCTGAAGTGAACAAAGTTGGGGAATCCACCACTTCCCTGGAGAGATCATTTTTTTGGGTGCCAAGTAACCACAAGAAGATGAGAATATAGTTAGCTTTCCAATATTTGCGACAATTTAAACCTAAGTTACCCAGATAAAGAAAAGTTTTCCATGTAGTCAGTTAGCAGAGCATGCTATAGATCACAAAGTCATCTCAGCTCTGTGCAGGACAAGTTCTAGTACCTCAGTGTCCACAACTAGTCCCCAGTGGCAAGAAACTGTATATAAACAGTTGAGGGCTGACCTCATTTTTAGGCAAAGACACACAGGATCACCCACCACTGCAATGCATAGTTATGTCTCCAAGTCCAATGTTTCGCATTCCCAACAAACAAATAACCACTGTATCCAATTCTCCCCCTATCTTTTTCCTCCCAAAACATCCTCAAACATCTGAAGTTGGTCTAGCAGGAGGTGTCCCTGCCTGTGGCAGGGGGCTTGGAACTCAATGATCTTTAAGGTCCCTTCCAACTCCAACCATTCTATGAAATTGGGGTTTATAACATACAGCCTGCTATGCAATATGCTTGACCTACAGGAGGTGAAGAGGGGAAATTCTGGGCCTGAAGAGTGACTTCTTCTTGTATACACCCAACTGTCATACAGTGAATAAAGAAAAGAAACTAGAAAGTAACAATGTAGTGCCATATTATTTTGCTAATAAATAATATTAAAAAAAAATCACTTAATGCTTGAGAGGAAGAGATGATTCAGTAGTAAAAATATAACTGATCAAAAAGTAATCCATGGCAATATAATGTTAATATAACAGCAGTAAACCCTTCTACTGTTTCTTATGGAACAAGTAAAGAGAAGAGCCAGGAACTATGTTGCTCTATTTATTACAACACCAAGAAAATTTATACTCCTGATGATGACATCATTTCAATTCATAACAATTGCTTCTCTTTACATAAGACTTACAGTTTAGAAGTCATGGCTTATTAAATTATGAGGGTCAAAGAGTCACAAGTGTACTGACCTTTTCCCTTCCACTTAATCTTTGCAACAGACTGACTAAAATCCACATGTATCCGTCTGTCGTCTATCAGCACATTGTCCATTTTGAAGTAGGCTTTCTCACAGTCTTCCTCCTGATATTAATGTTTCCAGAAAATTTTGAGTCGTGATTATTTCATAGCAATATTCACTGAAGAGCTCAAACACAAATTCAACTGCTTAATGGCATACATATTTTTTTTTCTAAAATTGCTTAAAGCACAGTTCTTGCATTGTGCCATTTCAAAAGAAATAGTTATGCTTTGTCCAAACGGAAGCATTTCAAATTCCATTTCTTCAGTTTACTTCACTGCTTTAAAAATTCGCCAACCCAGCTATATGTCTGGCACATGTTGTACATTTAGAAAAAACAATGGAAAAAACAGGACAACAACTAATAAAAGCTCCATTTTAAGAACGTAAGTAGTCTTAAGAAAAGCGAGAACGCTTCTCCACCATTTTCCAGTTTTCTTCACACATTAGAGAGATTCGCAGATGCAAACAAGAAGCTATGCACCATCAAGATAACTTTTACTATCAATCTCACAGCAAGAGCAGCGTGCTGATAGAGCACGCATCATTTACAAGTCCTATACAGGACGCTACTGTATACACCAATCTACCTCCTTTCACACACCCCCCTCTCTCTAGGCAGCATGTCTCCTTTCTCTCCTAACATTCCCTTCTCCAACTCTCAAAGTTCTAATGTGCTCAGGGAGGGAAGAAAAAAGAAAAAGGGGACCTGCTCCCCTCCCACTGGTTTCAAGACAACCTAAAAATTTATTAGTATTGCATGGCTGAATAGAGACTTAATTTTTTGCCTCATTAAGGATCTACAACTTCTATAACTAAGTCAGTAGGAGGAAAGCATTAGCTACCCCACACTTGAAGATTTCACTGTTTTTCCTTAACTGCAATATACTGAAAATGAATTTTTATAAGCAGAATCTACATACAGTATACCTAAAAACCATACCTTTTCGAACTCAATGAAAGCATAACAAAGAGATTCACCAGTCTTCCAGTCTCGAATCACTTCACAGCTGAAAAATTGATAGGAAATTAAAAATTCAATACTGTTGGAGCAAAAAACATAGGATAGGCAAGCACTGCTTAAAAGGGAGAATAACAGTTTAAAAGAAAGAACAAAATCCACCCCCACAACAAAAAAACCCTTGAAGGTATTATAACACTTGATTATGAGACCCCTACTGATGTTGGGGCTGTCTGCGCAGAAAAAAATGCATGTGACATTACTTGAGTAGTTACTATACTTAACTCACAAGTGGTTAACATGAAGTATAGAACTGGGGATGAATTTCCGATTAATAAAGTAAAGTCTGTTTTCCAACATCACTGTCTGTTATAGACTTCTTGCATTTCACTAATGCAAGGCAAGAAATTTGACATTCCATTTTCTCAGTTATTTTAAGGGAAGTTTGAAGAGACGTCATGTAAACAAACTTTCTCTTCTTAGCAAGCACCTCTTCAGCAGCCATATTATCAGGCAGTTCACTGGCCAAAGCAAGAAGCCTGAAGTATTGAAATCAGTAGATGTAGAATGAGAACAATACAGGATTGCATCAGTATTACCAAACTCTCATATATGACATGAGAATTCTGACTACAGGATGCTGAAGGAGGTCAGACAGGCAACAAGGGCAGGAAATGGGGTATTAAGGTGAGACTTAATAAGGCTACATGTCCCCCACTGAAGAAGTGACAAATGAGGATTAGGATACACAGTCCAAAAGCTGATCAAGACAAAAAAAAATAAAAACAAACCCAAAGAAAAAAAAAAGAGACGTCAAGGCCCTTCAGATAAGCTATATGAATTTTTTGCAGCAGTCATCAGTGAGGAGAAAGAAGGGTTCTTGTGCCAGAACCTCCCTCTCTGGATTATTCAGAGAATCTATCTGAAAGTGGATGGACTGCAGAAGAGTTACTGAACAAACTGATGAAAAAAAAAAAAAGTGTAAGAAACCCCTAGGACATCCAGAAATCATGCTGGACTCGTAAGAGTGCCAAAAACAATGCTGATTTTACTCACGCAGACAGATAGCCTATTGAAAGATCTGGGAGTCCGCAGGCCTGTCTGTCGCACAAACTGAGTTAAAGTTAAGAGTTAAAGTGCATCTGAATAAATAGGATCTACTCAGAGCCATCTAAATAGACCAAAGTGAAGTTCTCTGAAAGAGTCAATATGCTTATGTGTGAGGATGATTTATTTGATGCAGTCTTTCAAAATCCCTCTAGAAATTCTAATAAATTCCTGCACCAAAGGCGTTTCGGGAAATTAAGCAGCAACTGCATAAGAAACATCTTTGCATTGATAAACCTGTGACAGACCAGGTAAGAGTAAATGGTCATTTCTCACCAAGAAAGTAAAGAGGTCACTAGTGGAGTTTGATGATGATACTAAATTGTTAAAGGTGGCAAAAATAAAGACCAAAAAAATTACAGAAAGTTCTTAGGAGACCAAACGAACAACAAAACAGCAAATGACATTCAATGTCAGTAAATGCAACAAGATGAGCATGGGGGGGGAATCCTAATTGTGCATTGTAAAATTAAAAAAGAAAAGCTTTAGCATTAACTAGAAAAGGAGTTGAGAGCAAAGCAGAGAGTATCACCGTGCCACTGTAAAACTATGATTTATTTAATACCATATGGAGCTCTAGTCCTCTCATCTTCACATGAAAACAAAAGAACAGAAAAAGTCTGAGAAAGGGGAAACATGGTAAGGAAAATTCCTTTACAAAGCATGAGTGTGTAGGCTAGTACTCTTAGCAAGAAGAAAAGATGCTTTTGGGGTATAGGATAGAGAGGCACAGGAAAGTAGGTTTCACTGTCCATCACATCTTTTGATACCAGTAGTAGGAGGAATCAAACAGAATTACTAAGAGCCAAGTTCAAAACTGAAAAAGGCAACAGACATGAGGAACACCTTAACAAGGAGTATATTGGATGCCAGAAATGTTTGTTGCTTTATCCCAAACCATACATATTCCCATGGAACAGAAAAACCCAGAGACTGTATCTAGCTCATGTAGCATCTGAGATATAAAATGATGATAGGAGGGAGAGGAAGGGGGCCTGGGGAGAGTATCATGTGCTTTCCTCATTCCTGTACTTCCTAGGATTTCACTTAAAACCACTGCTGGGACAGGCTACTCATCTAGCCAGATTTGACTGTGCATCATCATTGCTGTGGTCTCTATCCAAACACTGCATGTATTTTGGCACAGGATACATCCCTGGAGACACCAGATTACCACCTAACCACATCTAAACAGACTGGTAGGAATCAAGTTCAGTTTCAGCAAAAAAGGTTTTCTTTTTTATCTTACAATAATTACCTTTTAATTGGACCAAATCGTGAAAATATTATCTCTAGGTCTTCATCTGTGGTCACAGGATTCAGTTTACAAACAAACAGCACATTTTCTGGTGGCTTCACTTCTGCATCTGGTAAGTCTCCCACCTGTGGCATACAGAAAAAGACTTCCATCACTTCTGCCTAAAGCTCTCTACATTCTATTGCCACAAGCACACTGGCAACACATCTTTTGGGTGACCTCAGACACATTCCTACCACAAAAAAAAAAAAAAAAAAAAAATTTTTCCTACTCAATGTCACTAAAAAGTGTTTTCCCTAACCTAAAAATGATTATCTATTTGCAATTCCACTACTGTGACTTCAGGAAAGTCACAAACACTTACTACCTTGCTTTCCCCATTGCAATCCCCATGGATTCATCCATCCTTCAGTAGTGTGTGCGCTTTTCTAAATTTTTTTTTTGTTAAAAAAAAAAGACTTCAAAGCCTATGGACAATTTTTTGTTATTACGTGGAATTTACAACTGCCAGCAGTTACCAAACATAATATTTAAGAAGGAAAAATATAAATTAAGCAACATTAAACTCAACAGATGGAAGACAGACATAACATATATGAATAATGCAATCTCAATGCCACTGTATGTACACTGAGTATCTCAAATTAGCAATGCTCTCTCCCACACACACTAAACCTTTTCCAAGATTAGAGATACTGAGCAGCATATTACGCATGCTACATTTTTTAGTTGGATGCATTTCCAGCAAGTTTTTATAAAGCCTCCACTGGCCCACTTTTAATCCTGTCTTTAAGAATGAAATATCACCACTTTTATCAGAAAACAACCTCCAGTGCTTTTACTCAATCCCTCTCATGTACCACAGATATTTAATAGCACAGATTCTGAGCCATGACATTATCATCAGATAAGCAATTTCAAAACAAATACTACACATCCTCCTAGACTTAATATAATATACACACACAGAGGAATAGCATCTAAAAGGTAAATACAAAAAGATGTTCACCATTTCCAGAAGAATGGCACGAGTTTTCGCTTCTTTTTCTGCCTGGACTTCTTCTATTTCATCTGCGGACCGTCCTTTCAAGTCATCTATTTCTTCATCTGCTCCTATTCTGCCACTCTGAAAAAAAAGGAAAAAGCTATTTATTACCAAGCCACAGCGAAAAATTCTTTCCCACTTTCAAATATTACTTGGATGACCTTCCCCCTCACTCCCCAAAACATGAAAAATGCTGAAGCACTGGATCTCTGCAGAATTGGGCTTTCATTCTATTCTTCCTACTTCAATTAAAGAAAGAGAGAGAAGATGTTACTCTCATGTGTTTCAGGCACTATGAACTATGTATGAACTTTTAGGCCCCATTTGAAACATACTCAGTTGGATAGTCTAAATTCTTTTACGCTCCCATCTCGTACTCCACATCTCACCGCAAGTGTCAACTCATTTCTAATCTAGACAGCTCCTACGAGAAATTAAGATAAGGAACACTGCAAGAATCTGTGGTGACTAATAAGGCTCAAATATAAAATATGGTATATCACAATAAGAGTTTTCTTTTTGCCCATCAACATCTAGACAGGATTTGAGGTTTAATTTTTTAATCCTCATCAGCATCTCTAGAACGCTGCCCTTCTTACAGACATTTCACACCAAAAAGTTTGTCTTCAGATAGGCTACAGGGGAAGAAAACTAAGTATAAGTTTTCAAATCTTTAAGCAGTTGGCAGTGAGCTGTTAAACTCCTTATACTGTTTAACATATCTGAAGATACATCACAGATTAATCACAATGCAGAAGTACTACGAAAGCCTAATTCCACTCCCGTAATTATATCTATTAAGCTTAAAAATAAACAATATTATCTCTTATCTCTAGTCAATTTATTCACTGTTTGAAACAATCATTTCCATACAAGGAGATAATCTCCCATAGCAACTGTATGCTATGAGTAAGTTATGAATAATTACGTTTTTACCAAGTGCCTTCTGTTTGAACAAATACACTGCAATAGTGTGGGTATATCTGCACGCTTGCAGACATAACTCAAAGAATGACCCAGATTACTTCTGCTGAAACACAGACTATTTCACATTTAAAAGGAAAACAGCAGCAGTTTAATATTAGTAATATTTTGTCTTCCACAAAAAACAAATACAAAAAACTGTAATGCCAAAAGTGAATATTCCATATGTTCTGCTTATCTACACTGTAATTAGAAATCTAAAATACAGCTTTCCAACCTAACTCCATCATAGTCACAGGTGAGAGCACCCAAGTTACCCTTTTATCTTTTTCTTGAAAGATTAAGCAGCTGTATTTGATTGAGCACAGCAACAGCCACAAATAACAGATAAGCATTAGACATATCAGAACTCAAGCGAGCGTAGCAGAAGAGCATCTCTTATCCTCCTATGCTAAAAAAAGTGTAGTGCTCCTAGGATATAGATTTGACAGACAAAGTCTTAAAAACAGTATTCTTATTTTGAACAAGCCTGTGCTGGCCACTAACAGGGATAAATTTATTTAATTATTTCTTCCAATTTTACCCCAAGATGCAATAATAAACACTCACATCTAGCTGTTCTTTAGTAGGTTCTGGTGAACAATCAGGAACAGACAGGCCAGGCGGATCTTCAAATGGATCATCTAAAATTACTGTGTGATTTATCCTTATACAAAATAAAATCAAGAACTGTGTCAGTCACATACAAATAGAACTCTCTTTACCTAAGTAACAGGAAACCATTCCCTCTGATCTCAGTTACATCTCAAACAGCCAAACGTACTGTAATGCTTGTAAATACTAGTACTGTTGCTTTTGTAAAGGCAATATAGTTGTGCATTTTCTTATATGGTTGTTTATTTTAGTACCTGCTTATTTTACCAATACTGGAATTAAAGAGTATTTAAGATACCATGTAAAGGTCACTTGACACTGCTATATTAATCTAGTTACCAAACAAGACTAATTTGCTTAATTATAATATATTCCTCAAAAAGGGAAGTTAAAACAGTCACACCTGATATCTTGATACGGGGTAAAATCCTTATCTACAAAGGTTTCATTAATTGTCTTCAATACATCCATGCCTTCTGTCACTTCTCCAAACACCGTGTGCACACCGTCAAGGTAATCCAGGTTTTCCCCTGTAGTAATAAGAAACTACAAAAGAATGTACAAAATCAGTAAACATAAAAATTCAGAGCTTGAGTTTTACCTTAGGAGAAGTACAACTCTCACTGAAACCAGTGCGTGGAGGAGGGGAAATTACTCCTGACTCGTGTGGGAGAAGATTAGTTTTCTTCCATCAGGTCTGAGAACACGGTGAGCCAAGCTACAGCTCACAGACACCCAAACAATTTTATACATACAATGCAGGGAAACAGCAAAATTAACTCCATATATTACAAGCTCTAGTTGGAATAAACTGTAGTTTCTTTAAATTGCTCTTTGATTATTAAAAACCCCCTCTTTTAAAAATTAAAACATATGGATACTACAAGTAAGGCATTTCAATATATAAAAGTGACAATGCATCTAAAATAAAAATTTAGAAATGAAGTCATTCTATGAGATTAGAGTTTTAAACATACATACAGCAAAAACTGTGTGAACAGGGAACAGCAAAGGGAACAACATCACTTTTAAAAATGGTTTCACAACACCACTGGGATAAAACTGTAAACTTACATTATATTATTAACGCACACTTTTATGTAACCATACAGAGGAAACTGGGGTATGATTTGCATTTTCAAACTAACATGAAATTATAATCAGAAAGTTTTAAGATTATTTCAAAACCCAGTTTCCTCACTTTTCACTTCCATTTAACTACAGGATTTTTTTCCTGCCCATTCTATACATTAGCAAAATCCCATTGAGGAATTACAGAAATGAATGAACAAAGGGACAAAAATAAAGAGGACTGAATTCTAACAAATAAAATTTATAAAATTAACTTAAGGTAGGATTTCAATCTGAGCATTTTGATTTCTTTCTTGTCTGTAATCAAATACCCATTGGTACCTGGAACACTATGCAAAATAGCTATTCTTGTCCAATTCTTTATATGCTTTTTGACCATATAACAAGATGATGCTACTGACATGACACTGTCATTGTTACGCCTCTTTGTGAATTCAGTGAATTCTCATTTTAGTTACTCAGACATGTACTAAGGCTTTTCAACACTGTGTGCTGACCTGTGATCCATGCTGATCGCTACCATTGTTCACCATTGACACAGTTCCCTTTTTCTTGTGCTTAATTCTTGGCACTTTTTCTGCCTCGAAAAATCTAGCTTGATCGCCATATAGTTGACTGAAAATTAAAAAGTGAGATAAACAAATGCTGTCAAAAACAGTAAATAAAACATGTTAAAAATTTTTACATGGGCACTCAAATAAAACCAGAATTTACGTTGCAACCATGCACATTTTTATGGACCTGTATACTTCAATAATTCACTTTATACTACAGGGATCAAAACATTTTTTCTCTGAGACATTTTAAGGAGGCTCTTTTGGGAAGGGGGGTGTGTTCGTATGTTTTCACATGGCACAGATAGCATTTTTCTAAGGCATGCAGTGAATACATATTTTGTTAAGTAGGTTCCATAAAAATAAGTTAATCCACACTAATAATTTGTCACAAATTTCTCTTCCAAGATAAATGGAAAGCCACTAAATCTATGTGTAAACTTAGTTCATCATACAGATAGGACTGCACACAATAATTTGAGATGCATAGTATATTGTAAATTGTTAAACTCTTTAATTTTTAAGTCTTTTTACTTTTAAGTTTTAAGGTATCACTTATCTTGTCTCAGTCCATAATTCAGAGAGGCATGGTCAATACACACATTTGCCCAAATTTAAAGACAGTATTGTGTTGGAACTCATTTTGATAAGCAGGTGTGAGCCTCTATGAAGAGAGGATTCAAATTAAACTTTGCCTGCATTAGTCTCCTGTGTAGCAAGAACAGAAACTCCCAATTTTGTGGACTTCGGCAGTAAAGAACAGGCAGAAAAGACAAATTGCCATCTTCCGTGCTAGCAGCCGAACAGAATCTGCCACTCTCATCACACTAGAATTCCCTATCTGCCATACCAACGAGCTGCAGAAGGCCAAACCTTTATAAAAGAGCAGAATATCAAAATAAACTTGACCTACCTATGTGCAGAGACAGCTCAGGTCTGGCAAGTTTACCTACCTAGACTTGCATCTGCTTAGCACAGTTATACTGCTTCCAGGATCGCCAAAGCGGTGATCTGTGTGTTCAAGGTTTTGTATTTAAGAGGCTCTGACAGACCAGGCTTACAAAAGCCAACATTGGTCTAGCTACACTGTCTCTGTTCAAGCTGAGCTGTTTATGTACTGGGTTCCCCAACACGCCAGGTTTAGCTCTGCTCTGCAATTTTAATTCTACTTTTAATTACAATTTCAAAGGAATTGTATAGAAGATAGGCACTTCGCTAACCTCCATTCTAGCTGTTTGAATGATTTATTCAACTTTTATGTGCATGACCACTAAAAACATCTTAAACAAGGAAGGAAAGTGATTTCCTAATACACAGTCAACATAACTAAAATGCACTTAATAAATTTTTTAAGCAACAGGATTGTTTTCTTACACACAAAGAAAATCAACAATAGACTCTATATTCCCCTACCACTCAATTAAATACATTTGTTACAAGAAGTAAAATAGTAACAAACTGCTAATGATTTTGCCTTCTAGGGCACTTAGTTATGTCTCTTACAAAAGCAAACCTATAGATATTCACTAACTCTAAAACAAACAGAAATTTACATACAGCTTGTCAGTTGTAACATCGCTTCTAAGGTCAGAGACAGAACACTGCCCAGAAAAAAACCATGTGAATGGCCAAAGGCAGCATTGAAAATAAAAAGGTATTTAGGTATGACAACCATAGAAACTTAAGTATTGACATTTTTACTCTGCACCATTAACTTTGCCCCACGAGAGCCAAACACAATTTAACTGGAATCCCTATTCCCTTATACAACATATCTGTTTATTAAGTAGCACAAAAGTTTTACTTACCAAAATATGGATTCCCCTCCACGGCCAGTTCCCATGGGGTCACCGGTTTGTATAATAAAATCCCTCTATCACAAAGCAGAATACGTAAGACATTGCTGTTATGTTTGTGAATTTAAACCAACCAAAAAAAAAAAAAAAAGGGGGAACTGAGAATACTCACTTGCACATTATAAATAAGACAGTAGTTGTAGTACTTGACTTTGCAGAGCTTCAGGAAATTCAGACAAGCTGTAAGAAATTGCACCACCGTTTACTAAAGATAGTAACTACAGGTATTACAAATACAAGTATAGATATTCAATATGTATAAGAATGGTTTTGGAGCAGACTGTGCTAAGATTTATCAGCGCACAACCTATAAATGCTGTGAGAAACGTTTTAAGGGAGAGGTAACATGTCATCCCATCCTAAAGCCTATCTCTAGTGGTTCAGAGAGTCCTAAATACAGCTACTTGTATGGAAATGGCAGGACAAGGGGTAATGGTTTTAAATTGGAAGAGGGGAGATTGATTAGATACCAGGAAGAAATCTTTACAGTGAGGGTGGTGAGACACTGGAACAGGTTGCCCAGGGAAGTTGTGGCTGCCCCATCCCTGGCAGTGTTCAAGGAGAGGCTGGATGGGGCTTTGAGCAACGTGGTCTGGTGGGAGGTGTCCCTGCCCATGGCAGGGGAGTTGGAACTGGATGACCTTTAAGATCCCTTCCAACTCTAACCATTCTATGAAATACACATTTCTTCTCCCCGATTTCTCTCCAAACCCCCAAGAAAGATCACAGTTGCTTTTCGATTTAGAATATAGTACATTGGCTCGATGTTTTGAATAAATATGCAATAGATGCATAATAAAAGCGTAATAAAAATAAATATCCAAACTTCCCAACAGCGATCGTCACCTGTAAGCATTTCAGACATACTTAGAAGCTGCCCACCGGGAGGGCTGAGGTGGCAGAAAGCCTGTCCCTCCACTGGCTCCAACCCCAGGACCGGGGCCCTGGGGTGACAGAACACCGGGTGCCGCCTGACACCACCCCTTTGAAGCCCTCAGGAGGCCGCGCCGGCAGCTAAACCCTCAAGCCGCGACAGCCCGGGCGACGGACGGGCCCGCCTGGCTGAGGGAGCCCAGCGGCCGGCATGGCGGCGCAGGGTTGGGGGCGAAGCGGCCCAACAGCCCCTTTTCCTCCCCCGAGCGGCAGAAGGCCTCGGGCAGCATGAAGGCGCCAGAGACGCGGGGCAGCCGGCCGCAACTCCTCCGCCCTCCGGGCCACAGCGGCCGCCACGACCCGGCACTTCCTCACCGGGCCAGGCACCATCCGAGCCGGCGCGGGGGGCGGCTGCGAGCGCTGCCTGCGGCCACGCCGGCCGCCCCCAGCCCCGGTCCGCTTCCCAGCTCCCCCGGGCCCCCTCTCCCGCCGCGCTCCTACCGCGGGGCCGCTCCTCCGTGTACAGGTCGATCACCAGGTCGCCCAGCGTGGTCTCCAGCAGGACTGCCATCGTCGCCACCCGCCTGCCCACGGCGGCGCGGCCCGCCCCTCGCTTCGCCGCCCTCTGCCGGCGCGGAGGAGGAGCTGCCGCCGAGGAGGACCGGGGCCTGTGGGGAGGGACCGCAGGGCGACCAGGGTGCGAACTCCGCGCCCGCAGGCCGCTCCCCGCCGGCGGGGACAGGGCAGGAGGCAGCGGGGGTGGGCTTCCAGGAACCCCTTTCTGAAGGGGATGGGGGAAAAGCCCCCTTCCCCCTAAGAGCAATCTCTTCTGGCAAAGCGCACGTTTTGAGGCTGATGGTGGAACTTTTGAGCGTGGTGTGCGCTGAGATGAGCTTATTCTGCACTGTGTGCTTGTTCCACATAGTCCAAGAAAACCAGTTTTACCTCGTAGATATTAACTGGAGGGTTATAATGCCATGAGCAGTCCCAATATTTGCCTTGAGTCATAGCACAACCTGTAAGCAGTGGGTGACACTGAAAGGACAAGCAAACCGGGTTTTATTCTTTATTTTATTAGGACAAGGGGGAATGGTTTTAAACTGAAAGAGAGGAGACTTAGATTAGATAATAGGAAGAAATTCTTTACAGTGAGGGTGGTGAGGCACTGGAACAGGTTGCCCAAGGAAGTCGTGGATGCCCCATCCCTGGAGGTGTTCAAGGCCAGGCTGGATGGGGCTTTGAGTGACCTGTTCTAGTGGTAGGTGTCCCTGCCCATGGCAGGGGGTTGGAACTAGATGATCTTTAAGGTCCCTTCCAACCCAAAACATTGTAGGATTCTATGTTTCTATTATTCCTTTGCAGTTGATACCATAGCATCTTCTTGGGCTCCCCTGCGCAGGGACCTCTGCGCCATCTTCACCTCTTTCCGGATCATGCTCCAGTACTCGTCGCACAATGAGTTGATTCAAGTCACTAATCTGTTCGAAAACAATTTCTTTTTTTATTGCTGAATTTGTTTTCTGCCAGGTCAGTGACCAGAATTGACCTGCCATACAGTGAAAAGGAACCAGTGAAGGGGAAGGTGGGGAGCAGGAATGCACAGCTGGCATGGAGGTTGGTAAGAGCAAGATATCCTCTTGAAGAAGCAGCAAAAATAATACCAGATCACTACATTATACAGCAGCGGCTTTACAAAGATCCAAACAGGGAATTCAGCCACTTTTCTTTTCATCCCTATCCAGCTGCATGATGGTTCCGGAGACACTGGGCTGCTCCTGGGACCAGGATCTGCATGGGAGGGAGTTGTATTGTCTCCACAGTGAGTTTTCAAAGCTGTTTGTGCTACCATCAAGCATTTTGCAGGGCTTTATTGATTTTGTGAGCTTATTCCCAGTCTGTGCATCAATCCTGAATTAATCAAAGGCTGTTTTTAAGCCATGCTGAGTGGCAGTTATGGATAGAAGAAAGCAGTGTAGCACACATTACATTTGTTACTCTGAAACTTTAAGAGGCATACAAACAGCACATTAGTTTTATGCAAGCCTGTGCTGACTGAAGTTTTAACTATTTACTTGCTATTTCAAGAACTTGTACTTTGCGCTTAATTAAGAAAGCATCCCACTTACTTAGGCCAGGCTTTTATCACTCTTTTTAGTCATAAAAGAAATGAAGAAATAATTTCCTTATTCTTTATACTGCTATTTGCCTTCTAATAGCCCACGGTTATAATGAAGGTTCCAAGAAAAAGATGGCTTTCCACGATCACTTCAAGAAGTGAGAAACATCACTTCAAACTTAAGTATAAACCTACTGAAATACAGACCTTCTGGCATGCTCAGTGGCTCGAGCAGGAGTCAGTCTCAGTACAAAATACTCAAAAATGTTACCCATTAAAGTCGTTATAAATGTGAGGACATGTACACCAGTAGACTAGAGGAGCGTAGGAGGCGTCCGTCTGGGCCAAAAGGGAAAGCCCTCTCATGCTCCCGGTTTGGCCCAGCACTGAGCAGATACTGGCTCACCCGAGATCACTTCTGAAATCGCTATTTATTTAGTTATTTAGTTATTATTATTTAGTTATTGTGTGGATTTTTGCCACCTGTGTTAAATAAAACCATTACAACATCCATTGTGCCGTGAGACTAATAAAAGCTTTGAAATTTGTGGAAAACAGAAGTATGGTGAAAGCATTGTTCACGCATAATTTTTGCAGTTTTAACTACGTTGCAGGAGAATAAAAAGAAAGGAAGAAAGATTACTGAAGTAAAGGGAAAAAAGGAAAGAAGGAAGGAAAACGGAAATGGAAGGAAAGCGTTACTTGCTAGGCAGTTTACCAGGGAACTTGCAAAAGGAGATGGTCAAAAAAAGGAACAAGCATTCAGCTCCTGTTCCGTCCCAGTGAGACCCTGAATTCCTCAAGGTCAGATGGGAACCCAGCCTGAACTTTGCAGAATCTATAAATTCTTGCTTCCCTGTATTTTCATATACTCCGATACCATTAATTATTGTGCCTCTGGTACATTGTGTAAACGTTTTAATCATGAATCTGACACACAAAACACTGTACTACCATAGCTTGCTTTTGCTCATCTAGGGTTGACTACATGTTCCCTCCCTCCTGTTGGGAGGGAACCCTCTGCTCCAATTTACACACAGAGTGCAACTCATAGTTAGGAATTCAGGTGATTTAAACTTCCTCCCACCAGCACATTCAAATGACTGCAAGTACCAACAAGAGCTGCATTCTTGTAGCTGCCGTCCTATCCCCCAAGACTCTAAACATGCCCTTTCCGAGATTCAGCAAAATGTCTTGCTGGGGAGCTGACTGACCATGTAGCTTTCTCCTGGTGAGACCACGCAGTGGACAGACCCTTCACCTATTAGTTTACCAAACACAACAGATTTAATAAAAAAAAATAGCTCAAGGAGATGTCCAAGAGAAACTAGATAAAGTAGGTAATGGCAAAGAGAGGTAGTAGAAATAAAGACGTCAGTTTTTCTTCCCTTCTTCCATTAGTGACTTGTGTGATTATGGAGAATTCAGTTATTCAGCTTTATTTATTCTGATCTCTAAAATAGTCCTAGCACTGATAAGAAATTTATTTAGTGGTGAAATATTTTAGGTTTTCATGTAATACGTATGAAATACACTTTACAATATATGACTCTACTAGGCCTCATTTTCCTGTGCCTTGTATCTTGTGCCAGATGTTTATACCAGTATCTCATGAATGCAAACTGCATATAAAATACTGAGTTTCTCTGGATTTTATGATTTATGTTCACTATCAACCATGTGGGAGTCAAGGAGCAATATAAAGTCCGGCTACAGATCGCTTCAAGGGGACAGCTAATTTATTGCCCTGCTGATGTTAAAACCTCCCTGGACAAACTCTTAAGGTGTTTGCCACCTTTAGCATCAGAAAGTTTTTTTCTAACAGATAACCTTAATCTTTCCTATTGTAAATAAAGCACTTTTTGACTTCATATCCACCAAGGACTTGGAGATCCAGGTTGTTACCTTCCTCTTTGCTGGAAATGTCCATGGTTTTGGCTGCCCCTAGGAAGTTCTCCTCCATTTGCTCTTCTCTGCGCTGAAGTCCCAGCCCTTTAACGCTTTATCTTCTGCTTTCTTCCTTTCTGATGGCTCGCTCTGCTCTCTCCAGGAGCACGCTGCCAGCTTTGGCTTTAAAGATGCCTTTCCTGATGTGGGGCACTTCCAGCTCAGCCCATGTTATATAGAATCATAGAATATAGAGACCTGGCTGGCTTGCTGGAGAGCACCTCTGAGGAGAAAGACCTAGGAATCCTGGTGGACAATAGGATGACCATGAGCTGACAATGTGCCCTTGTGGCCATGAAGGCTAATGGCATCCTGGGGTGCATCAGAAAGAGTGTGACCAGCAGGTCCAGGGAGGTTATCTTCCCCATCTGCTCTGCCCTGGTGAAGGCCCCATCTAGAGTACCGTGTCCAGTTCCGGGCTCCCCAGCTCAAGAAGGTCAGGGAACTGCTGCAGAGGGTACAGCAGAGGGCTACAAAGATGATTAGGTGCCTGGAGCATCTCCCTTAGGAGGAGAGGATCTTTTTAGGCTAGAGAAGACTAAGGGGGGATCTGATCAACACCTATAAATACTTAAAGGGTGGGTGTCAAGAGGATGGGGACAGTCTTTTTTCAGTGGTACCCAACGATAGGACAAGAGGAAATGGATACAAACTTGAATATATTAAGTTCCATCTAAACATGAGGAGAAACTTCTTTACTGTGAGGGTGGTAGAACACTGGAACAGGCTGCCCAGGGAGGTGGTGGAGTCTCCTTCTCTGGAGCCATTCAAAACCCACCTGGACAGGTTCCTGTGCAACCTGCTCTAGGTGGACCCGCTTTGGCAGGGGGGTTGGACTAGATGATCGCCAGAGGTCCCCTCCAACCCCACGTGATTCGGTGATTCTGTGTAATCATCTAGGTCGGGAAGGACCCTTCAGATCACTGAGTCCAACCTTGAGGCTGCCAAGTCCACACCGCTAAGCCGTGTCCCTCAGCACCACGCCTGCCTGTCTGTTAACCCCCCCCCCAGGGATGGCGGTCCCACCACTTCCCGGGGCAGCCAGTTCCAAAGCTCGACAGCCCCTTTGGTGCCACCCGGGGACCAGGCGGCCCTCGGTGCTGGCGGCCTCAGCCCACGGGGGCAGCTCGGTATGAGGAGGGCGCGTCGGCCGCTTCACGGAGCGCAGTAATTACTAACGTGAGCCAGGCGGGTCGCTCTCTTATTATGCAAAGCGCTTCCAGAGGCCGTAATCACCTTTTAACAGCAGCGTTACCCTACAGCGTCTGAACCGGAATTCCCCGCCGGGGCTGGCTTGCCGAAGGCCAGCCTCCTGCCGCAGAGCGCCGGGGCTCCCCGGCCCGGCCCAGCCTCCTCCCGCGCTTCCTCCCGGCCCCGCCCCTGCCGCCGCCGCTGCTTGTTGATATTTCACTTTGTTTTAATTCCCTGGTCGCAAGATGGAGGCGGCGCTGGGACGGCGAGAGCTGCTCTGGTGGTTGTTGTTGTTGCTGTTGTTGTTGCTGCTGCTGCTGCTGCCCTCGCTGCTGGCCGTCGCGCCGCTGGGCCCGGCCGCGCTGCTGGGCCAGGTACCGAACGGGGACGGGGGGCGGCGGGCAGCGGGGCCGGTCCCTCTCCTCGTCCATTTCCCTCTGAGGGGGGGGGGGGAGCCGGACCCCGCCGGAGCGGGCTGTCGGGGCCGTAGGGGCGGGCGGGGCGGCCGTGAGGGGCCCGGCATGAGGGGAGGGAGGTGTGAGGGCTGTGGGGGGGTCCCGGTTATAGTGCTTGGCAGGCTGGGGTGTATCAACCGCGACAGGGTCCCGCCGCTCAAGTGCGTTTTTCGGTCCGAAATGTACAAAAAGGGTACAAAGGGATAAAATTTTGCATCGAACTCTGTTACCGGGTGTGCGGTGTTTCCCCCCCCCCCCCGATGATTTGTTTATATAGGATTTGATAGGCTGAAATAAATATCTGGTGGGTTGAGGAGGGGGAGAAGGCTACCCCTGTGTAATATAAGTGTATCTGCATTGTATTTTTATGCTTGTCTACCCCCGTCTTGGTGGTTCAGTGCCTCAGGCCCCCCATAGGGATGTCTGTTCTCTGGGATGGAAGCACCAAGAGGGTTTTGATGTCTGGGTATATTCCAGGGCATCGTGCTCTCTGTTTTTCCATTCCAGTACCTGTGCTGCATTTCGGCAAGATTAGCTTCAGGTTAAATTCGGTGGCTTTTTAAAAGGGTGGAAAGAATCTTTTTTTGCCTGGTCCTTAGGAGATCGTCTCAGTGGGAATAAAAAGATGTGCCGTGTGGCACCAGCGAGCTTTGACCTCTGGAACTGCAGGAGAGAGCCTGGGTGCTTCTGTCTGACCATGACTGAATCCGTCCTCTGAGTGTTAAAATCCTGAACTCCAAAGCATGAGGTCACACAGAGGGAAAAGCTGGTTTGCACTTGCTGGTCTTGCCAATATGAAGTTGCTGTTATGGGAGTAAATTTATTACGGCTTCTTTTTTTTTCTTCCAGAGGGTTGGGTGTTTTGTTGTTGTTGTTTTGGGTTATTTATTTATTTAAGTAAAACCTTTCCAGGCCAAGCTGAGGGAGGCCCCGGCACTGGCACATCCTGTGTTGCACAGCAGGATTCCTGGGTCGACTTCCTGGTTTCTGCTTCTCTGCACGAACATGTGAAGAGAGATCTGCTTAACTCTGATACCAGAATCACAAAATCTTCGTGGTTGGAAGGGACCTTTGAGATCACAAAATGGGTCTTCAGACACCTACAAGAACACGTCAGTGCTGGAGGTCAGGTGCACTGAAGAGAGCAGAGAGAGCTCAGTCCTCTTTGCTTATGCCTCCGAGAAGGGAAATATGGCCAAAATGACAAATGAAGTGACGATGGAGACCTATACTCTTGCTTACCTCCCGCCTGGAAACTCTCATGCTTTCATGCCAAAACTTCAACCTAATAGCCTTGAAGTTGTTTGTCACAGCTGGCGATTGTACCAGATGCAGGGCCACATCATCTCTGGGTGCTATCTTGGGACCTGAAAGTGTGAGTGAGGGTGACACGGGGCTGCCAGAGCCGTCCCGTGGAAGCCAGCTTGGGCTCAGAAATAAAATAAGTGTGCCCTAGAGTGCTAGTAGGGCTTGATTTAGTTAATTGGGATGTCATTACTCTGCCGTTTGTGGGGGTGAGTGTGTCCTTTCGTGCCGTGCTGCTTATGTGGGGTCTATCAGCTCATGTTCTGGAAGAATCTGCACTTTTTTTAGCTTTATACTGGTGCGGTGGCATAAGTATATGCAGAAAAGCTCTTTTAAGAGTCAAAAAGGAAACATACACATTTTTACTTTAGTATGTTTTCTTTTTAAAACTCATATTTCCTCCTGCACTACTTCCTTTTGTCCCTACAGGATAATTTTTTGATGTTAGAAGGAACAATGCATCTTGAGAACGTTTCAAGTAGAAGGATTGCCAGGTCTTGAGCGTGAGCTGGTTTATGGTGGCCTGATAGGAAGTGCCTGGACAGCAGGGATGGGCAGAGCAGGAACACTGCGCTGTCAGGTTGGCTGCAGAAGCCACGAGCTTAATGACAGCGGGCGATGGGGTGGGAATAATCGTGGTCCTTCCTTGGAAGGGCTTGGGGCTGCTGGCTGGCTGGGAGCAGGCAGCACCAACACATTCAGCTTTTCTTTGGCCCACTGAGCATACAGTTCTGTGAGCCCACTGGCAGCATACAACTGGTCGCTTCACATTTTGTAGTTCTTGTACACAGTATTGAAGTTTACCTCCAAGTTGATGGCCATGACCTTAGAGAAACCTTAAGGAATGACTGAGGAAAAAACCTTGAAACGCTGGAATAACATTTCGTAAGGCTGAAATGCTTTTTTGTTCATCTCTGGAATGTGTACGCCTCCCTTGTTGTGCAATTTTTGTAATTTCTTAAATAAGCTGTTTTGAAATCTGGACTTCTTTTTTTTTTAAAAACATTTGCATGTGTGTTTTGATTTGAATGAGCAAAACTGGATTATTGACTGATTGATATTAGGCAAAGTTTAAAAAGAAAAAAAAAGGCAGGGAATGATGCAATAAGAGAACTGAGCTTTGCATTAAAGTAACATATTTTTCTGGTGCAAGGTCAAGAATTACGTTTTGTGTTTTGGAATATTTTTCCTTTAATATGCTGATAAGAACTGGCTAAAAGCACAGTTAGAGTAATGCTGTGTTGTTTGCTTACTCTGTTTGCCTCTGGATAATGTAGGTTTAGCAGTGTTCTTTCTGAATGGCATACTTGCCTACCAGACTTTTTTTTTTTTTTGTTTCAGTTTAGTTGCCTGAAAAACATTGTTTTCAGATTATTTGTTGGCTGCAAGAGACCTCTGTGTGGATGGATTATTTCACAACAGAAGAAAGTAATCTTCACTACATCAACCATTTGGGGTCATATGCAGTGGGTGTAATGTGTTTTAATCAAAGAAGAAACTTGTCAATAGTTTCTGACACGCTGAAATGTTTCTATCGTTGCTTTATGCTGGTTTCTCTATTAAGTTCTGAACTTTATGCTTGAAAGATCTGACATCATCTTTCTGTATATATTTGATTAAATTAAAGCAGTATGATGCAACCGTGTCTCAGTGATGTGAGACTAAGTATTCACCTTTTAAAACTCTTGATAAAATATTCATAGGATGAGTTGATTTAATAGGGAGAAAGCAAAGGCAATTAATTCTAGCAACATAGGTAGGGGAAAGGGAAGGATAAGCAATATTATGCTAAGAATCATCACAAAGCAAGAAAGGAATGTAAACGTGCTTGTTCAGAAAAGTAAAATGAAAACAATGTTAGATTTTTATATTAACAAAGACAGTTCTGCTTTACTTACTTAAACAAATACTGGAGTTCGTTATCTTACCCCAAATCTTGTCATGCAGTTTAATAATGCCAAACCTTATTGGAGCAGATCTTGTACTATCATTTTGTAAAATGTGAGGGGCTAATGATTCTCCTGCATACTTGTCAAGTCAAGCTTGTGCCACAATTATTTCTTAACAAGTTATGCCTGATTGCAGTAGACTTATCCTACAACATAGCTCTGTCTTGAGCCTGATGAAAGAACTCTGAGCAGCACAGAATCACAGACTGCAAATACCCAGTTACACTATTTGGAGCCAGTTGTCCATGTATGTGCCAGGACTCAAATGGTATGAGTTTGGGTGTAGTTTTATGTGTCTGTTCAAACAGTTTTTGCATAATCTCTTTTTGGATTTAGAAAGTTAATGGTTTTGCCTATTTCTTATCTGTTTGTCAGCCTCCATCGGACTTTATGTTTTCCTCCCGTGAACAGGATATCCCAGTAGTGCCTGCATAATCTCTGCGAGGGGATTGTCTGCCTTCCAAGCCTCTATACAGCTGGCCATCTTGCAAGGCACTGTGCCATCTGTTCCTCAGGCTGCCCGCTCCACTTCCCGCAGCCCTTCTGGAGCAGACAGAGCCTTGTTGGGGGAGCCTCAATAGAGAACAGCTGTGCTTTAAGTGGGCTGGCTGAGTCTCAGTGGTGTGTATGTGACTGAGGCAGTTGTGTAGGATTTAGCAGTTGCCCTGTACTGGGAGAAACTATGGTGCCCCCGGTCAGGTACCCACTGAACACAGAAGAAGTTTTCCCCCGATTCTGTAATTAGATCGGTTTGAAGTTACTACGTGATTAGATCTGTCTAGTGCAGCATTTTTCATAAAAGGCCAATCTTAGGTGAAATGTTCTCTGTACATTTGTGTGGCATTGGTATGGGGAGTCTTTGAGAATTAATTAATATTCCCTTTCAATTTAGGCCAGATGCTTTGGATTCTTTGGGGCCATCTTTTCCCCATCTTGCTCTTCTGCTGCTACTGTGATTACAGTGCCTCAGTTAACGCTCCTGGCTTCTGTTGCAGCACGTGGTAGAAGAGAAAAGTGGGTAGTGATCACTTTCCAATCCTATCTCTACTGATCCAAGTTCACAAAAATTCACTCGTACCATAACAAAGTATTTTCTCTGTTGAAATTAAGGGATGTTTCATACGTCTGTGTGTCTTCACCCCTACGATTGGAAAGATGGGTATTTGAGTTATCACAGTACGGCTTTTCAGGCCAGGCATTTCATCATGGAAGGGCGGTACAAGAGCTGTTGGCCTTCCAAGTCTGTCTTCCTCCCAGTTTAGCAAGCGTTAACAATGTATGGCTCTCAGGCACTTACTTATTCATGAGCAGATGTCAAGGGGGTGCCAAGCCAGTTTGTGTTCACAGGGGGAATGCTGTGCATCGCCCATTCTCTGCTGTGGATGATGGTGGGTCAGCTAGGATAGTAATAGTACCTTTCTCTTGCCCCCAGCCTTCCTGCCTAACTTTTCATTGTGTTTGGCATGCATCTTGTGGTTCTTGCCCTCATATACATTTTGGTATGGGTCAGGAAAGTTGGCCACAGCAGGACCTATTGAGTTTTGTGTGTGACACTGCAGGAAGGACCAGTGGGAAGCCATGGGAAGACAGCAGTGAGGCGCTCGCTCCCAGCTCAGGTAATCCTTCCTTGGAGATGTTAACAGTCCTCCAATTCAGTCTTCCTGATTATGTTCCATGGGAAGACATTGTGAAGAGTAATAAACAGCCTGTTGATAGATTACAGCAAGGAAGCTTCAGCTTAGACACTAGGAAAACTTTTAATGCTAACGGTCGCTGAGTACTAGAGTAAATAGTTGAGGAGAGTGTGACATTTTTAGGCATCACTTTAAGCTTAAAGTGATTGAAAAAAAAAAAACACGGATTTTTCCATCAGCTTTAAGACTAAGTGTCAGGAGTGACATTGATATAGTTGACTCTTGACTCTGGAAAAGCCAGCTTTCCTCTGGTCCTTGATGTTTCTTTATCAGTTCAGGAACGTTTGGAGCAAGAACAATTGAAAACTGATTATCTTTTTAGCACCAAAACTTTTGAGATCTGGTTGAAATGTTTCTTAGCAAGACTGTCAGAGTCTTGTGAGTCTGCTTAGTGAAGAGCCAAAGCAAGAACGTATGACAACTCGGGAGAATGGATATACAGAATATGGGAAGTTATCAGTAGAATTTGTTGGATCTGGATGTGAACAGACTGGTCACAGGGATGGCAAGAATGTGAGTTCTCCGTTGCTTGTGAACACAAAATTGTAAAAGTCACGGTATAGCTGATGTAGTGGAGTATCTACATTGCCTTAGTTATTGAGTAGCTTTATAAACCTGTGCCGTTCAAGAGATACACCACCATCTCCTGAGATGATGGTGAGGTCAGGCATCTCCTGAGGAGATGCTGTGAGGACAGGCAGACTGTGCAGCAGAGCCGATCCAACAGTCAGTGGCCATCAGAACGTGTAGCCCACCTTCCGCCTCCCGGCTGCGTTCTTGCGTCTCTCATGCTTGTTTGGTTCTTCCTTGCTTCTTCAGCTGGAGAAAAATAGCCTGGCAAGAAAAGGGAAAGTTGTCCTGTCAACTTAATGAGCTAAATTGGCTCACTGACTTAGCATAAATGAAAGGAAAGGATGATGTCCGGGAGGGATCAACACTTTTAGTGGCAGAAGCAGCAAGTGGTCAACCTTAGTTGTCTGCAAGCTAGGATCTATTTTCTGTAACTTTGACAGCATGGCAGTGATCCACTGAAATACTTAATTTCTTGAATGTGTAATATGCTCTTCATGTGCAAATTTGAAGTATGTACCAGAACTCATGACAGTGCTTGTGGATACTACATCAACCGAATTAATGCTGTTTTGAAGAAAATTAATCATTGCGTGTATAACTCACTTTGTAGATTTAATGCTCAATTGTTGAGGGTACCTGTCTTGCCCCATGCCATTCTCTTTCAAATAAAGCATTTGATTTAAACAAAAAAAAGATGTACGGGGGGATTTTGCTTTTTTCCAGCAGTTACAGGCTATCAGTCATTTCCTTTTTCTTGCAGTCTCAGTGAGTCACTTTGTAGATGTTGAAACCAGATTGCAAAATACTTTCTGTATAAAAGTACTCAATTTCATTTGACGCTTAAAAACTGGAGGACTACTAAGACTGCCTGGAAAATCCATTTTTTCATGCCCTTTGAATTCCCAGAAAACAGAAGAACCCAGGAAGTAATGACACAAGGTTCTGGTAATCTGTTAAACACTTTGAGGATGCAAAAGGCATGAGGGTGTGTACAGCTTTGAACACTAGAGCTAACACTTTGGCAGAGAAGGTAGTAAGAAATCTTGAAGAAATTACAGGATGACCGAATAGATTGTCCTATCATTATATTATTAATTTGGTTTATATTTTCAGTTATAGGCTTCCAGTTCTCTAACTCTGTTTACTTTGAATAGCTGGGATTTAATTTTGAAGAGAAGTCAGTATAGACACCTATTTCCTAGAAGGAGCATTGAGAGAGGTTTTTTGTTGGTCTTAGTGGCTGGATAGCTTTCCTACTGATTTGACAAATGCACCTGGAGCATCAATGACAAGTCATTTCCAACCAAAAGGTTATCTGTATTACATTTTTAAACCACGCTTCTCATGATGCCAGATTTTTGCTGAATCAGATTTGGATGTTGTTTTTCAGTTTTTGGCAGTCCTGGCTACCTGCATATACCGATTAAAGCTTGTTTTAAGGATTATTTTTACATTATAGTCATGCTGCAGAAGCTCTCTGTTCACGAATTGGGACTATATTATGCTAGGTAATGTATATTTCAAGTATTTCCTGTCTCAAAATTTAGTGTTTTATAAAAGTTCCAAATGAAAATCCTTTTTGTGTGTTTAAATTTTTATTTATTTCAAATTCTGAGCAAAGTTCCAACTTTATTGAAACATGACTCACTTTTTAGCTGTTGTGAAACTGTGACTCAAACAGACCTAAAGATGCTGAAGGTGTGGAGAAGTTTTCCAGAGGAAAACGAAAGGGATTGGAACCATTTAAGGCTCCTAAAAGGCAAATGGGGAGCTTAACATTATTTTTGAAGAGGTGACTCAGGAAAGCAGGGTGGTAATCGTTACTTTTGGCTAAGTCCAAGAGAGGTTTGGCTTTCGTATGTAGGTTTTGTCAGTGCCAGGCCCAGGAGATTTAAGGTCCCATCTGCAAAAGAGCCCCTGAAATTACAAGGGTGAAAGGAAATGACAGAATGAGCGAGTCAATAAATAACAGCAATTAGCGTTTTGAAAGAAGCAAAGCCCCACTGGCTGTGAGTTTGGAGGTGTCCCGTGTGGCATAACTTGGGAATGGTAACCAAAGAAAATAAATAGGCTTACTGCTGAGACTGGCAAAAACTGAGTGCTCTCTAGTAGAGGCTAATATGTATTAAGTTATACTTCACCTTGAAGACTAAGCAGCGCACTTAAAAAAAAACTTACAGAGAGTCTGATTTTTACCTTGTGTTGTCTATTATTTTCCAGCTAATATCAGAGGCTTCTTTTCCATAATGTCCATGTGAAACAAGTTCTGAGACTTAAGCTTGATTATTACTTTACGTTAGTTAAAAAAAAAAACAAACCAAAACCTCTATCCACAAGGGGATGCAGTTGTTGTTCTTTTTCATCAATCCTCTTTATTAAAAAACCCTTACATGAAACAAGTTAAGCATATTCCTCTTTTGTCTGCTGGATAGAAAGCCTGGGACTGCTCTTGGGGACTGCACGTTGCCGTTCCATCAGGACGATGTGTGAGAGCTGCCTGTGGCCTGCAGCAGCTTATGTACTTCCTCGGAAACTCAGATCTCTTTTCCCTCTTGTTTTCTAGGAAACAATCAGAGTCAATGTTATGATGCTGAAATCCAGTGGAGAATTTCACAAAGGACAGGTTTGTCCGGTTTTTCTATTTATTCAGTGAATTAATATGCAGAGAAACAAAGTCTGCATGTGGATGCAAATATATTGTTCTGTCTGATGTCAGTCAGTGTGAAGCGTGTCCCTCTGAGAATTATTGTCGCAAAGGGCCAGGAACCACACACTAATTCTGTCTGTCTGTCTTTCAGGTTGTTTTTAATATCAGCTATGCTAATGGACAGGTATATCTGAATGATTTTCCTATGAAAAGCAGGGTTGCCCACATAACATGTCAAACGGTAATATGTGAGTATTCTCTTTTTCTCTTTCCCTCCCCCGGGGTATTTGGCTTCCCTGTTCTCTAGTAACCAAAGTTTAAATAACTGCATGTTCTCACGCTCTGCAAACCTGAGCATTGTCAAAGCAAATCATTTCCCAAGGTAGGATAATTCTGCTACTAAAATGGGTGGGAAAACAAATCTTACTGCCTTGTTCTCAAGTCACATTCACATGCTTATATGTAAATGGTCTGATCTGAAATCCAGACTCTCACATATCTTTCCAAAAGAATGTTCTGCACCACAAGCTAGACAATGTAAACCGAAGGATGCGACTCCACCCTGCTCATGGCTGTGTCCCTGGGTTGGTTGGCATACATCCAAAATGAGATTCAATAACAAAAGTATGAATTATTATTAGGAAGATCTTTTAATTGTCTCATTTTTGTGTCTATTGGACAACCAAGTTTCTGCTGGATACCATATTGTAGCACAAATACTGTAGTTTTGCTACTGTCCTGCAATGGTTATTGGCTTCAAATCGTGAAACTGCTATTTTTTCCACTGATTCGATGCTACACCTTTTGTAATAGACCAGAAAGTACTGTGATTTTTTTTTTTTCTGAGATACGCAGAGCATACTGTATAATTAGTTAAACAAGGACCATTATGCTCATTTGATTTAAGCTTCTGTTGTATTCAAAATGATCTCTTGATGGATCAGGTGCAGTCAGTCTCCAGATTGGTTTCTGAGGTCATGCTCTCCTTACAATCAGGCATTTACTTAGAAGGTACTAATGCTTTCTCTAAATTGCTTCTCTGAGCCATGACCTTGTTTCTTGAACTTTTCCTCCCCAAGCATAATTAATTATTAATTTGATACTATTTCTTTTCCGAAGAGGGAGAGCAGTAATTCATTTATCTTTCTGGGGCAGTTATGTTCCTATTGCTTCTATTTTTTCTTTCCTAGGGTAGAAAAACATGGCAAAATGTCATTTTCCTGCTAGATTATTGACTCCAGAAAAACAGATATGGTTTTATTGACTAATTGAGAGATACTGAGTGCTGCACTGTAGTTCCTACTAATTTTGTGAAATCGTAGTTGTATAGCTTGCAGTGACGACAGTTATGAATGTGAATCTGAAACAGTGAGAGAAATACTGATTTGACCTGGGAGTGAGGAAGCTGGAACTCTCTGTCTCTGTGTTTGGGTCTGAGTCCTCAGCACGGTACCTCTCTCTGTTATCTGTAAACTAATATTTATACTATCTACTCAATACATCCTTGACAATAAATTCAGGTAACTTTTGTAACAAGTATCTCAATGTTCCTTTAGCTTTTTACCTGTTAACAGAGAGGAAAAGATACTCATGAACGTATGTAAAATCCAATCTTGAGCCAAATATTCTTGAATATTGGCATGGAGACAAAGTCTCCTGGATGGTATTGTCTTCACGCTTTTGTCAGATTGTGCCTGGGACCTTTATCCCCACTTGCAGTTCCCACAGATGTCATTTTTGGAGTGTCTCACCCCTGTTGCATATAGCAGGGACTGCGCAGCCTGACACATGAAAGGCTGGGAACCACAGGGAGCTTTCAGCTACTTGGCCTCTTTCAGGCTTTGGTTTCTTTAACCAGGTTAGTGCTCCAGCTCACACCTATAGGTGTTCTCTCCTTCTGTCACTTATTTCTTGCAGTGGAAGATACTGCTAAATTGTCCCAGATTGCCTCTTGGCACGGCAAAGTGACACAGCACTAGTGGGTTAGAAACAGGAGCCAGTTCAGTCTCAGATCATGCACCTTGCTGTCCTGCATGCTGGAGAGATCTGTCACCTCCACTCCTCCAGCACTTCAGTACTAGCGTGTCCCCACCTGAAAGAGAGGCACAGTAGCTGGGAAAAGGATACTAACACTATGCAAAGCCACTGAGGGTGCAAAGGCAGCTCTCTGTGTGCTTGTGGAATATGAGGCTGTTGAAATGGCTGAAAGCTTTTGGGTAGGAAGAGAGTTTGAGGCATCATGGTCACATAGGAGAAAAGGGGGGGAGAGGAGGTAGAGAAAACACATAGGAGGGAACAGACACTCAACTCTATGCAGCGTGCCTGGAAAAGAGCATATTTGTTTCTGTGTTGCGAGGAAGGGGTATCAAGATGTTTACACAGGTGGCTGGCTGGGCTGTGGCATCATTACTCTTACGAGCTTCTTTGGAAAACTAAAATAAGAATGCACCAACAGTGAAGCCAAAGAGTGCTGACATGCAGACCTTGAAGGCAGGGATGCAGTGCTGTTTGCAAGCTCCCTCAGTCTGGGGATCACGCAGTGCTGCTGTCATCTGCTGTATTGTATCACGAGACCTGCTCAGAGTTTGAGTTGGTGATATAGTGCTAAAAAATCATGGCATCCATTCTACCTGTTGCCCAGATCACTGCTGCTTATGACGGCAGCAGGTGGAAGTGTTAAGGACTTTTGTACCACTGTTCAGGCATCTCCGTCTTGATGCTGGAGGTCCTCTGTAGTTGTGATGACTCTTCCACTCAGATGCTACATGTGCAAGGGCTTCCGTGTCAGAGGTGCAACTGCCCCATGGTTGTACGCTGCTTTCTGGCTGGGGTCGTTTCTCTTTGAAAAGTGTCATGTTGTGTGTTAACAGTGGAGAATGGCAACTTGGAGAACGTACCAGATCAGCAGCGCCTGGGAACCGTCAGTGTTCGCATCATGGTTCACGAGTGGCCTTTGGCATCCAGCTCTGATTTGCAGCTGATTGTCATCCAGGAAGAAGTGACAGAAATTGATGGAAAACAGGTAAAAAAAACAACCAAAGAACCCAAAAAAACAACAACAAAACCCCAAACCCAATGCTTTGCTTAGTTTTAATTTAGGAGAGGCAAGTAGTTACCAAGGATTAAAAGGTTTACATGTATCTTGCTGATGGTTAGATCACGAAGTACATAATCAAATGCTCAGCCAGCACAGTACTGAGGGAGACAATACCAACCTAAGTTGCCTGTATAAATAGCAGGGACGTTTCACAAACAGGCTTCAACTTTTAATGCTGCTATTCTTCTTTTAATAGTGTTGGATGACTTTCCCTTAAGCTTCTCAAATATCATTAACTATCACATGCTCTTTCAACACATTCATTTATGCAAGAAAAGTCAGACTCACAAGCAATATTGCATTTACAAAATAATGTACAAAATTAATAAAAAGGACATGGGCTTGTCCTGAAGTTTTTCCCATCATTTATTGCAAGCTAAGAAAGCGCTTCAAGTGTGTAGTATGGGGAACAGCTTGCAGCAGCAAACTCTTATGGCAGGTGAGCTTATTGCAAAAGCCCACACACCTGAAAGCTTAGCCTTAGAAAATTTTGTGTAAGATAATGAATATATAATAATGGATTTTGAGATGATCAGGAAAAAAATGTGCCAAATTCTACTACTATTTGCATAAATACCAGTGAAAGTGAGGGGTGACAATTCTAGCTGAGATTGAAATGTGCAGAACTCAGTTCTCAGAATCACAAGGTACAGTTATTTTTCCAGAGAGGGTCTGGAGAGAAGATACAGCTGCTGAAGTCAGCAAAAGTGTCAATTTTTTGTTTCAGTATGTGCCTGCATCTTACATGTAGCTAGGCTCTTTTGAAGCTGTCTTATGTTCTGACACCTTTATTTTTTTAAAGGAAAATGATGGTAATACCATTGATTTCTCAGCACGTAGTGTTTTCTGCAGGGATCTGCGTCATGTCGAGATTTTACGGTTAATGAAAAATCCCACTGAGAGGTTTGGAGCTTTCCTGGCGAGTTGTTACCCAGTCGTACTGGTGTATGTCAGATCTCAAACTAGACATCACAACACATTTCATATTTTCATAGGGACCTGGAAAGAACAACCAGGAATCTAATGCTGTTCCCTTAATTGCTTCCTTAAGTCAAAAAGCTGTCAATCTTTCTTATTAGTAACTAGCTGACAGTAATGATCATCTGTTTCACTGCAGTGTTCTGTGCATCTTTGAAGCAAAAGGAGACTGTTGGTTGGGCTGTGGCTCTGACAGCACAAGTGAAACTATCACATCCTGCATTCCTCTCTTGTAGTTCTATTTCTATATGTAGCAGCTATAATTATGGCCACAAACGCTGTGGATTTCAGTCAGTTCTTGGCCTCACAGTGCAGTTATTGAAGTTAATAGGAGTTATGCTGAATGTGTTCTACATAAGCAATGCCTGCAGTGATTATTAAATGAAATGAGTCCCGTGCATCACTGGAAGAAGAGGAAGAAAACTATTCTTTCAGTTGTAGAAAAAAAGCAACATTACTATAAAAGCAGAGGTGTCAGTCTTGCCTCAGCAACACTTCCAAAGTGCCTTTTCACTACGTACATGCCCTAAAATGCTTCCCTGAAGGAGGATTGTAATGAGCTATGTAGGACTTGGTTAAAAGCCCATGGAGTGGCTACCACGGGCTTTTGCAGGGAGAGAGGGACTCGATCTGTTCAGTGTGTTTTCTAATGTATAGTGTATAGAAGCATGGTAAGTAAAAACAAAGAATGCTAATTCATGTTATAACATCCTTGTGTCTAAATGTCAGTGGCTTGGAGTTCTCTGTGATGTATTGGTTTTCTCTGCCAGCCTCCCTCCCTTTCACTTTAAACTCAGTAATATCAATGTGTTTGCTTCTCTTGTAGGTTCAGCAGGAAGAAGTAACAGAAATAGATATTTTAGTAAAGGACCTGAGAGTACTCAGACATTCAAACTACAGTGTCCCTTTGAAAGAGAGCATGCTGTATTCCATCCCAAGGGACAACGACGTGTTATTTACACTTCCCAACCTCTCAGGTAAAGGTATCTTTCTCAGCTGATCTCAGACAATATTTTTAGCCATAGTTGCTAAAAATGCATTGCTCTACAAAGGTGAAAGAACGTCATTATTCCTGTGTTTTACATAATGAATCTGTTTCTTCGTTAACAGGGATGTGTTTTGTTTTATCTGGTTTGGTTTTCTGTTTTTTTTGAACACCTAAGATCAGCTCTTCTACATTATAGGTATTTTGTTTGTTTGTTTTCAAACCTGTTCTCCTTTGAAGCACTTGGTACTTGTAAATCTCGGACATCTCATGGGAATAAATTTCTCTCTGTGCTATCATGGAAACTTCTCTAGAGCTCCCCCTTTTTCCTGACACTGAAGGAGAAAACTGGAGAGGAAATACCTGTCTGGGTCACTTCCAAACCAGAGAATAGGCTGATGTTATTAAACCTGAATAACTTAAAAGCAAGAGATGTTATTTGATGCCTTAATCTGATTTCAGTTTTGTTTAATCAAAAACTCTCAAGGATTGCATAGGAGATGAATACTTTGATCTAGTTGGTCACCTTTTAATCCGGCAGCAGCTGAAATTCACAGCTTGGGGCACAGTTAAAGGCTGCGCTGCAGTGCTGCCTCTGCTTCTTAGCAAGTTCACTACACAAATAAAAGTCAGCCCTTCTCTTGTCTTGCAGTAAACGTGTGAGAACTGTACCAGAAGTACAGAAATGTGGCATATCTTTGTTTTCCTGAATAGAGACTTAAATAAAAAGCAAACCTGCCACTAAAATCTATATTTTCTTCTTCAGATATTCAAGATCCGCTGCAAACTACCAGTCAGTACCTCATTCGGCAAGCGGAAACTACAGTAGATGAAGAGACATTACCTGGAAAGTTACCAGAGACCCCTCTTAGGGTAGAGCCTCCATCTTCTTACAAGGTAGTTTTGTTGTTTCTCTGTTTGGGGTTTTTTAATTATTTGTGTATTTCCTTTAGAGACTGGTCTAAAAAGGAGAAGCATTTTCCACCCCCCCTCTGTCTCTTTCCCTGTTTCCCCAGAGATGAAATGCATAGAGCTAGGTGACATTTTAGGAGGAAGAGTTGCAGTAACATGCTGCAGGTAGAGCTGAATGTTATTCAGTATTCCAGTTTGAGGGAATAGTCTTCCCTCCCTATTTTTGGGACTGTCTACAGAAACACATACAAATGTTATGTTTTCCTCCATTGTAGATGTTTACAGGACAAACCAAACAAAACCAGCATTGTTAGGATTTAGGTAGTGGGTTCTCCTCATGCAAAGACCAAACACAACATGCATTTAAAGATGTTAAGAAGGTATGTAACATTCCTAGACTTTTGTCTTTCGATCCTTTGTGGTTACTTTGAAGGGAAAAAAAAGCAACATGATATGTAATAACTCATTTCTGGGAGAACTGCCATTCCTACTTAACCTAGTATTGACTTCTCAGTCTCCTGTTTTGCTGCTTCCTGTTTGTTAAAAGCCAAGATTTCACATTGTGTGAGGTACCTGACAGCAACTGACTTCCACAGAAGTCTAAGAAATCCCCATAGCCAACCACTAAGAAGAACAGATGTTTACAGATATACTCAAGGAAACCTAAAAAAACCCCATTCCTGAATTACCCCAGCAGTGAGAAGTTGCTTGGGGTTTTTTCTTAGCTCCAGTAGGAATCAAATGGGTTTCTAAATCCTGCAGTGTTCTCACTTCACAGATACTTAATGGCAGTGAGTTGTGATATTTACATTATACTAAGCAAAGCGTTTATAAAAAGTTCAAATTTTGTTTAGCTTTAAATTACATCTTTTTTTTTTTTCGGACTCTGCTCAGAGGTAAGTGCTTACCCCTCTGGGAGACAGGACCTTGGTCTAACTTGTTGTAAAAAACCACAGGAACAGCTTGAGAAGTTTCAGTTCCAGATGAGGTAGGGGTGGGCTTGACAGCTTCCTCTGTGCCCTAAAGCAAGGGTTTATAACCCACTGCTGAGGCAGAAGGGACAAAATAGTAGGCTGAAAGTTACAGACAGGCGGTGCTACCCCTCTACTGGGCTGTCAGTAACCCTTTCCCTGCTGTGCACTGCCATGGTGTTGTAGTTTCTCTGTGCCTAGGCCTAATGGCTCATCCTTCACCTTCTCTGCTCAAGCGTCCTTTGAAAACTTCCAAAGGGACCTTTCCTTTCAGGGAACTCTGCCAGGATGAGCAGAGAATTAAACCTTCATCTGGTTCCAGACTTGGTAAAAAGAAAGAGGTCTGAGTCACCAACTATTCCATCCCGCTTTTCTGTATGTTTAAGCATACATAAATTTAAAACTCACCATGGAATGTGATTCACCAGTAGCTAAAAAAATTGCACTTGTTATGTTTTGCAACCTGTCTTTTTATTTTTACCTGTTTGGTTGTAGGTGATGTGCCAGTGGGTGGAAGACTTGAGAAAAGGGTTGTGCAGATTCTGGTTTCGATCTTTACCCATCTTCTTTAGTTTGATGGAAGTCATTGTAGTTGGAGTTGTTGGAGCAGCTCTTATTCTCAAAGTCTTAAAAGTGATTTTCCCTTCCTGTGAAAGCAAGTAAGTAAATTTTGCTATTTTTTTTCTCTAAGGCAAAACATTAACTAAAATCTATGAAGAAGCAGCCCCATTCTGTAGGAAGATGGTGGAAACAATTCAGGGAAAAGGCTGCTGGTAACTTTCCATTCCAAGTGACTGTTGTCACACAGGTGACAATGTTGTGTGTCAACACAGGCATTTCAGAGGAACACGGGCAGATCTTTTCATGGGAAGTGTCTTTAGCTTGGCTGCCATACCACCAAATTTTTATTAAGCCTTCTAAGGACTACATTGTGAGACACCATTAACGTAGCTCCAAGAGAATCAGAATGGTTAGAGTTGGAAGGAACCTTAAAGATTCATTGGATACCTCCTACTAGAGCAGGTTGCTCAAAGCCCCATCCATCCTGGTCTTGATGATGAAGAGAGGAGGGTAGAAGCTAGAGCTAAACAATTCCAACATTTTTTTAACACTTCTGCTGTGTTGGACTTGTTACAGTAGTTATGAAAGGCCTCAAATTTGGCTTGTCCAAGGAGGAGCTCCCTATATAGGCAGCTTTTAAAGCCACAGTGATGGGTGCTAGCATTGTTGGGCAAAAAGTCATAAGTAAAGTTGATGATTGATTGACTGCAGATTCTCTCCAGTGATGTGTTACCAGCAACACCAGTGCTTTTCAGAGAAGCAAGCTAAGAAATCAGGATAGATTTAGTGCTGGAATGGGCAAGCATGTACATATTACATCTACCTAAGTCAGGTCTAGAAGACCTAACCCTTGGAACTGTAAGTTCTTTCAGGACAAGTAACTGACAGTCACTTCATCACTTGCAGGCGCAGCTGGTGTCTTCAGATACAACTGGCCAGCTGTGCTTCTGAAGGCCCCGGTGCAGTTAATTTATGTCTCTACACAGGGACTGGAGTGGCCTTAGTCCTCCTGACAGAGCTAGGAAATAGAGAGCTGGAAAATCAGGAAGGTTGGAAACTGCAGTGACTAAAGAGACTGCTTCCCCCCAGACCTTTCACAAAGCATGCAGAGTGGAGTACTGCTTGTAACAAACTTCTTAGAGCAGAAAAAGTGACAGAAATACTTTTTACTTCCTCCCTCCCCCTCCAGTAGTAAGTAGCTTAGTGCTGCCACATGTGACACTTTGAACTAAGTAGCACTAGGAAAAAAAACCTTCTAATCCCCATAAACTGTTCAGCAAAGCATCTGATGGGCTGTCCCTGGCAGAGGTCAGTGCAGAGCAGAGGAACCAGCCTGCAGAAACTTCTCTTGCCATTGAAGAACATGGGGCCTGTGCACGGCTTGTCAGAGCATTTTAAGAAATTGTAACACTGGGAAGATGGTCTTCCTCCCCTCCTTCCCATCCCCCTTAAACCAAACCAAAACCACAAACCCAAAACAAAACCAACCCAAAAACCACACAGTAATTTTCTTGCTACCTGTATAAAGTGGTCCTATAAAATGTGGTAAAAGTTTAATTTAATTCGATTGTAAAACTGTTAAAACTAGGGACTTTAGCTTGTCTTGGAGAGTCAGGTACAGGACTGACAAAGCTGCTCCTGGCAGCAGACAAAGTAGCCTTCAACTTTAGGCTGCCATGAAGTTGCACGTAGAGCACTACTGATAATTCAGATGTAGAAACCGGGTGAAGTGACCCCTCTGAAACCACAGCTAGTACGTTTCTGGAACCAGTTTTCCATCAAGTTTTCATTCTAGCATCATAAAAGAGGTATTATATGCTTACTACTCGCTTGATGCATTGATTTAAACTAAGTTGGGGAGTTTAAAAATAAATCTAATTTTTAGAACACAGAATTGTTTTGTATATTGTTTTCTAATGACAGGTAATCTTACCTTTCAGAGGCATCCTTCTCCTGGACCAAGTCAGTTTTGTCCCTGTGATTACCATCAGCTTGCCTTCAGATCTTCCAGACAGGAAAAATAATTTAGATGAGAAAGCATGCACTTAATACTGTGTTTACTTTGGAGTTCCTGTTTTTTAAAAACAAATTTTTAGTTGACCTGAAATTTGGCACTTGATCTTAATACCTTGTTTGTTTCCTACTAAGAAAACTAAGTCAGTTGATGAATTGGTAAAGGGACACTCAGGCCGAGGCCCAAGGCTGACTTCCCCGTGCCTCTGCATAGACATGAACGTGCAGCTTCTGGCAGAAGGTTGAAAATAAAGCAGCTTTCCACCGTGAGGGCGACCATTGGTTTTAACTTCTGTGAAGTCACTTTTCCACACCTCGGACAAGATGCTGGCTGCCTTCGTGCCCATAGATAAACCAGGTCAGCTAATCCCAAACAGGGAGGTGATGAACACTTCAGGGCACTTGAGGGTGTCCTGAAGTCTCCAGATAGTATTCTTCAGAAAAGGACGAAGGAGTGTCGCAGACATCAGCCGTGCCTGCAAGCCTAAACACAGTTGCCCAGCCTGGTTTCCAGGTCTCCTAGGGTTGAGTGTGCCTTGCAAGGAAAAATATTGCCACTAAACATTTGCGTTATTCAAGTAATTTGACATTTTTTAATTTGTGTTTTGCATATATAAAGGCAGATTTATATTTCAAGCACTTTACACTTTTATGGCCCCTTCCACTCCTTAAAAATCGTGAGCACTTGTAAACAATGTGCTTTTTGTATCTGCGACAGCCGTACTATGTGAAGCCTCAAAAGGAAAAAAGAAAATTCTACAGAATTCTCGGCAATTCTGGCTTACTATTGCTCAGTAGGCCCCCTCTGCCCATGCCGATTTGTACTGGTAACACTTTTCAAATAAACATTGAAATTGTTTTATTAGACTGTGTTCATGTGTGCATCTATATAAAGCAGCAGTTTGCCAAATGTGTTAAACGTAGGGTGCTGCTTGGTTTTTAGCTTTTCATTGTTCTTATTTACAAAAATCGTTGGTCAGAAGAATGACTAGAAAAAAAAAAAGGGAGCTTAACTACCCAGCATTAGACTGAGCACAGTTATCATTTCAGTCATCAGAAGTATCTGTGTTCAGCTTAAGTTTTTACCATGAGGGAGAAAAATCTAGCATATCTCCCCCACATAAACACACACCTCTCCCCTTAGGGAAAGGTTATAATGAGTTTAACAGGATCTCTTAAGTTTTTCAGATGCTTGTTCTTACAGCCAGTCCGTGACAGGAACAACTTGAGTTGTCTCACCAAACAGACAGTGCTATGGTGGTAGAAGAAACATTTCTAACACTGACTTGCCTTGCAAACAGCCCAACCCAAAAAACTACCACACAGCAGAACAGCACAGTGTATGTCACTCAGAGATAACAAGGACACTGTTCAGACTTCCCTCCCCACCTTTTATTTTTTGTTCTAGCACCTTGTAGGTTTGTACTTTGCATCTACTGCCTCAGGATGCCAAATGTCTGGCAGAGGCCCAGCTGAGAGAGGATATGTCACAAGTGGTGGGAGCCTGGGGGCAGGTCTGGAGCCATGGACAACTGGAAGGAGCAGCAGTGGCTGACACCCCCAGAGTCCCAGGCAGGGCTTGCCAGGACACTACCCCAGGAGAGCTACCATAATGATAACATAACCATGTAAGACTGAGGTGATGCTAGAGCTACAGAGCAAGTTCAATTAAAAATACAATGTAGTGACAGAAAAAGATCTGACAGGGGGTCATTGTTGTCCCTGCCTAAACAGTAGACTGCTAAGACTCTAGCACAAGAATGGTGACTGCACACACAAGAGCAAATCTTCAAACAGTTGTAGACAAACTCCTCTTTACATGGAAATTAATGTTCTTTCCATTTTATGAACATAGCCCTGGCCAATTCATTACTATAGTTCAGTTAGAAGTGATGTATAAGGCTGAAGTTTAGCTGCTTTGATTAAAAAAAAGAGAGTAGGATGGATGCAAAACACGACAGCTCTTCCTTGCTGCACAAGCACAGGCTGGATTGCACTGCAGCTGGTGATTCGGCAGCTGTCAGCATGTGCTCTTTGCATCCCCCCTTGTGAAACCGTAACCCAAGCACCTGCACAGCCAGGAGGAGACCTAACTCCATTCTGAACAGCTGCAACAGCCTGAAAAAGCTGGCCGCTTTCCATGAGCTACGTGACCCTCCTCTCTATTGCGTTCTACGAAGTTACACAGCACAAGGACAGAAATACGCCCATCAAGTTAGCAAAATTAAATCTAAAAAACAGTGCAAATTGAAAGCAGTAGCTGCCAGACAACACTTCTGGGTGACCAAGTCTTACAAAGTTAAAGCACTGGCGTTCTGCTTTGGCATGTGCATGGGTTTCCCAAGCCATGAAAGCCTCACCCCTGCCAGAGGGGTGCTACTCTGAGCTGGGACCACTCTGATCCATTTTGTAAATCAGATGATTGAAAAATTCATTACCACAACTAACACAGTTGGGAAAGGGCAACTGTCCTGCAGGCCACTCACTCTAGGTCTCATTTCCCCAGGACGTGAGCTGACAAGGCTACAGGTGCCAGCTCGGGAAAGAGAAAGAGGCAGGGATGACAAAAACATCAAAACCCCCCAAAAACGACCCAATAACCCCATCTCTGTAGGATGTAGGGTTATAAGGCAAGATCTCTTATCTCCTCATGAACTGTGGCTCTCATTGCAGCAGCCCTTGTTCCATCTCACCCTCAGAACATCTGGCTGCCTTTCAAACACGGGGAGTTAAGCAGCACTGGCCCCTCCCCTGGTACAGGAGCTCCACCAGAGAGGGGTGGTACCATCGTGTTCTTCCTTCCAAACCAAGCTGAACCTCTGAGCTACCAGTTCAGCATCTACCACTGTTCTCCCCCCTCTATGGTGTTCATTTACAGTGACCAGGGCTGGCTGAGCTGTAGAACTAAAATAACTGCTTTTAAAGTGAGGTTTACTTTAGAAGTTCTCAAAATACATCATGCTTTCAGTCTAAATGGCCCCTCTCTGGACAGCTTCCAAGGACTAGCACTTGCCCACTTTCCCTTCATACTCAGGTGGCAGATAATTGCATATTTTGGTTTGCTTGCAATGAACTGATTAATGTGAAGGAATCTCTTCCTGCAACACAGCTGCCAGCTATATACTCATCCCAACACGCAAACAGAAAAATAAGTATTAAAAGAACCCACTTCTTCAAAACATAGCATCATTTTCTTAACTCCGACATGTACTGCTATCCTTTTGAAAAGGATATTTCTTTTCCATTTTGGAGATGGAAGTCTATAAATGCACACGCACGCGTTCTCACCTGAGCTTCTTCCCTTCACTTCTGGGTTCATCCTGCCAGGTCCACCCAGGGGTTCAGGAGGTCTCCGCAGTGTCTGCATCTCAGTCTCTCACTGGAGTGTCCCATCACTGGCGCTGCTCCCAATCCCTTTGCAGCATGTCCTGCTGTCACCCACAACACAGTGGTGAACTTTAACTACATAAACAAGATGATCACAATAATGGCACTGACACAGCTGTGTGCCTGGGACACATTTGCCTGTTGTTCAGACTGCAACTTTTCATCATCATTGGTCCTTCCCGACTGCCTGGTAGCATCTGAAGAGACACAGGGGCAGGAATTCCACAGCCAGGTATCCACCAGCTGAAACAAGTCTAGATGTACCCGATTCATGAAAAAGCATGAAGTTTAGCTGTAAGCAGAACTACAGCCGGCTGCTCTGATGTGAACTAGGAGGAAGGAGTGTTTCCAAAATACTAGGAGATGGACAAAAGTGGTAGAAGGTTCAGTTATAACGACCACTGTTGAGCAAAATCTGAAATGATGACCTAAATAGTCACTGTAGAACTGTTCTCAGAGAACTCCTTCTACATTCCACTTGTCAAGTAATGCAAAAAGAGAATTTAGATTTTACATCCATTGTAAAGTCAGGGTTATGAACAGAAACCGCCTGATCACAAACATAACACGCACGCTGCCTTCACAGAGCAAACCTGCAGTGTCAACCAGGACCAAACCTACCAGCCTGGAGTTTTGAAGCTCACGGTACCGTGCAGTCAAGGCAGAAAACACATATTTCAGAACTATTGCCAGAAAGCTTTTGTTTTCTCTCAGACTTACAAGACTACAAGTGTGTGCCTCTGGATCACTACGGACTGCACAGAAGTAGCTTACCCTGCCTGGATGCACGTTAACAGTAGTTAAGAGTATAAGCCAGAGCAGATCCCAGTCCTTGCTTAAACTGCAGCTGAACCTCCCAGCTGTCCATAGCACAAGGGCTGCTGCTCTGGATCTCAGCCTTTGCACAGGTGCTTCGTTAACACCTCAGAAACAGTTTAAGGGCAGAACTCTCTAGGATCAGCTAGCAATGACATCTACACAACTGCATCGTGTTCATCCCATTTTCTACCATCCCTTGTTCAGCAGAACAAGTTTGTGGTGTTTGCTTTTTTTTGTGTAACAGCTACTTTTCAAGAGTAAAGCCCCCAGTGCAAGAGTTCTAGTATTAAGTTTAAGTAATTATAAAAAAATCTTGATGATCAAAAGCAAATCCCATCAGTATCTTTCACAATTGACAAAAACGGGTAACTTTTGAGCTAGTTCAGAGCACTAGACAGAAACTGCATTTTAAAAAAACAATTTATTTAGACATCTGTTGCTCTTAAATTACAGAAGTTAAAAAGAGCACACAGTGCACTGACACACTACTTATTACTTCTAAAGCTGTTTTAAGATGTAAGGTGGCTTCTTCAAGACAAGACAACTCAGCACGACCCAAATTCAACTATCCATTTCTCATATTTCTCAATGTCCGCAGCAGATACAGATTTAGAAACTTTCTTCAAAGCTATTTCAAAGTCTTCCATAGTTGTTGGCATGTGCATTTCGTCTCGGGAAAGATTTCTTATTTCTTCTGGTGTCAAGCCCTCAATTCGCCTTCTCATAGCCATCAACGATGCATCTCTATTAAGGATTAAAAAAGAAGTTACTCAATACAGGATGGTATTAACAGAGTTCAGCTGTTTGAAAGGCTCAACACAGCATTCCAGTTAAGCTGTTGCATTCAAAGATACACCAAAGAATTGTAAACTTTTACAGGAAGATCTCCAAGTGATTGTACAAAATACACCACCACGCTACCCATTTTTATCAAATGTGGATTTATCCTCACTGGATCTTTGAATAGCTACTATTCACAGGACAGGCAAAAGAGGTAAAGATTAACTGATTTATCTAATGCCATTGCATATCTACGATGTAGCTGCAGTATTTTTAGACAGGAACAAGGCAAAGTAATGGTTTCACTCCTCCAATGTACAGGAGAAATGCCTGGAGTGATCTGATGTTTCCTCATCTAAATAGGAATCCCACTTCAAAGACAGAGGGGTCAATAGTATCTACCTCCAACCTATACGATTCACAGCTAAATGTTAAACTACAAGATCTACATAGCCTGTGGCTCCTCAAACTGCTGTTTGCTTCAATAAGCATTAAGTGCCTTTACAGATGTGTCTTTTCTTGCTGCATTAAGTTTGACTGCATTTGGACTTCCAACAGTCATATTGGTAGGAGCAGGTGATGAGCTGGCAAGGAGATAAATTGATAACACTGAAGTTCCTGCTAATTCATTGTTACATAGCTTATAGTACAAAGAAAATGCTAAAAATGCTACTTATTTTGTCTAGCAGTAAAAAAAATGAAAGGGTAATCCTGGTAATATCACAATGGTATCATATCAATAGGTGAGAATCGAAAGAGAAAAACACCTATACACTGTCTTCTAGAAGATTTAGAAAGACAGCTTCAGATTATTGTTTCAGTTTCCCAATCCCCCCCCAAGAAATCATAACTGACAGACTTCATGAATGTACTTAGTAACACTTAGTAGCAATTAGAATGCCTAATACAATAATTAGAATTTCAGAACAACTCCAAAAAGTTGCCTTGTTGAACTCCATCTTAGTCAAATGTCACCATGCTTTGCTGTTATATCATAATTTGTGAACTAAAAGCCAGTGTTACATGACTGGGGGTGAGGGACCAGGGAGAGGAAGCACCCCATCCATCTAATTTGCCTCCAGACAGCAGTTAAAAAAAAACACAACAAAAAAAACAACAAAAAAAAACAACCCACCCAACCATACCCCAACACACCCACGAAGTCCAACTGCCACGACTTTCTTCTGTGAAGTCATTGTGCTGACAGCCATTCCAACCTCAACCCTTAGCGCTTTCTCAAATGTAGCCATAGCACCTGGAGAAGCACCTGAGCTACATTCACAGAATAAGAGCCACTCAGTGGAACACACAGCAGGGGTCAGTTCCACTCCAAAGGCCTTTCAACCTTCACAGCCTCTTCAAAACAATGATTCAGAGTCACCTCATACTCACATCTAATATGCAATTTGGATGCGTGTTACATTTCCTGAATGCCTTTTTAAAATAAAGTTTCACCTTCATTTTCCATGGTTATATGCTGACTGTTAGGAACTGTACTATCTCTGGCTGTTTTTCACTCTGGTTCAGCAAACTTTGGATTTTGCCTCAAATTCTTTAAGGTAGGAGAACAATTTGAGCAAAACAGAGATCTCTGCTCCCTTTTTTAAAGTTTTGCTTGTGTCACTAGCAAGGACTGTTATAGTCTACTATGTGTCTGAACCATACAAAAGTGCTTTTACATCAGCCATATGTCTTTTTGTCTCCATGTAAATGAAACAGTCATGTTTAAAATCTGTTTTACCTGACACCATTAACAAAGTGTAAATACACAGACTAGTATGAGTAGTTTCTTACTGATTTCAAATCATGCACATCCAAACACCAGCTTGCTGGATTTCTGGTTGCTGCCACCTCAGTCATCTCTAAGGAGAATGTCACAAATGAAAGACTGGAGTGTTTCTTTTGTGGTCTTTCCTATTGCTTGTTTTTGTGCTTTTCCTCTGTTGTTTTTTTTAATAGCAGTTGTACAAATGACTGATTAAAAATAAAAAGCAACAATGTGCATGTGTGTATATATATCTGAAATTAAACCAAAAACATTACAACTATTCTGACTTTTAAACACGTGTATCAGTAACCAGTATAAAATTAATTACAAATAAGGAACACTGAACAGACCGGAGGAGACAAACTGAGGCTAAAATGCACAAAGCAGCAGGCCAAATAAATTCTCTTTCATGTAATGTGAACCTATTAACACAAACTGCTTTCAAAGCACTAGGACTGTGCAAAAGAACACCACAAACTCACCTCACAAACCTACAGATGAAATAAATCTGCACAACACTGATTCAGAGCAACTAACATACCGTTCTTTTCCCAGACACTGTGTAAGGTTTGTTTAGGGAATAGTGCAGAGCCTCCAAATTCTGAGTTCAGCCTTAAGTGACCCAGCTGATAGAGCCTTCGGTGACAGTTTTGCATACAGGCCACTTGCACTCATCCCTGCGGCAAAGCACCCTGCCCTCTCAGTTGTGCTCACAAGCGTTTGCAGAGCTGTATTAGGAATCAAGGCAAGGAATGGATCTGCATTTGAGAAAATGGTTTTAATCCAAAACAGTTCTCTTACCCTGTTCAAAGTACAGCCCTGCAACAGTCATGCTGGCACAACCTGGAGCTGAAGCCTTGCACTGCCACACTTTAGTGCTACCTCCAAAGCCTGAAAGCACAGTTACACAGGCGCTTATTAGATGACAACAGCATCTTAACAAGTTCCAGCTCTTTGTCCCATACTGCTGATTCCATAGTTTGCCACCACTAAAACTGGAACAGTGCAAATCTTTATACCTAAAGCAGATGACTGATATTAGTCTCTTAAAAGACTAATCCTTTCCTTCCCTTTTCAATTTTTGAATTAAAAGATTGGGGGAAGGGTTAGAATGCGGTTTTAGTCAATTATTTCAGGAAGGTTACAGAATAAGCCCACAAATGACTGCATGCAAACAGTACTGAGGAGAAGCGGAGGTAGAGGAGGTAGAAGAAAACTTAAGTCAGCCTCATCAGTAAAGCCATCGTGCTGAGCACACAGCTCTTGTACTGTCACACAATACTGTAACACTTTTTCTGTGTCACAAAGGAAGAACACCCTGCATTTTTACTTCAGTGATTCTGGCCTTTGCCACTATTGCCTGTTACACACAGGTGTTCTGTTGAAGTAGCAGAACCTCAGTGGAACGACTGTAACTCTACTAGTTAAAGTCTACCAACTTGTGAATATTCGTCACACAAGGAATTTGGTATACATTCAGGAAATTTACCCGAATCATAGATTGTTTAGTACTGTGTTGCAACTGCTCTTTATCATTATTATATGAAAATATCAAACGGAAGCCTAGGCAAGTATTAATGCACTCTTTCACCTTTTAGCTGTACATAAAAGACAAGTTCCAGTCTGCTTTTATCCAGCAACTTTAATCATGTAAATTAGTTGCTTTACACATAGTTTTCTCAAAGTTTGTAGCAGTAGGAGCACTAATGATGCAATGTTAACATACCTGCATACGTTGGTAATGTCTGCACCTGAATAACCCTCCATTTTCTCAGCTATATTTGCAAGGTCAACATCATCAGCCAGTTCCAGCTCTCGCAGATTTATTCTTAGGAGTTCCTCTCTACCTTTTGCTAATCAAAGAAGAGAAAATTAAGTTTATACAATTTGCTTTCTGAAGATAAATAATGAATTGAAGAGGGTGAAGAGAGATAAGAGGGAAGAATGCAAAAAAGACATAGTACTTGCTACAAAGGTAAAATGGTCAATGTTTAGATTTAACTCAGTCCTGAATTCATAAATGAATTTGCATACATGTATCGATTAGATTTTTAAACCAGGTGATCAAAACTAAAGGATTATTCATAAAGTTTAGATTTTAGTCTTTTCAACCACTCCTCTCTCTACGTCTTCATACCTGATGGTAAAGGAATGTAAATTCTCTTTTCTAGTCTCCGTCTTAGGGCTTCGTCAATATCCCAAGGAAAATTAGTAGCAGCAAGTACCATGACCATCTTAGAAGGATCATCATTTTCAGTAGCCCCTCCAACACCTGCAATGGGGAAAAAAGTAAAACATACATAAGCTTTATGAACTCTCACATATAGAGAACAATATCCACAATCCTATAACATTAAAGGAGCTACTCTACTGCCCTTTAGCGAGTCCAAGTGCAGTAGCATCATTAAGCACAAAGGAGTTCAGTTTTTCATCTATATGACAGCCTGCAAGCAAAAATGCAGACGGTTCAATTAGAAGCGGTGGCAAAGGCCACTGCCCAGATCAGGAGGTTTCTCTCTACCAATGCTAGAACGTTTTTACAGCAGAACTGTTTGCATTTCTGCCATTACAGTGTTGCAGCATTACTCCCCTACAAAGTTTCTTCACTTCTGAATTCAGGCGAAATGTAAGAAGTGAAGCAAACTGCTGAAGTGAATGTTTACATTTGGTGGACTGAATCACAGCTTCTCAGAAGCAGAGGAAACACATCTCAGTCTCTAAGGCACTGTGAAACTGCTGCTATATGAAGTTAATTTCTTTAAACTTGCTACCCTCTGCATTTACTGGTTTTGCTTATAATCATAGGATTGGGCTGTAGAACAGACATTGTACCTACTCTGCTTGAAAATTTGCATTTAAAATACCATTTATGAACCCTCAAGTAAAAGGACTTCAAATAGCTGCTACTAATAAAGTTAGCTTATGTACATAGCTGACCAGCATTACAGCTCTGTTACTATTTAAAGTCAAACATAAAAGTGTATCAACAACAGAGAACCAGAAATAAATATACAAGTCTTCTGACTGGTGGAATTCTATCACTAATTACTCCAAAGATTAGCACTTTTCAGTAGCTCCTTTCCCTCTCCAGGGCTCGCCAAAGGAATATACAAAGGATGCCTCTATAGCAGCTTTGCACAGTGTTACCTACTTTTAAGCTTTATCGATAACTCTCCCAACTGCTTCTATAATAAATTGTCTAAATTTTTAGTTTATATCTTTTGGAGAAAAAAAAGAGATTCCAAAGAAGTAAAGTGTAAAGATTGACTTTGAAGTTTTAAATGAAACAGGTGACAGTTCTTTTGAACCACTTTTTACTTGTTTTAGAGAAATTATACACTAGGTAAAGATTCAGATGAGCAACTAATTTTTTTTTTTTCTTCTGCAGTTTTAAAATCTCATATTTTTCACTGAATCTTCATTATTCTTGGGTCAGTAATATAAGTTCACTGCTCAGATGCTAAGAATTGTTAAATAATTGGTATCTTTTTTCCTTCCACAGTGACAATCAAAATAATATATTTGTATCTTTTAACCCCAATTTTATCTAAGGCTTTCAAACAAATTACTTCTTGAGAATGAAGTTTTGGTTATTTTTTTTCCTCCCTCAAGTTTCCTTGTCTAGCATTTCCCAGTGATCAGGTTATTTACCATCCATTTGAACCAGTAGTTCTGCCTTCACACGTCGGCTAGCTTCATGCTCCTCTGAAGTTCCCCTGCGACTACAGATAGAGTCTATCTCATCAATAAATATAGTTGTCGGGGCATAAAATCGAGCCTAAAGGAAGCAAAAGATAAAGCAGAAACTGAAATGGCAGCCTTCTCACACCTAAGAAATAATAGCATATTCAGACCCATTTACCCCAACGAATCAGATCATAAGTATCATAGAATACCAAACCTTCCCTCACTTCGACCATTGCACACAACTACAGAGCAGCTGTGCATTCATTAACAACATATGACAGAACACTTTTTGGCACAATCCTATATTGTTAGGGCTATAAACAAATGTTTAATAGGCTAAAGGCAGTTTTACACATTAGGAATAACATTTATAACTGTGAAAGTCATCACAGAATGCTTGAATAAGAACTCAGTTAAAGCAGGGACAAACATTAAGCCGCAACACCATGATATCGAAACTGTCCATGACACAGGTCAACTGCAAAATAACTCTAACTTTTCTGAAAAAAAGAGAAGTCAGAGACAAGGATCTGCAATAATAAAAGCTACAGCAGTTGAGATGCTGTCCATTGTGTATATGCATTTTTGATCGACAGGCATGATATCAACTCATGATCACACTGTAGAAGATCTACTTCCTGACTTTTCTGACTACTGTAATTGCAACTCTGCTGCCCCCTTCAGTACTGGGCACCCTGGCAAACACTGCATGCAAACCTGGTAACATGAAAAAAACCCTACAGATTCCGAGCCAATTTGAAGTCTTACGTGCCTTGAAGCCAACTACAGTTTGGAAGCTTGTTTATTTTAAGCACAAAAAAAAAAAATCCACCCAAAACAACAAAACATGTGCAGCCAAAGTAGGGTTCTCATCCAGAAAACAGTAAGACTCCATTGCAAATTTCACATTCAAGTACATTCTACAGCACTCATCAGCTTATGGAAAGCTACATCTAATGTAACAAGCTAACCCTGAAAATAAAGACAACCTAATTTTCCAATTTTTATAAAGCAATTTAGGAATAATCAGATCTTGAATGTGCATGGCCAAATCAGGTGGTCCTGAAGCGTCTGAAGCTTGGAGAGCTGTTTATGTATGCTATCTTGGCAAGGTTTCACTATTCCAGAAGTAATTCTACTTCATTATCTCACTATTTATGTTCAGAAACTTCAATCACCATTTCAAAGAGCAGACGAACAAGTTTCTCAGATTCTCCTCTGTACTTTGAGGTAAGCGTGGAAGAAGAAACGTTGAAAAAAGTCGTCTTGCATTCAGTGGCTACAGCTTTTGCCAGGAGGGTCTTTCCAGTACCAGGAGGACCAACCATCAGCACACCCTATTAAAATGAAAAAGAACCACTTTTAGAACAAGAATCAAAACATAGACAATTTCACAGTTTGTTTAATCACATAACATTAAAATATTAGATGTAAACTTTCCCTTGAAAAGTTATTCAAAGGTAGGCAATTAATTACTATTGCTTACTTGCAACAATATAGCTAAAGACTATTTATCTGGATGACATCTTTATTTTGTTAGTACTATTTACCATAAATTTTGTTACTAAAAAGTGGAAAGAATTTCTTGTTCTGACAAGATCCAACCTCAGAATCCTACTTATGAACATAGGATCAGATTTTTTCATACCTTCCATGGTCTTCTAATTCCCTTAAAAAACTCTGGCATCCACATAGGTAAAACTACAGCTTCCTTAAGCAGCTTTTTGGCATCTACTAAATCAGCAATGTCATCCCTGACAAAGAGAGAAAATTGTTTGAGAGATTCAGACAGGCTGCAAAAGAATCAGTCTGCAGCTCAAAATAGCAACATGCAATTAAACTTATTTCTATGTTAAGAGCAGTAAGTTGTTCTTATTCTAGAGCACTGTTGTTCTTATTCAGAAAGAATAACTCTCAGGGCATTCTGCTTATCTGCATGTGCCCAAGTAATATTTTGGTTTTGAAACATATCTATATGGAGAACTAGTTTCATATCTGAAGCTGTAATTTTAAGATTCAATATAGAAACTGAAACATATAGTTACATACTAAAATGAAATACATGATCGTTGCATGCATACAAGGTTGTTTGTGGGATTGTTCAAGGTTTTTTAAAGCCTACTTTATTTCCTAGATTTTTGCTCATTTAATCTTCACAAAACCACCTAAACTTAGAAACATTTGGAATACAAAACAACCTTCGTATAAGGTTTAATATTTAACACATTTATGTAAAGGTACTGGCACGTGGTTGTATTTTATACTGGCAGAAATATCACACCCAGCAAGATTCTAAAGGGTTCCTATATTGACATAACTTCTTTGTAATTGGTTTTCTATCTTGGTATGCCCCTGGGCAGAAAAACAGGTTTTAAAACGAAGAGACTCTAGCAGACACTCTTTTGCAATTACAGGGTTCTAGTATCTCAAAAAAAAAAAAAAAAAAAGATTTCAGGACTCAGACTTCTAGAAAAGTTTGAGAAGCATTGGATGGAGCTCTGAGCAACCTGATCCAGGGAGGGATGTCGCTGTCCATGGCAGGGGGTTGGACTAGATGATCTGTAAAGGTCCCTTCCAACCCAAACTATTCTATGAATCTATGGGTAGAAAAAAAGTTCTAAAAATATTCAACTACACAAGAAGTTTAATTGCCTATTTAATGAGTAAAGAAAACATATAGGTACTTTTTTATATATAGGCATGTGCTAAAATACTTAATCCTTGTCATATTGTACAAAAGGAAAAAGAAACAACCCAGAAAGACTGGCAGCAGTACTCAAACTTACCATCGAATGTTGGGATTCTGAGAAATTATATCTCTTTCCAAAGCTTCTACCAAATCTTTATCATATCCAGTACCATCAAACTTCTTTGGTTCAGGCTCTGAAATCTCAGATGTGGATTTGTTCTACATATAAAGGATATAACAACGTAAACACAGAACAATGGTTATGCTACCAGTGGAGTTTTTATAACAAGTCTACAATAGCATCATATTTCTAGAAGGTGGGAACATCAACCAGCATCCATATTACTGCTGCGCTATAGGATCTATGTGGTTCACCTAGAGTTCTGCACTGGTCCCGCTTCCTTCTCCCCAAGCCAGCATATTGTACTGATGCAGTTTCTTTGCTTTAGTAGATAATTAAAACTGAATACACCTATCCCAGTGTAAAAGTGTTAATCTCCTCTCCCAGAGAAATCCAAAACCATCTGAGACAGTAGCTGGGAGGGAGTTGGGGAAATGATAGATGAGACAGGATCAGATAGTGTCATATTGAGCTAGAGTATCTCAAATATTCTGTCGTTAATATGCCATATGTATGGGACACAAACAATTAAGCAGGACTTCCACATGTAGGATGAGCAAAGTTGATCTGCAAGAAGGCCACAGAAGTAAAAAAGAACTAATTAATCGATACAGAGGCATGGACAAGAACAGCAGAGAAGCAGCAAAGAAGCTACACAGTTGAAAGGGGTCAAACAGCAGAGACCATGCAACTGAAAGGATGTAAAATGCACTAGACATACCCTGTTTTTTTATACACTTAACAGCAAGCACTGGTGATGACAGAACAACTGTAAAAATGAAAAAAGACCTATCCTGTCTCTGTGTGGGTATATCCTTAGTGAGAGAGGATTATCACTCAAAGACAAAGTAATCTAACTCCTAATAAAAGTAGTAGCTTACATAGCTAAACAATTCCACCCTTGTAGTTCATACTATTTCCACAGGCCTTGGCACCTTGCCACAACATAAAGTTGCTGAAGCCAACAAACTATTACACAGATATTTGATTTATTCAAACTGTGGAAAACTATGAATTTAGCGTCTTCAGTACAATCTCTTACTCTGGTAAATTTATGCTAAATTTATGGAGACCAGAGCACAAGCAAAAATTAAAGCACGCTAACTGCAAAGAATGGATCATTCTGTGTCAAAGTATGTTGAGTTGTTGTTTGTTTTAAACTGAAGAGACCCTGAAGCTAATACCAGATCTGAACAACAACAAAAAAGTCTCCCTTTAAGATTAAACTTGAAATGCTTTGGAACAGGCAAGTCAATTTCAGTCTAAACTACACAACAGCAATTAAATAACACACAAGGACATGCCTTTGGAATGAGTTTCATCAGGCTCTGTTTCAGTAATTCAGTGGTGTAATTTTAACAACTATCTCCAAGTTGCAATAAACAAGCCCCCATTTACCAGATCACTTCCTCCAGATGAGGGTTTTGGTTTTTTAATTAATCCATAACCAGGACTTTCCATAAAGCAAATATACTTTCCAAGGTGAGATTCAAATCAGCATGCTGACTTGAACAGAAGAAATATTTTATAGGCATATAATTTTACAATACACTCACTATTAAGAAATCATGAAGTTATTTGCAAGCTTACCTTTTCCTCTTTTCCTTTATTTTGCTGATCCTTTTTTTCCCGGCTGCGGACTGCCTTCCCTTTATCATTGAGATTTCGAGAGGACGGACGGTGAGGGCCTCTGACAGCTGCACTTATACGATTATTGTGACCTCTGCAATCACTGCATGGAGCAGACTGACGTTTTCTGGGTCCCGGCGAAGGTCTAATTAATTGTAACATATGCAAAAAGCCTCAGTGTAAAGTCACTGGTGAGTACTACATAATCAAATCAACCGGTTACAAAATGAAAATTCATTTTGCTCAAGATAAAAATCTTTGTCAGAAACAAGACAGACATTTTTACACAGCCCCTAAAAATCCATTTTCCCTTCGCCACAAGCTCAGGGCCCATTTGCTTAAAACAAGCTCCTTGCTTTGCTTTCCACGTTTCATAAATTAAACTAGTATTACAGAGCTTAGAAAAAAACCCCACCAAACAAAAGAAACCACAACCCCCCCCCCCCCCCCCAAAACTAACCCAATATATTTTCTCTTTATCACAATTGTCCTCACTGTGCTGCCCAAGGAAAAGTAAAGATTTCTTGGGAGTGAAAGTTCTATTTTCACTTCCTTTTATTTCCACTTCTTGGGAAAGAAAATTTGTATGTGAGGCCTCCACTTGTTTGAAACTAGACTACTTCTAGAAGCACATACAAATAAAAACAGTATCGTGATTGATATTATAGATGTCTTTTTTTTAAATTCAGGTTCGTGCTCATAAAAATCTCTTTACTCTCGCAGATACAGTTTTCCATGGACCTTCCTAAAATTCCAGCATTAATAAGCTGTAAGTTAAGTTTACTTCAGGGATATTTCTAGAGAACAGAAAATCAAAGACTGATTTGGAGAGCATTTACATGGACTACTAGATGTGCTTTGACATATCATTCAAGATATATCAGGATCCAGTACCTTCAAAAAATTTGGTTTAATTGATTCACAGCAGCAAGTTTGTCAGAACTGTACACGCCTCTTCAGGACAAAATGCATCTTAGGCGCATGGATTTGCTAATGTAAGATCCTACGTGTTAAAGTCTTTTCACTCTCCAAAGGGAGTATCTACTAACCTGTATTTTTATTTATGAACATCCCCAAAGCTAGAGATGTTCATAAACCTCTGGATTCAACCCCAAAGCTCAAAATAAAGGAATAGCATAATTACGTCTAATTTCCACCTAAATCTGTGAGTTCTGCTATATTGGTATAGGAGTTTACATGGTCTGAGTTTTCATTGTGGCTTCTTCATGTTAGCACAACTCAATACCAGCTGACAGGATAAACAGAACAGAAAGAGTTCAAGTCTTTTCCTTTTAGAAACATGAGTTTGTGTATCTCTTCTCTAGAAAGCTTCAAAATATTAGCAAAGTTCTACCTCCCAGACTCTGTTCTCCCAGAAGGTTTGAATGAAAATGGCTAGCAGCGTTCCAAAGTTATTAAATGAGATAAACAGTAACAGCTGTGATGACACAAGACCCATTTCTTTCAAAAAGAAGGTTTAAAATACATTAATTTTAAAAAAAGTAAGATTGTAGCCGTAAACACTGAAATTATCTGTCTGCAAGAAACAGATTCAAAGCCTTGAAGAACAGTTACTACAGTACAGCTACTCTGATCTGATCTAAATAATCACTTTCTGTCAAAATGCACAGTTCCATATCTGCTTTGCATGCACTCCTGGTTCTCTCCTTAATACTACTACCAGGCATGCATTAGAAGCTCCATTTAATTAGTTCAGACAGCCAATCTCAGAAGAAAAAAAAAAAAGCCCCCCAAAACACTGTCTTTTTACCAGTTTAGCATATCCAACCAGCTAATCAATGCCAACATGGGCAAAAGTGAAATAAACCTCAGGCAACTGTGGAGGGTAGGACTATCCTTTCAGCAGCAGCTGCGCTGTCAAACCACACCACAAGGCCTTGGTTTCACAGACACTAACCTGGCATAATTCAAAACTACTTCTGAAATAAGCAAGTTTGCCTGAAGCTGTTTGTTCCCACCCCTTCCCTTAGGCTTCTGCTAGCCTGACCCGTTCATGACGCAGATCAGGGAACCACCTTGTTACAGGAACAGTTCTGGATTTTACTGTTCCTCTGATAATGCTTCTTCATCCTATTTACATCAGGTCCATGAAGAATCATTTTAAAGTTGCTGAGAAGATCAATTCAGGAATTGAGCTTCCATGGAATAACAAGTTTATTTTAAGATAGGAGAAAAAAGCAACAACAACAAAAAACCCCCAATGTCAAGCCTACGTAAGATAAAAGCCCCAGCACACATAAGTGTTAAACATCTAAGTTCAGTCTGCTCCTTTGTAATTTACAGAAGTCAAACCACACTTTGCCCTGATAAACATTAATTCAGGTCTTCAGTCTTCCTCTTACCTACGTTCAGCAGGTACTGGCAAAGACCAGACTTCTGCATCATGAGCTGGTAATTCTTGTTGTGAAGCTTTCAATGGAGTACTGTCTAGTTTAAAGCTCTCTAGAGTTTTCATTATATCTTTCACGTGCTTAGCTTCTACACTTATCTCCTGCCAAACCTGATAAAAAAAAAGTAGATTAAGCACATTACAAATAAGTTTGTAACAATCCTCTGTTCAAGCCCATGAAATGCTTGGATGGATTCCATGAGGTTTCACAAGCTAACTGATTCTACTTTCAAGGACAAGAATAACACACCTCAGATATTAAGAAGGTTTTTCTGCCTTCCTCAGCACATTTAAAGAACAAATAGATTTTGGATTTAAAGAACAAAGCGATTTTTGAAAGGAAATTTCGCTTATTAAATAAGTATGACAGAAGCAAGTGCAACCTAATAGACTGAATATCAATGAAAAAAAGGATCATCTGTGTTAAGGATAAATTAACATGATAGCCACAACTCAGTTTCTATTAAGGATCTCTAAGTCCCACTACTAAAACAATGAGAGGGAAATACAACTATTCAAAATTATACCAGCCCAAAAACCTTCAGCATAACAGGGGCACTCATCAGCAAGAAGCTGACAAGTCAGACAGTGAACCCACTCCCCAGGGCTGTGCTCCTTTGTCTGTTTTGTCACTGTCAGAGCAAGAAGTCAAAGAAGACTTAAATCTGTATAATAACAAAGAAGCCTATATATAACAGCACTACAGTTTATCAGAGAATGGCGTAAGTATTTTTATATTTTTGTTTACCACAAGACAAGCAATTTTTGCTACTTTATTGCTTTTTACTCAAAATATCCCAGAAAAGTACTATTTACCTGTTGCCATTTCTGTTGTAGATATGTATCTCTGACAGAGTAGAGGTACTTATTCATTTGGTCAAGAACTCCCTGGTAGTAGACCATCGCAGAGTCATAATTTCCCAGTAAGGCATATTCACGGGCCAGCTTTACATTCTCACTGATCATAACAAGGCTCATGTTCAACATGAAGCTGAAAAAAAACCAGGAAATATTAAGAAAAAAAATAATAATCCCAGGACCAGAACAAGTTTTTGGAACTATTTTCATAAGCTTATTACCTCATTTGGGATATTGAAACACAGAAGCCGGAAACATACTGACTAGAAAAAGCTCCTCTAGAAGAAATGTCATCCATACAAAAGGTAATTGATTTGCTGTTACCAGAAATGAAACTCTTCCTCAAGTTGTTTTATGCAACGAAGATTCTACCGAAAAGCATATACAAGATATGCAGGTTTAAATGTATCGTTGCAACCCACAACTGCATACGTTCTTTCCCTCTTGGTATTTTACAGTTAGCACTACAACATCATCCGTACTGTATCAGCCTGTGGTTTAAAAAAATCCAATAAACAACAAACAAAAGCCCTTCCTCCAGTTGTGTCATTCTTTTTGCTTTAAAATTCCATGCATACAAGCTTAACAGCCCAAGGAGAACATTATTTTTCCATTTGTTTGATTTTAAAATTCGTCAGTTTTATTTAATGTTTTTTTGAAACAAATACCCACTTTCCATACCCAGGTTGCACCCTCCTATCACCTTCATTTTCACACTTAGGAGACTCTTGAAAAATGTTGAGGCTGTTAATTTATCACTGAAAAGTAAGGAAAGACCACAATTAAGTATTTAGTGTGCAGCTACCCACTTTATTTACCATTTTGGTCAAACCATGCTATTTTTCACCACCAGTAGGTTGGGTTTTTTTGGGCAAACACGGACTGTGACCACTTCTACTTAGTAGCATTAGTAGAATCTGCACTTTTAGACCAGAATAGCACAGAATTATTATTTATACAAATACAGTAATAAGTAGAAGCAGTCGACTTATTCTTTACAGTACATCCACTGTCCATATAGCAGTCATCCTATACATCCTATCGCCTTCTTCTCTAAGACGCCTGCACTGTCTCCACTTTTCCTGTCTCTTGCACACCAAGAATTTCCCCATTCTTCTCCTAACTCCCTAAAATCAAGCACAGAAAACGTTAAAGTAAGCAAATAAACATGCCTGCAGCCGTCTTGCTCTCCTTTCGGTACCTGTACCTGGTGCCAGTAAGAAGCAATTGCAGACAAGCAATTCTGGCTAAGCCCTGGGATGAAGCATACTTGATACAGATCAACTATTTAAAGAATGTAAGAGGCACTCAACCCACATGCGCAATAAAAAGACTAAACACATTTCAAGACCAGGTCATGGTCAAATTTTGACACATTATCAGAGGTTTCAGAAGCCACATTTTGATTGCTAAAATAATAGCTCCCCATTGTAAAAAGGGCGTGCTAAGTACAAATCAAACATTTTAAGATTTTCATTCCTTTTTCTATTCCTTTCCCTTTATGCACCAACACACAGCTGATCCATTCCTGAGACAACATCCTCTTCTTTTTTTCTTCCTTGCTCTTCCTTCCCCAGTTTCCCTTGAAACAGACAGCTGCTGTGAAAAGTTTCAGCCCAAAGAGCAAACTCTGGCAGCAGCAGTGCTGAAGACAGGCCTCTGACAGCCCACACCCATCCGTGCAGAAGGGATCTGTGGGGCTGAGTCTGGAAACCTGCTATCCCAAGAAGCTACTCTAAATAATCTCACTCTGGCCAGAGGCTTGCTGAGCTGGCCACAGCAATGTCTACAAGTTGATAACTAATGTGACCAGCAACTACAAAGACTACCGTATCCCAGGCTAATTAGTCTTTGGAGACATTGACTTGGGAGTTTTGCTGGTTTTTACCTCAGGTGAAAGAGCCTAAAGATGTTTGTCAACTGCTGTATGGATCATCACATGGATATTACCAAAGTTTTCCCTGCTATATTTAGGAACAAGCTTTTCCACTCCTGCTCATCCTACCAGATACACCTGTTTGCCTGTCCTGAGAATTCAAACGGATGACTAACACTACTGAAATCACAAGTTGAGCAAGTTGCTAATAAACATTTTAGAAAAATCAAGTGAGAGCAAGTCACTAAAACCAAAATAGACTTTCAAACACAGAGAGAAGTCATATGTAACTTTTTTTACACCAAAAAACTGTAAAGCAATCCAAGAAAAACAGAAATTCTGTTATAAGAGAATAATAATATAATATCCAGAAAAAAAAAAAAAAAAAAAAAAAGAAAGCTTGTAAGAGTAGTTTTCATCTGGAAATGTGAAAACAGCAAGCATCAAAAGAAATCCAAAGTGGCTAAGTCAGAAAGACACGAAAGCTTGGGTTAAAAATGACAGTATTGCACATAACAGAAGAGTACATGTGATTTTTCAGGTGAAAGAAGACAGGAAGTACAGAAAAGAGAAACAGACACAGAAGAATGACCTCATATAGGAGAGAAAAAAAAAAAAGGCAGCGCTTACTTAAATTTATAAGGCTTCCAACATAACTAAAAGACTAACTCCAGTGAAAACTTAGGAATCCATCTGTTTCATCGGTGGTACTGAAAATGGAAGAGAATTTAGTTGAAACTAGAAAACCAATTTAATTTGTTGTTTTATATTGAGTCATAAGAGCAGAGAAGCTTGAAGTGGCTTCCAAATACAAGGCTCTTGTACATAAGTGGGGCAGAAAAAGCTGCTGATTCCGCTTATATGTCTGGACATGCCACTGCTGCTGCCACTTGAACAGCGGCAGTGCCAGAGACAATACATTAATGTGAGTCCATAGGCTTACTGCACCTGTAACTGAAGATGCTGCAGCAGTTCTAAGACCAGGAGTGAGGGGAAACACAGTCAGAGTACCAACTTGAAACCAGGCTGAAATTTGCAGCAGAAAGTTGTAGTAGGCTGTGGCAGCTCAGAGTAGGGTGCAAGACACACGTGGGAGAGGAGTGAGTATGCAAAAATCCAGAGTTAAACCAGACCTGAAGGAATTAAAAAATAAAAACACGAACGGAACTAATCCTGCACCACTTAATACTTTTTAAAGTGTTTACAAATACCTTGTGCTATCATGCAACAGGATGTCAGCACAGCAAGGCCATACTTATCAGCTATGACCTTTCCGTGAATCATGCCCAGTGAAGTTATCTCTGTTCCAACAGCAACTGAAGGAGCTTGTAAAGTTTACAAGGAACAGGATTATAAGTCAAATAACCTAAGCACTTTGTCCTGCAAGTTTAATTTTACACTGCGTAAAAACACGTACACTTCACAATAAGAATGCACTCTACACTAAACTGTATTCACAGTTTCCTGAAATTAACACAATAGAAGTCCACCAAATTAACCCATTTCTAGTAACAATACATTTATCACTTGCTCCAAGCCCCTGAAATATTTTTAGAGTTTGGAACAGCCAAGAGCAGCGTGGGTTGAAATCTAACAAAGGTTTAAGATACCTACAACTTTTAAGAATAAGGCTTTGGAACTTATTTTTAGATTTTATTTTGAAGATAAAAGCCTGGCTATCATCAAGAAAACAGTCGAAATTGTGGATGTAAGAAATTATCATCAGGAACAACTGTAAGTAATTTCTGCTCACATGCACACATTAGAATTTGGGAAGCCCAAAGTGAACATAGTATCAATCCTGTTTCACAAAGAAATCCCCCACAACTTCAAAAAAATAAAGGAAGAGTTCAATAAGCAGATGTTGTGAGGAAGACTACAGTCAGGGTCTACCAGTTCCCATGGGGACCCATCAACCACTCTGCTGACTCAGAGAACTGCACAAGCCACGCAAGGAAAATACCTCCAAAGAGTCCCTTCAGTCCAACCTTAATGCTTGGACTACAACAGAGCCTGAATTTTGGCAAAGCATATACGTTTCCATTATTTCAGCCTGCTATACAGGCTCTGACATCACAGAATGGTTTGAGTTGGAAGAGACCTTAAAGGCAACATAGTTCCAACCCCTCTGCCATGGGCAGGGACACCCTTCCACTACACCAGGTTGCTCAAAGCCCCAGGCTGGATGGGGACTTAAGCAACCTGGTTTAGTGAAAGGTGTCCCACAAGTAACCATGTAAAATTTGGGAAGCCCTCTCAGCAAGCCCGAAGAGAGAAAAAAAAACAAAACCAGCAAAGTAATAGGTTTTAGGAATCCATTTTTACAGCTAACATGGTAGCCTGTGATTAGACTGAATCATCTCTGAGCTCCCTTCCAGCTTTCACGTCTTACTTCATAACATCCACTCCCAGCAACACTCGGTATCAGCAAGCAATTGTGCTAATTACGAGAGAAATAGTAGAGTTGCCAGACTTATTGGATACTAAACAAACTGGTTCTCATCCACTTATTGTATTTGACAGTAACGGTAGCAAAAGAAAAGGCACCAGCAACCACAAACATAATACTTAGATGTCTGCGCAAAAAAAAAAAAAAAAAAAAAGAAAATCATTAGATAGAGATGCGCTGTTGGCAAATTATTTTGTTTTCAACGTTATGTCTTCTGGAAGGCTTAAAAAAAATAAATCATGTTACCTGCTCCCCATTTCATGGGGGCTAGCGTTCTTTCAGGTGGTCAATGCTAAATTAGTGAGCTCCTCAGAAAACTTAGAAGGGTCTGAAGCAGAATGGGGGGCTAGAACTTCTCTTCAGGCAGAAAACTAGAAGAATCACGGAATTGTCAGAGTTGGAAGGGACCTCTAGAAATCATCTAGTCTAACTCCCCTGCTAAAGCAGGATTGCCCAGAGCACATCACTCAGGGCTGCATCCAGGTGGGTCTTGAAGATCTCCAGAAAAGGGGACTCCATGGCCTCCCTGGGCAGCCTGTTCCAGGGCTCTATCACCCTCACCAGAAAGAAGCTTTTCCTCGTATTTGAGTGGAACTTCCCATGTTCCACCTTGTGCCTGTTGTCCCTCATTCTATCGCTGGAAACCACTGAAAAAAGTCTGGCTCCATCCTCCCTCAAACCGCCTTTCAGATAGTTGTAAGCGTTAATAAGGTCTCCCCTCAGTCTTCTCTTCTCCAGGCTAAAAAGCCTTTCTGAGAAGAAGGGAAAAAAAAAACTTTTTAATTGCAAAAAGCTTACTTCACGAAGAAAAAGCAACAGGTGTGGGTGAAGGGAGGAGCACAGCCCACAGGTGAGGGTGCAGAGGAGCGGGGCTGGGGCCCAGCCGAACACCCCCCGCCTTTCCACGGCTTCAGGGAGGCGGCGGCGATGTCCCAGCACCTGCGAGCTACCTCGGCGACGTGAGACCGACGGTTACAAGGGTTGCAGGTGTCCCGACAGCGAAAGGGCGCCCGGACGGAGAAGCCGAACCACCCCCCCCAATCCTCCACTCCCTTCCCGCTCCCACCGGGGCAGAGAGGAGCCCGGCTCCCCCCTCAGGGCGGCCCACGCCACGCGGGCGCGCGGCCGTTGCCCCTCGCCTCAGGCCGAGGCGCGAGAAGGGACACCCCGCAACGGCCCATATCAGGAAGGTGTGCGTGGGGGGGGGGGAGACACACGACACGACACAGCTCAGCCGCCCTAACGCGGGAAGACACCGTTTGTGTCTCTCACTTACTCCTCTCCAGAGCTCAGCCCCGCCGCCGCAGCAGCTCCCAACAGCCACAAGCCCTCCGCTTTCCTCCTTCTCGCAGCAGCGTTAACCCCACCCCCGACACTCCTCCTCCTCCTCTTTCTCCCTCCGCCGCCGCCGCCCGCAGTTTAAAGACAAATCCGGCTGCGTCACTTCCAGCCTGCGTGTCGGAAGGGGGGGTAGGGTGGTGAAGGTTCGCCCAGCAACACAGTGATGTCTGTTTGAGCGTTATTACTGGCAGAGCTGAGCTTGGTTTTGGATTGTTTTTTTTTCTTAAATTTTTGAGGGGAAATAAATGTGGAAATAAAATGGACGGGGACAGAAAAACTGCAGCTGCATTGGCCGGGAATCGAACCCGGGCCTCCCGCGTGGCAGGCGAGAATTCTACCACTGAACCACCAATGCTTGTACAGAAGTATTCGCTCGCCTCCGGTACTAGAAGGGGCATAGTGCGGACAGCGCATGCGCCGCAAGGAGCTTTCAAACGGTCGCGGCGGGGCGGGTAGGGTATTTATCGTACCAAAAAGAAAAAAAATACATATACAAACAGAATCTATCTATCTAGATCTATATAAATCGGTAAACTCGGCTCGTGCCTTTATCAAGAGCATCTTAAGGCATTCAAACACTTCACTACGACATTGACACTATTTATTATCTTTTTCTTCAGCTGAATTAAAGCAAACGGATCTGAAACCGAAGCCCATCTTGGGTGACAGCAGCAGCACCTGAGAAGCCATCCCCTGCACTGCCTGTTTAGCCGAATAATATTTAAAGGAATCTAAATAAACCCAGCAGCTTTGCAGCAGCAGAAGGTACATCAGTCCTAAAGAGATTTTCTAGGCATCTATTTTATAGGTTCTATTAAAAGTTGAGGATAGAAAAGGTACAGCAAGAGGCCCTGCCCTAGGATAGAAGGCTACCCAGTATTCAGTAGTATTTACAGTACAGCTATAGGAAAATAGAACATTTTATAAATACAATTAATATGTGTACAAGGGCACACAAAAGAGAAATTTATTATCATCCTTTACAAAAAGAAAGTAACCTAGACTAAAACTCACTGCAGAATTTCACCACTGCTGGTTAAGGAGCCTCTGCTCAACCACCCCTACAAACGAGTCCCCAGTGGGAACACCCACATGTGAAGCAGCAGCTGTGAAGGACCTCAGTGAGACTCTGCGTCTACCTATGAAATGTGAAGTTTCAAAATGTGGGCAAGGCAAACCACGTTGGAGAGTTGCAACAATATTTACGTGGAAGTAACCTTCTCAGATAACCTGGAGGGTGACACACTGCATTTTTCCAAGGAAATATATAGTACTGCAGCATATAGGCAGCAAAATTCAAACAAGGTATTTTACAACTTCTAGCGCAAGATAACAGAAGGCACCAGAAATGTCTACCAGATTCTAAAGATATGAGCCCTCCCTGTATTTGTTTCAAAATAGTAATATAATAATTAATATTTCAGTACTTGCACTTGTCCTTAAAAGACTGAATATTTCCCTTTAATAAAAGAAATTGGGGTTGCTTCTATAGAAGTGTGGTGCCTTTACAGGACTCCTTTTTTCTTTTTTAACACATTGGCCAGTTACAGCATTAAACAGGAATATAACATAATACAATGTAGGCAGAGGACAAATATACTCAGATAAAAAGGCAATTTTAAGAGTCAATTTAATGAAGAATTGACATTATTTTCTCTGCACACTTCACAAATGGTAAGGCAGGCTTGATTAAATTACCTTTAACCAGTAATATATTATACTTTACTCCAAGACAAGTAGACCAGTTTTACTGGGATACTTACTATGAAGGAGGATAATCTTTAAAGGTTTATTTACACGGAAAACAACCTTTTTTACATAATATATAAAATGGAGTAGTTACACACTGCAGCCATTTTATAATATTTAAGCTAAATTAAATGAATTCTATTTCATTCTATTCCTATTCTATTTCAACAGCTGTGAAACAAGCAGACAGAACATGAACCATTTGATTAAGCTACAAGCCCATTTTCATTATAGAAAGTAATTAACTACCTCCTTCAGAAAACAGTTTTTAATAACCATCATCTAACCATGATAAGCACTTCACAGTAGAGGAGTGAACTTCCACAAACATCCTCTTCCATGAAAAAGTCTGTTTAAGAAGTTTCCACACTGCCAACCCTCTTTACTGCAGTTCTCTCCTTCCTCATTTATGCCAACATAAGTAATTTTTTAGGCCACACTAGAAACTGGATCACACAAATGAGCACGCTTACAAGAAAGCTCTAAACGCTGAACACCAGGCAGTTTTGTCACTGATGTGGTATTTAGCCCAGTCCTGCGGGCAGTGGCCCTAGCACAGAGAGACACTGAACTGGAGCACAGAAAGGAAACAGCTGGAAGCACACAAGAGTTTCTGAAATCACCTTGGTGAGAAAAGTAAACTAGTAACAGGTGTTTGCTGCGAGAACAGCTATGACCACCAGTTTCATGATTAGTCAGCCAACAATGCCAGTGCAACGGCACAAGTAGTAACTTAAGAAAGCAGTAATACAGGCATGTTATTAGATTATCCACGGGAATTAGGTTCCAAGGAGGAGGAAATGTTTTAAAAGACATGAAGTTTACTAAAAATAGTGCATTTTCTTTACTATTGCGTTTAGCTTCAGGAGAAAGGAGAGAGACAGAAAAGGCACAATTCTTTCTGCCCTCTCACCTGTAAAGCCCTGGTCTTGTCTCAGAGAAGCTACCTAGAGGGTTGTCCCGCTCCCTGCTCCCAGTAACCTCAACAGGCTCAGCACCCTCCCACCACCACGAGACCCAAGGAGATGCCAGCTCACCTGCTGCGGGAAACTATGAGCACAGTCACACAGAAGGCAGCAGACACAGCTGTAAATTCCTAACTCTGTTCTGAACTGGGCTGTGAGAGACGGACTACTGAAACTGTACTGACAGCTCAGAGGGACTGGGGCAGGGCATTTCTCCCTTCTGTCCCAGTGTGTGACTAGAAGGAAAACCATTATAGCCGTGTGAAACTGGTCTCCACAACGGTCTCAGAAGACGTAATTTATAATCTTTTCCCATTACTATCTCAAACATATAATAAAGAAACTATTCTAAAATTTATTTTTTCAAACTAAAAATTCCAACAAAATCAAAATTGTACACACTTTACAGTTTGGCTGTAGTCAGAAAAATTAAACTAGATTTCAGAAAGCATTTTTCCTAAAGCTCTCTTCCTCTCCTAAGAACTGATGACAGGAGACAATCAAGTTGTTTCTGAGTGAGCAGTCCTGCTTTAAAAGTACCAGTCACACGCTACAGCATTACTTATGTCAAATTCAATTACTATTTAATAAAATACTTGTTCTAATGTTTTAGCACTTGACAGTCAAACTATAGCCAAGACTGACACTTTCTTATTCTAAAGCGGAGAACAATGCCACTACCACAGCAGCTGGAAACACTTTGCCAGATAGATGGTCCTGTTTTTCCAACACTCTGAATAATTAAGATAAATACACTGAGAAGTAAGGGTACAGCAGCCTTTTTTTTTTTTTTTCCTCTTCAGAAAGGTATCAGAGAGCTTTATTAATGTAAAGCAGATTTTATATTTGGTCAATGCAAGGACAAAACTGTCATTAAAAATTCTGGAGCAGAGCTTTGTTTTCTAAAAATTTTTAGCATATGTACAAATAGATACCAGGCATCATCTTGGGGGAGGCGGGGGGGGATAAAATAAAATAATAAAAAAATCACTATTTCCTATTTTGAGTACTTAGAGTACAGAGAACTGATAATAAAATTCAAGTGATTTTTCACCTAACATCAAATCTCTTCTAAATTAAACAATTAACAATGCTGGAATAAATTAATATTTGAGAAGGATTTCCCTGTACTCTGGGGAAACAAAATGTACAGAGAGGGAAAGAGAAGACACAATTTTCTTAGTGTTTAAAAAAAAAAAAGGAAATTTTCTCTTGGTCCTCAAGAGAAGAGACTTTTCAAAAATTGCAGCTGCAAAATAGGTTTATTTAGCTTTTCATCTTTATTCCTTTGCTAAACATAAACCAGGTCACGATTTTGGACCCCCCTGCCTGCCTGCTCATCATCATCATCGTCGTCTGACTGCTGTTCTGAGTTGTGGGAATTACTGTACTCATACTCAATGGGCTTTGGATTGTTGTATGGGTAGCCATTGTCATCAAAAAACCTTCGGAAGGTGAACTCATAAAAAGCATGTTCAGGATGTTTTCCATTTTTGTACCACCCATTAAGTGTATCATTTCTGTTCCCTTCCTTATCATCATCACTCCACAATTTATCTGGATCAACTGGATCAAAGTTTGACGTATCCGTAGGATGAGCAATTTTGGGAATGTAGAAAGCAGACTGTCGCCGTAGATCGCTTGAAAAATCAATTGTTTTAAAAAAGGGATGAGCTTTTATTTCATCTGCACCATTTTTGCCTAAACGATCTTCTGGCCCTCGGCAGAGTTTAATAATAAGGTCGGACGCCTCTGGAGTCAATTTAGCTTGAGGTGGAATATGAAGTGCAGTTTGCCAGTTGATAACCTTTAAAGCAAAAAGAAGTGTCATTTTATTTACAATTTCATAAAAAGGAAAAAAACACAGTGAAAGTTAAAACAGCAAAAGAAACAAATGAAAACCCTAAACAGCCACAAGGCAATCATTCAACACATACAAGTATTTTCACACTAGAGAGGAAAACATGAAGCTGCTCTTTCAGAAAATACAAGAAATATTTTGTCTGGAAATCTGGCAAGATCCAGGTGAAGTTTATTCACATTCCAGATCTAAACTAGAGTCTGGCACCGAATACCCCTGCTATAAACCAACAAAGATACCATAAAAAACAGTGCCTGAAAACTGAGATCAGCAAATGGTTTACAATCTTAAAAAGAAGGTAAGGCAAAGAAATTTTGATTTATTTGATACATTGGGAAGAATAACAGATTTAAAGTTAAAAAAAAACCCAATACTGCTCTACATTTGAGGCAACTAGTATCTTGCAGGCTGAATGCAATTTTGCAAAAAACTGTCCCAGTGGCTTCTCTGAAACAATTTGGGCTCAGAAAGAAAAGGGACCAGTGACTCCAAGTTGCCGGTAACCCTGAGTAGCCACGGTCATCTGCTGTACCTCCACCTTTGCGTGCACCCGCATGTCCACCTGCAGACACATCACCAAAGGGAATCTTCTGCCAGTAAGCGGGCATGGAAACCAAGTGGTTTGGAAGAGGAGAAGAAAAGTAAGTGGAAATAAAAAATTGACAGGTACAGGAAGTGTGAAAGGGAGCGGCTGAGATCTGAAATGTGATTTTAATTGGCATTTTTACTGTATGACCAGCTAAAAGACAGGAACATGATCCTTGAAGTCCCTTTACAAATTAAGTGTGCTGCCAAAGCAATGTAAGTTTAAAATCTTGTTTATAACATACCTGGATAAAGCAATACTCTCAAAAATCACCTTCAATTCCATTATACATTAGAAAGACTAAATTTCAAGCCTGCTTTTTCAGACTGTTAATATGAGCCTTTTAAAGTTACCTTCATTTGTGTTTCTAGTGGTGTTTGTGCCAGGAATGGAGGCTGCCCCACTAACATTTCAAAGAGAATTACTCCAACGCTCCACCAGTCACACAACTGTGTGTAACCTGAAATGAAGTCAAAACAAAGTGGTCAAAGCTTTAGTATAATTTTAATCTTGTATTTCTAAGAATAAAAAGGGTTCACAAGAGAATTCTATGCAATATTTAAGATTTCCACATTAACAACCATTTATTTTTTGTCAAAATGTTATATATTTGGGAAAAGTGCAGCAAGGTACCTGAATATCAGTTACTCTGCAGTAACTGATTACAGTGCGAGACGGCATTACCTGTTCGTAACAATACTTCTGGCGCAATGTAATTGGGGGTGCCCACAAGGGAATGGGCCAGACAGCGCTGATGCTGACGCGCAGCCCTCCGCTCGAGTGGCTTCAGCCGATCCCCACATCTGCAATTTGCTGGGTCACCCCATTCGTTGCTGAAATCCATACTGTCTTGACGTGCGTGATCACCTATAATTGAGTGAGAAAGATGCCAAAATTGAGGAAGATTCCTTTAGTTCTTAACTAGTACATATTTTTCTTTACCTGTTAACAATTCTCGTAAGACAGAATCTTTCCATTTCAACACTCAAAGAGCTAAAAAGGTCATCAACATCAGGATCTTGACTTTTGAGGACATTGGTGTTTTAAGTTACTTTCTCATAGTCATGTCAAAAATTATCCAGTTTGACCTTTTCTCAGTTTTTCCTTAACATAACCGCATTGGGGATACAGGGTGTATATTGTTCAGTTCTTATGTAAACAGAAAAAAAAACCCAATATTTAAAACATCAAAAAATAAGATCAGATTTTATATCTTCAGCTTCTCTCCAGAGACCGTGTAACAGTCTGGCCTAAGATACGTGATATTTTGATAGAAACAAGTCAAAAATTTTTGAAGATCTGGTCTTATTTTTGAAAATTAAAAATGCTATTACAAAACCTGTATTTTACCACTCAGAACTGTGGAATTTTTTTTTCTCTAGCTTTTTTTTTAGCTGTTGTTTTAACTAATCAAGTAGGATTTTTAAAAGCCTACTTAAATCTTTTTCAGAAATCAATAGGTTACACTAAAAGGAAGTACATGAGACAGTCAGAACTTGGGGCAAGGTTTTCAAGAACAATTTAAAACATCAATCCTATCTTCAAAATGTCTATGTAATTATCTTGCTACCACTGTGATTTTCTCTCTTCAAATTTCAGAAGCCACTAATGGGACAAACTTACAGCAGCATAGCTCATGCCTTCTCCTTTAAGAAATCAATGCTCATACTCACAAACTCTAACTAAACATTGCTTTCTATAATTTGAGTGATGTACAGGCATATTGTTAGCTGCGTTATTATTCAGAAAGGAAGCAGCACAGTTATCTTTCTACTCATTTATTATTTAATTCCTTGCAAAAAATGACACATCAACAAAATCACAAAGAAACCTTTTCTATTTCTCTTACCACTCTGGTAGTATTTTGAATCGTGGGTCCATCGAAAACCTGTACAGAGCCCGAAGTCAGTCAATTTAATATGACCATCGCGGTCTATCAAGATATTATCAGGTTTAATATCTCTGTGGATGAAGCCCATTTTATGAACACTTTCCACTGCGCAGGTCAGTTCTGCTGTGTAGAACCGTGCCAGATTTTCTGGAAAGACACCCATTCTAATTAGGAGACTCATCATATCACCTCCTGGAATGTAGTCCATTACAAAGTACAAATTGTCCTTATCTTGGAATGAATAGTACAAGCGAACCACCCATTCATTATCAGCTTCTGCAAGGATATCCCGCTCAGCTTTAACATGAGCAACTTGATTTCTAAGCAACACATCTTTTTTCCTCAGAGTTTTTGTTGCATATAAAGCATTAGTATCCACTTTTCTTGCTAGACAAACTTCTCCAAATGCACCAACTCCCAGGGTTTTAATTTTTACAAACATCGACTTGTCCATTTTAGCTCTTCTTAGGCGAATATAGTTAGACTCTTTCTGGCACAACATTTTCCTCATTTGATCTCGGGCTTCGGGTGACAATCCAACCTGTGCAGCAAACAGAATTAAATCCAAGAGTGAACAGTACTTGTAATTTTTGGTGATCTTCTTATAACTACAAGGCTTAGGCATAACAAACCAAACACTCATATACAGCACGGGAAAGGGCGCTTTTTTTTTGCCTTTTCTTTTTAAAAATTTACACATTAGGACTCTATGAAAACATATAGGAGATACAAAACAAAACATGATCACTTTCAACAGCAAGATGCATGAGGTGCCATGCACCAGAAGGTTCTTGAGAAAAGATTTTGTTCTCAAGGACAGAAAGGGTAATTTACAAACTACTGATAAAACCCACTGCAAATAACACTTATCTGAGTAACAGTGTGCATCAACTGCCTCCCTGATTCTCTTTGCAGAGCTAAAGGAAGCGAAGACATGCTTCAGAGCCATAAATCGATGAGGGCTAAGCTAGGGACCTGCAGTGGAAAAGGCTTCTAGTCTCTAAACTAGTTAGAGCAGAAATCACTACGCTTCCTGACCATGACTATGGACTTTCAGCTGCAGAAGGGAGTACGCAACTGTCTCATGCTTCTCAGTGTAGCTCCACAAACCAGATCCACATGGCACTGCTTCCTACTGTCCACCCACACCAAGCACCTGCCTCTGCCACAAGCCAAGACCTGATCTTCGCTCTTACCACAGAACCCACCTCTCTAACAGGACTTCAGCCACACTCTCTCTACTGCTTCCCACTTGACATGCCAACAAGCCGAGCAGAGCAATTTTGTTGAAGTGGCTCACTCCTCCCCATGGTACCAGCTCTTGGCTCCCATCTGTGTATATATCTCTATCTTGAATGAACATCCCTGGAGTTGTGGCCACCAGCACTAGCATTCTGACAGCTGAAACACTCACAGGCCACCTACAGGGTGAAAACCCTTATCTACAAGAACCACATTAAGCATTCTCAGAGTATTCCAACCTGGGTTACTCCTACTGTATTTTTGCGGACTTCAATCCCTTTGAAGTGTAATTCAACTCCAGTGCCATCTTTCTTGGCAAATTTCAGGCCCTGGAATCAGAATATCCCTTCTTTTTGGTTTTAATATGAGCAGGATCTTTAATTTTTTTTATATTCTTTTATCTGTGACACGACACCCACATAGTTTTATGTTCACTGCTTCTTTTGGTTTCTGTCAGCATTTTCAAAATCTTATATATCCCCTTTTTCATAGCATCTCAATTATTTTATCTGCCTACCTGGCTTGAAATCACCGACCTATAGCACTGATTTCCAAGTTCAACCTACACTATATTTCCTTATTTTCTCCTGGATGTTCTGATTGAACATGGCCAAACTGAATCCCTGAAAACACCACAATTATTACTCAAGCACTACTCTATAAGTTTTCAATTTCTTACTGTTACATCTTACTGATTCTTGATACCAAATCTTGCTGCTTCTATCTCGTTAATGTTTCAAATGTTTAAGATACTGTCTGTGTAATGATACTCAGGACCATCATCAGGATTCGGCAACGACTAGTATAGGCCTGTATGAACTGCATGTCGATAGATTTCTACTTTGCCCAACTTACAAAATAACTTAAAACAGTGACTGAGAAAAAGGGTGAGAAGAGATTAATTAGATATCATTCAGTATCTTAAAAATGCTTTCATGATACTATACATCACCTATTAGAAGAAAATACTGTTAGAACACAGAAAATTTCTTATAGGCATCATAACAAAAATGGATCCAAAGGAGATGCAATTAGGAACATGCATACAAAATGCTTGTCTACTCAAACAAAGTTCACAAGGAATTTCAACTCAGTAAGACTTAAATTAGGGAAAGCTGTCTCAAATTTGAGACAATTTTTTTTGTTTACATTAGGCAGGCAATAACTAGGACTGGGTAGCAGTAGTTTCAAGACTGGATGTGGGAAATAGGTTCAACTCCCTACTCCAAATCGGGAAATTGTCTTTCTCAACATATTACTGCAGGAATACCCAGGCACTCTCTTCCAGGACAAAAACATCTTAATTTTTCTGTGAATGAACATGCTTAAGGCACACTTTAAGGCAGAAGGAAGGATTGTCGAAGACTTACAAATGTCAAGATGACATCTGAAGACCTGATTACTGCAAGTAATGAGCTGGTTTCCCTTTCCTCCTTCTCATGGAGACCCAAACTATAGGTCATTATTGTGATATTCCTCTCCTATACTCTGATCAAAAAGGAGAGGTCTGCTGCAGCATGATAGCCTATTTTAGCTTATTTTCTACCCTTCAACCTGTAATTAAACATCCCAGCTTTAAATCTAGTATAAATATTGTAAATTGCATTTCATGTAAGAGAAGACATTTACTAGGTTCCTTCAAATGCACAAGAAAATATCAAGAAAAGTTATATCAGTGCATTCATATAATACTTATGCTTGCAACACTATGAAACACAACACAGTAGGAAGGGAAAGTGAAGTTTGCAAATCAACATTAACTGTAATACATTTAAGTACTCAAAAATAGTCAAAATAAATTCATGCTTAATGTTGATGCAGGATTGCATGCAAAGCCCTCTAAAAAGGGACCATGCTATTCTTAATAAATACTGTTGCTCCAAAAATCTTACTTGTCTACACAGGGATGGAGGCTACAGAGTTCAGGAAAGCTTCCCACACCTTAACAGTTTAAATCAGCTGTTAGTGGAAGTGAAAAGGAAAGAGAGAAGACCAAGAATAAAGATCTAGAAAGAGTTCCAGGAAGAAATCTTGCTAACATTTTATGTATTCATGATTAAGCAAACACTAATAAAACACTACACCTTACAGTAAGAATTTTCAAAGAGTAAGAAAACATGAATTTAAAAAACAGCACTTCAAGAAAGTGTACTTGGCATAAGCCAAATACATTCTTCCATACAATAAATTAAGAGGTACATGTCAAATTTCCAACAACTGTTAAGAAATATATATGTTATCCACCTGAAATTTCCATTTCTGCAATGCTTTATTTCACTACTTCTCACTATTTTCTCTTTTGAAATGACATATGCATACACCAGCTCCAGTTTTTACCCTTTTGATTTGTTTTAGTAAAATACTGAAATCCCAGAAACTTCATGTAGGCAGAAAGAAGTTGATTTTACATCTTTTGTTGAATTATTTTTTGTTATCCCATTCAATTACCCGTTGTTTAAACAGATGCCCTTACAGTCTGGATTATGAAATACTTAGGCAAAGGGTACCATGTCTCTTTCATTCTAAAAATGTAACTTTTAAATATTTTTTTTCCATGTGAACTTAAAACCCCCTATCACTACTGGAAACAAAGTGCAGTACTAACCAGCTTACGACTCGTTGCTGTTTTTCTACTCCTACTTGCAGTGTTTATTTTAAAATACTTTGATTTTTTTAAAAGTCAGTAAAATATTGCACATAAATAGAACCCATAACAAAACCCTATGAGCCATGTAGTTAAATCTCAGTTCATGCAACAATGATTCTGCATCTGCTGCCTTATCATATGAGCCAGATGAACTATGTTTAGACACGCAAAAATCTTACTTAAAAAATTAATTTCTAAGACGACAATGAAGTACATAAACAAAGCAATGAAGAATTTGCCACATCTTAAACATAAAAACTAAAAATAGACTTCAATACCACAATGTTCTAATTATCTGTGCTATTTAAACATATTTCTTAAAATTAATACAGGAATAGTTCTAGTCATAGATTTAGAAAGAAGGATTTACCCGCATCATTTCATTCTCTAGTTGTTTTTTCCGATGCAAACGCTGCTGATGTGACTTGAGTATATTCTCCACGTGCTGCTCCATGAAGAATTTAAAGGCCTGAGGGGAATAGCTTTGAATGCGAGACTCTCTTCTTTCTTCATCTTTCTTGTTTTTTCTAACAGGAACAGGTGATGTTGTAATCTGTTTCTTTTCTTTATCTGTTGAATCAACACATTCGTAATTCTTCTCATTCTCATCCTCCTTGGACAAAATAGGCAGTTCCTCCTTGTTGAGTTTGGGTCCTGTCTCATACAGATTGACAGAGGGGTTCTGGTGTAACAAGTGTTTTGGGTAAGGCGGTGGGGGACCCTGGTAATTTGGAGCCTCTGCAACAGGAGACATAACTGCCATGTTTGCAGATGGACTCTCAGAGAAGGGAATGGTCTGAACGGTTTGCACCGGTTGGGGCATCCAGGAAGGGTGAGTGGGTGCTAAGGCAGTCTGTAGCTCTGGTTTTAACACACGCATACTTTTCACTGGTTGCTGGATGGGAGCTGGCGTTATAGCTGTTACTGTTGTCGCCGACGGCTGAGAGCTACTTGAGTGATTCTGCCTGTTTCCATGATGGTTGTTGAAAGAATTTGACCGTACGGGAACATTGGGTTGCCATGTAGGCATGTCATGCCCGTTGCCAGGTGACGACTGTGGTTGCACAGGGGAGGGCTGTGACCAGGACGCAGGTATTCCAGCTACGTTTGTATTATAGAGTTCCATGTTGTGACTATTTCTATTTGGCACCATCATTGCCTGAGGAAGATTCCCATTGGTGTATGCCGAAGGAGGAGCAGATCCTCCTGCCTGCATCTGTAGTGCTGTGGGACTTTGCCTGTTGGTTGGATTCATGGGGTATGGTGGTGGCTGGCGACTCACTGAGTTCCCAGACACCACGTTCTGGTGAACTATGAATTCTGTCTGACAATTGCCATTTTGCATTCCAGCTCTTCCTGAGGGAAAGCTATATTTGCTGTTGGCAGAACTCTGCATGATTATTGGCTGCCGGCCAATGGGGACAGCACTCATACCTCTCTGACCCTGTGTGGAAGAATTTAAGGGTGGAGGATTCATAGGTGGAGGCGGATAACCATCCTGCCACGCTCCTGGTGGCACTGGAGAAATGCGGGAGATCACATATTCCATGTTCCCGGAGTAACGCTTTGTTTGAGAGTTTGGTTCCCAGGAAGGAGGTGGAGGAGTAGTTCCCCTTGGAGGCGGTGTCTGTCCTCGAGGAGGTGGAGGAGGAGGAGTGACACTCCTTATCTGCGGTAGAGGAGGGGGATTCACTCTTTGTCCGTTGCCAGGATGAGCCTGAGCAAACGCTGCAATGCCTGATCCAGATAAAGGCCTTCCTACATCTGGCTGAGAGCTGGGACTTTCTGAGCGATAAACTACACCATCTCCCAGGGAAGGGCCATGCCGTTGAGGAACCAAGGACTCCTTAGAACCCTTCCAGCTCTGCTTGCGGTTAACTGACTGCTGTACAGCTCCTGCTTTTACAAGAAAACAGCATTTATATTATTAGAAACTATTTCAATTTACTGCTTTGAATATTTTATTCTTCTGCACTAACAACCACAGAAATAGGACAAGACTTCTTCAACAGCACAATCCACTGTACTTCACAGGAAAAATGTTTAGCTAGTAATACACAGCATGCGATGGCAATATGCTCAGTACACTGTATAAGAGCAATAAAATGCAATGAAACTACAGTATCACAGTTTTCAGAAACCACTTTTCTGAAGATGCATTTTGCTTGAATACAGATGCACTCAATTATTAATTGAAAAAACAGTAGTATGCAAAATTATTAGGCACACTAGGTATTTTTAATCATGCATACAAGTAACACTCAGAAGATATTCATTCAGTACAAATGCAAAAGCAATAGCACAGAAAAAAACATTTAGTCATGTTGCCATTCCTTCCAGTTTAACACTTATAAACACTTACAAAACTTTCTATTCCTAAACTGGAATTTAATCGAATGCTGTAAAATCAAACAGCCTACTTACAGCCTTGAACGCCTACAGTTCATCCAAACTTGTTACATTCCTTGCATATATATTCCTTGTTATATTCCAACCATGTTATATTCCTTGTTATATTCCAACATTTGATTAAGTACTTTAATTTTTTAAGTCGTGTACTTATGAGTAGAAGTGTTGCATAGAAGCAAGAATTAAAACTGTATGAAAGCGAAACTTCAGAGCCAAACTCTGCAACATATTTACTTCATAGATATTATTTTGCATCATATAAACAAAATAATACTCAAGGAACCGATAGTGCACATGGTCTTATTGTGCTTTTTACAATGTTATTACTGAGTTACTTGTAAACACATCCAGTACTGCAACTGCTGAAAGTCACTGTATCCTCAGTAAAAGAATATGTTAATTACTATATCTTTGCAAGTAACAATGAAAATCATGGCTAAATGGTGGCATTTAGCTAGTAGCTTCATAGAAGCCCCAGCTGAACCTGCTTCAGAGACTAAATGAAAATAATGCTGTACTCTGCTACTCTTGACTACTAATTTTTCCTTAAACCTATACAGTCAATTGAAAATGTAACTTTACAGTGCTAGCAGCTCTGCACTCAACTTTGGTCAAATAAAAGTTCAGTACTTCTGCTGCGTTTAAGTTATCATTTGTTTAGCTGTATGCTACTAAAACCTGTTTTAAAAAAAAAGAAAACATCAAGATGTATTAAAAATGTACTTGCACGTGTTAAAATACCAATAATAGCAAGTGGCAAAATTCTGACTCTGTTGCTATTAAAGCTATAGTCTATCTCCCAAAATCTATAAAAACCATGAAGTCTGTCTTTAAAACCATACAAGCAACATCTGGAACCAATTGAAAAACAAAGCTGAGAGAGGGATCTTGAAACAGGACATCCTAAAATACAAATATTGTAGCCATATGATATATAAATATATATATGTGTGTGTGTACATATATATACACACAAAAATACACATACATAGTGCTGCTGTGTGGGAGACTGTGGGAAGACAGACAAAAAATTGTGCTCACCGCTGACTTCTAAATGACACCCAAGAACAAAATGTGGGCATCACCCACCAATGAGAGACAAAAATGACTAAAGTGAGATCCAAATGGCATTCCTTGTACAAAATACTTACATAGAATACTAAAAGCATGCCATTATAAAAAGAAACATTTAAGAAATTCATGTCAAATGAAAGTCAGAAGAACTCATGCATTCTTGAAGAAGAATTACATTCAGAAGAGTTACGTTATACACTTTACATGCTATTTCTAAAAGCAAAAAACTCCTGTATCTCAGCATTTCCTCTGTTCCATTGTGAGCACGTGAGCTATTTTATATTTTTCACCTGTAAGAACACACTGGGTGAGTTACTGAGTTACCATGGATATACCTACCTGGTGGTTTCATACCTGCGTTGACAGGTCTTGCTGCTGCTGCAACCATCTGTTCCCGGCGAGGATCCTGGTAGCTCATTTTACTTATAAATTCGATGGCAGCTTCTATACTACGGTTGTTGGTTTGTCTAAGAGCTTGTATAACCATATCCTAAAGAAAAAGTTACATACAAAAAATAATTTACAAGAAAATGGCAAAAATGCAAAAAAAATCATGGTTATTTAGCCAAATGCCCTTCAGTAATTTTACCAAAGTACATAACTGGTTTCTGTCAATCGATTTAGAACTATTTTTAAAATGTTTTCTCCACAAAAGATCCTCCAAAACACTAAAACACAGTCTGGATCCTCAATAAAAAAAGGTAACTTGTTGAAGCATTGTACTTTGATGTAAGTTGTGTTGTCTTGCTATTGGTACAAACAGTTTTGCTTACATAAACATTTATTACCAATATGCAATCCCCATGTAACAGCTAATTAAATGATCACCAGAGGTCCCTTCCAACCTCAGTTATTCTATGAAAAATACCCTAATGTGAAATGCAGAGCCTTGGGGTTTGTTCATTTTCCTTCAACTCAGCATGATTTTTTGTCAACAAATATCTATTATTTTCTCCCTAAGAATTCTTCCTGATGAAGACAACACTGCTGGTAGAAATTCTATTATTTTTATGGTAGATTTAGGCTCAGTGTTCTTAGAGATCCAAACACAAGTTTTGATCTGGTAGCCAACCGCAGCTACCAGAATGTACCGGAAAATGTATTATGGACCAGTGTTTTTTCCACTGACTTGATGAGATCAAGGTCAAGCAACAGAGGTAGAATTCTAGAGACGGTTAAAAGTCAGGCGCTGTTCTCCCAGTTATACTGAAGGGATTTTGTGCAGCTGACTCAACAAGTTTGAATCAAAACCACAGCATAACTCTATAATTAAGCACGCTGTCTGTAGTGATTTGTTATGGCCATACTTTGTCATATTTCAGTTCACATTATGTTTGAACAGGTTACCTACGCAGGACAGCATTCACCTCCTAAAATCCACAGCACAACAAAGAGGGCGCAGATTTCAAATTCAAACCCCCATTTATACTTTCAGTACGCCTGTATACCTTTTTAACACTACAAACATACAAAATGACATACAGCCTTCAGAAACAATAATTAAGTTCAGTGAACAAAGCAGAATTTTAAAAAAAAGGATTTTAAAATAATTTAAAAAACCACATATCATAAGGTGGTCACAATCCTTACAGACCAGACTACATTGCTGGAAAAAGCAGATACAACTTTTAACCTCATAGCTCCTTCACAAGACAGTTATTTCTGCAACACCTCTACTGTTATAGACAAAACTGATCTGTTACGTTCTCAGCACCAATATGCTGTTTGATCATTGTGCAAAGAGAAGACTAAGTCGTCCAGAGTATTTATATTCCAATTTGAATATACTTTTATAGGACCATAGGATTCATTTCTACCTACAGACTTCAATTTTCTTCTTAATCTGTTTCGAATCCAATTTTACTATCCTTTTAGGCAAGTAATTCTACAATATAGAAACCTAAATCTGCAGTTCATATCACCAAGCCACAAAGACGTAGAATCTCAGCAATATTTTAAGAGATGAAATTTAGATCCCTCTCCACTAACCAGAGGACCTAAGTAAGAGCCATAGAATCTCTCTCCCCTCTAGCTGAAGAACAAAAAACTTGGGTCACCGATGTCACATTAAGTATTCAGTGCCTTGAAGAGTATCACCTTACAAAGAACATAGGAGGACTGAACTTGAATCCTAATAAGCGAGAGGGATCTCCTGGAAGTTATTTAGGATTTAGAAAAACAAACAAACAAAAAACCACAAAAAACTGAAACACCACAAAAAAACCTCCACATATGGGTTTTCTCCTATAATTGCTCTACATATATATTACTATCTTTATACACACACACCTGATACTGATATCTATCTTTACGTTCAGCTTTAACTGATACTACCTACTACTTGAGGGTTGGTGGGAATAACCAGAATGTTTGTGACATTCAATATATTTTTTAAAAAGGTAAAAATGACATTCATTATGTTTCTAAACTTCAAGTGGTGACTGAGTCAACAAGCGGCAAATCCACAATATGGAAAATTTGTATTGTTACTTTAAATCCATTTTCAATACCTTAATGAAATCTCATTAAAAGCTGAGATGAGGAAACAGAGCTTATACAGACAGGCCCAAATCAAAGCAATTTAAAACAAAAAATGGACTTGGTACCTAGCAGCTCTAGTTAGCCTCTAGAATAGACAGATTAGGTAGGTTATTCTCTACATAAAACCAACAATACACCTGAGCTCATGAAATTAAAAAGTTCTATGTGTGATCTGCTAAATCACAAACACATCTGATGGAAGTCGGAAACAGCCCAGCCCAGCCACTTACAGCTGGCCAACACACCCCAGCTATGATCCAGTCCATGAAACAATCCCAGCTCAAAATACATTCTCATTTCATTCCTACTTGCTGTCTCGAATACCCCCCGCCAAGAAAAATACTTTCTGTTCTGTTTCCCGGTGGCGTTCCCGGGCCAAAGCCATATGGACTATTGTGGCCACACAACTGTGGCTTAACACATGGCAGAAACGGCTGACACTGGCACTCTGCCTGAAAAAAGGTCCATATAATCCCAAGTGTCCTGGGAATTCTCAGTTGTATCCAAGAACAAAAGGCAGGAGCAAAAGGCTTCAAGATACAAAGGATACAACAAAAATACCAATTCAAGGTATCTTTTTAGTTTGTTACCCCTCCACATAATATTATTCCGTTTGCTAAAATGACTGCAGGTTCAGTCTGTAAATAAAGATCTGAGAACTGATCTACTTTAAAAAAAAAGGAACAAAAACACACAAAAAACCACACACACACACAAAAATTAACCTCTGCAACAACATAGCAGGAGCAAATTATTACAAAGTCATTTATCATTATAAAATCCTTACACTTTCTGAAAACACAGCCTGGACTGTGTATTTGAGCAAATGAAAGGAACACAAAAAACCACTATGAGCACCTGACACTGGGACATTGTTGAGGAAAAGCCAGTTGATAGTTTTGGAGAAGCTCACCCTTGGTAGAGCAATCCCCGTTGTGGTACTGTGCCTCTGGAAAACATGAGTGGTTTGCTAGCTTTTCTTTTTTTTTTTAAAACCTGCTTTTGTACTCAGGTTTACAGATGTAATTTATTTTTATGTGCAAGTCTCAGTAAAAACACAGGAGCTGTAAGTGTATTCATTTTTTTATTCCTGGAAACCATGTTTCAGACTCTTTTCACTTATTAAAATGAATGAATGGAAATAAGTTTAGTCAATAATTTAAAAAAAAATAAAATTGAACTACTATTTAGTTCCCTGTTCTTATAATGAAAACAACAGCAGAATAATGAGGGCCAATGGGATCCTGGGCTACATAGGAACGAGTGTGGCCAGTGGGTTGAGGGAGGTCATTCTCCCTCTCTACTCTGCACTGCTGAGGCCACAACTGGAATACTGCGTCCAGTTCTGGGCTCCCCAGTTCAAGAGGGATGGGGAACTACTGGAGAGAGTCCAGCATAGGGCAATGAAGATGATTAAGGGATTGGAGCACCTCCCTTACGATGAAAGGCTCAAGGAGCTGGGGCTCTTTAGCCTGGACAAGCAAAGGCTGAGGGGAGACCTTATTTATAAGTATCTAAAGGGTGGGTTGAAGGATGTTGGAGCTGGACTCTTTTCAGTGGTTTCCAGCGATAGGACAAGGGGCAATGGGCTCAAGCTGGAACATAGGAAGTTCCATTCAAATATGAGGAAAAACTTCTTTACGGTGAGGGTGACAGAGCACTGGAACAGGCTGCCCAGGGAGGTCATGGAGTCCCCTTCTCCAGAGATCTTCAAGACCCACCTGGATGCAGTCCTGAGTGATGTGCTCTAGGCGTTCCTGCTTTAGCAGGGTAATTGGACTGGATGATCTCTAGAGGTCCCTTCCAACTCTGACAATTCCATGTTTCCATGATAATTACTTATGTCTAAGATTTTCAAGGGACTTGACATTCTTGTCTTGAGAATATACCAGAGATAAGACACCCTGCAACTGGTTTTGTCAGATACCTCCTTATTTTATCTGTACTTGACAAAGTGCATAAATAAGTCAAATTTCTTTCTGCACAAAGACTGAGTTTCTAGTAGCCAGAGATGTAAAGAGCGGATTAAAATTGATTTCTGAAAAATGTGGCAGTTTCAATTGAGCATGGCCATATTTTATCAATATATTTTGAGTACAATCCAAAATTCCATTGAGTATCAGAGGCAAAATCCATATTCTAGAGTGCCCATTTATCTCTGCCTAAAATTACATAATTAAAACCTTCCCCTACCACATAAGAACTGCACAATAAGCTTAAAAAAAACAAAACCAAAACCAATCCTCTCTAAATCCTTCTATTCCTCTTCTTTATTCCCCACTATTAGCAGTTTCATGTCCTAATTAGTAACCCATCAGATTTTGAAGAAACTATTTTGCTTATTATATGCTGTTCAAACATTCTATGAACAACACTGCCTCCACCACACATTAGTAGCTTATAGTTAGCAGAACACCAAATCTTGAAAATAAAACATTTCACCTCATCAAAGCCAGCAGCTTGTAAGTCTTGCAGCATTTGTCGATTAACTTCTGACGTTCCTTTGACAGCTGAGGTGGTTTCATTTGCAAAAGGCAGAAGTGAGTTTCTTATTTCCTGCAAAACTTTATGATATGTTACAAATTTAGGAGGATTTCGGCCTTGCCTAGGATCTTCAGATAACATTTTGCCCATGCTGTGATCAGCTTTAGCAGCATCTGAGGGTTTAGGTAAATTCCTGAGGCTCTCTCGTATTTCCTGTAGCATCTGCTGGCTGCTGCCAGTATAGTTACTGGCAGGAAACGTCTTAGGCCTCATCTGTCTATAACCTTCTGGCTTCTCACTTCTCTTCATGAAAACATATATATATGCAACCTCCACCAAGGACTCGCACACACCAAAACTGAAGGAAGACTGGCTGGTAGTTTCAGAACTTGCGAAAGCAGTGCCTCTTCACCATGAAACTGTGGTTCCCGTAGTGCTGGAGCTTGTTACAACCCAAACCAGGTACCCTGTTAACAACAACAAAGGAATCCCGTTATACATACAGTGGTGAGGAAGTTCACAATGTAACATGTTTGAGGTGACTCGAGTCGGAACAGCCCCGAATCACAAAGGATGTGGAAAGAGCAAGGAGGAACTCAGTGTGGTGGACAAAGCCTTCAAGAGCAGGTATGACCTGCTGTGTGCACTACCCCATTACTGCTGCTCTGCCTTCCCTCTGCTGGGTGCTACCTTCCTTCATCACCCACCTCCTCTCCAGCAACGCTTTTACGGCTCAAGGTGCCAACTCTACTACCCAGTTAGGTTAGGATATGGACCAAATATCCTAGCTGTGCCACAATTCTGACATCAAGCTCCACAAACAGATGGAAGCGAGAAGAACAAATTACACCAGTGAGAGTATATAATTACCATGATTTTATCCATTCTTTAGCAGTCACAGACATAAAAGATAAACACCTGCCTAGCTCATCACATGCAACGGTGTGATTTCTTGTACCATCTGCCACTTAATCCCCTTTCAGGGTTCAGTTTTCTAAGGCTGTCACAGTCTCTTAGCTCGAGTCGCCTTGAACCAGTCTTTATCAATAGTTCAGTAATTTTTTAATTTATTTTACATAAGGGAAAATGAGAGCAGAAGGGAAAAGAAAACAAAGAAAATTTAATCCAACTTTTTTACCGTAAAATTGTTTAACAACTCAGGCATCAAATTCACTGAGAGCACAGCTGTGACATTTGGTAAGGGAAACAGAAATTTCTGCCAAAAACAAATAAATAACATTTGCATTTTGAAGAAGCTGACTCATCAGGGAAAGAACCCTGTGTCTGCAGAGAACTCAAATCTCTGCACCCATACTGGGCATTAGTTAGCACTATAACTAATGTAACTGGTATGGTAAAGATAGCAACTGAAGTCAAACACTGAAGAAGTTACAGAGCACTTGCCTCTTTACAGTATCATGAAATAAAACTTTTGCAGTCTCTACTGGTCCCCAGAGGAAGATCACTTACAAACATAGCACAAGATAGAAAAATTCCATATTTTAGCACTGTCTTTTCTTCACAGACAACTAGAAGAATGCTAAAGCTCAACTCACCCTGTTCCTTTGCTATAATGCAATGTGTAACGGTAGCAATAGTGAAATGTTATTTTCTTGTTTCTGCTTCACGAAGTTAACAATTTGCATTCCTACTTTTCTGAAGGGTTATTCTTGAGGATTCAGATGTCTGTAAGCATCTTTTGTCTCTGAGAAAGTAGTGTGTAGGTAAGTGTTTCTCGTATTAAGAGATGAATTAAACAGGTGTCTAAGTTTTACATGGTTCACATAAAAGTCACTCTTTCTTCATCCAGGTTTCAGTTCTACAATATTTACACTATCATAAACCAATTAATGATTTCACTATTGAGGAAGAATATGACAAATAGTTAATAGGAAAAAAAATCCTCTAATACACATTTAAATTATATGAATTAAATATACATGCTAACCATACATGCATAAAGTCTGAAAGCTTGAGGTAATACATAAATAAGAACTTCACTTAATCAAATTCTCCTTGTGACTCTCACTTAAAAAATAATATATTTTCTCTAATAGAACTATCTAAATCTTAGGTGATATAAGTGCACCCACAAGCTTTCTTTGCCTTGTGGCAGGTTTAAAACCTTAAATAAATGTAATTTGGTAGTTATATTAAAACTTTTTTCCTGCAGTCTGAGAGCATTCAATTCTTCAGTGCTCACTGATTAAGGAAAAGATCATCAGACTTGTAGGTGAATTTTAATAATAAACAGAGAAGTTTGGCCCAAAGTATCAAGAAATCTAGATTCAGCAGAAAGGACAGCCTGAGAGCAATTAAAAGGTAATTTAATTTTGGCCGCTTTCAAAATCTTTTTCAAAACATGCCATATTAAAGACCACATTGAAAATACTTTGTCAAAAACACTCTTTCCAAAGAAAATGGAGTTAACTATATTTAGACCATTTTACTAGTTTTGCTATGAGTGTTCCTTTTCTTTCCGAGAGACCTGCTTCAAAAAACACATGCTGGATGCCCACATGCTAAAGCGTGTATGCTAATTGCCCTTGAAAGAATCAGAAAAGTGAAACCTCTAGCATAAACTCATCCCAAAACATAGGACAAGGCTAAATATCTTACAGTCTAAGTAATCTGGATTACTTGTTCAAATTCAGTCAAAATTAGGAGTAATGACTAGTTCGCCATTGGTGGGGTAACCTAGATAAAACCAAGTTAGTACTGATCTTGTGTCACGTGTATACCAATGAGAGAAGGAAAAAATGTCCATACACAAGCTATTCCTTTTAAGAAGTTCCAAAGCCCTGGAATTCTGGAGAAAACAGTTGTTTTGCACCTATGTATTTTACCATCATTTATTCTGGTATTTCAATATTCACTTTATGGTTACACCACAGGTAACCAAGATAAACAAAGGTAACACCCCCAAGAGAAATCAAGGTTAAATTAACAGGACACTTAAACCATAAATCAGGAGACCTAGAGTCCACCACCCGGTGGAGAGAAAATCAGCCGGTGATCCCATTTCTTTAGATGCAAAACTGAGTTAATTGTATTTCTTTCTAAAGTGCGTTGAGAATTTTAAGACAAAGGGATGCTGTAAGTGTTTCATAGCTATTATTTTGCTGGCAACTGCAGCATCACAGGATATGGATTAAACAGTCTTGGAAAATAAAGCTGCACTTTCACATAAACGTGCAGCAGAGCTTCTCCAGTGTAAACCAACTACCCACTTATCTCCCACCACTTGCTAGTGCCAGCACAACTGTTTGCAAGGCCACACAGAGCCAATCAAGCTATGGAACTTACCCAGATAAGTAGTAACTTTTTTTGGTGGGTTGTTTCTTTTGGCAGCAGGGATGGGTAACAGCAGCTGGATGTGTATGTGAAAACTAGTCTTAATCGCTCAGACACCCAATTAAATTGGTCCTCTGGTTTAATGAAGTACAAGAAAGCAAGCGTTACTACAGTTCACCTTGCTTTTATAAGAACCTCAAAATTTAGGAGTCAACTCTTCTTATACACATTTATATACATTTTAAATCAAGAAAGGTTTCCTACTGAGCAGTCAAAACTATCTCAATTTTGTACTTCCAACTAGCAAACGCTAACTGTATCCAAGGGAACTGACATCTATTCCCCCTTGCAGTTTTGTGCCCTTAAATGTAAATGATAGATCTGCTTGTTAATGCAGCCGTTTCTGCTGATGAAGTTCCCCACTTCCCTAAAGGAGTTAAGAAATAGTTTTTCCTTTCTTTTCAAAATCTAGGGATTTTTAAAAGGAGATATTTTTAATGGGGATAAAGTATTTTCCTCCACAGGTCAAACCGTAAGGAAAAAAATACTTGTTTTTCTACAGTATAATTGTAAAAGATCTGACTTTAAAATAGGCATCTGAATGAAAACACATAATTGTTGGATGCAACTGTCAATGACTTCCAAGTTTTTCTGGGGAAAAAATGCACAGCTTTGTAACAGATCTGTAACATTTCTTGTCTGCAAAAGTTCTGAACATACTTTTAAGTACCTGTATTTCCCATTAAGCATTCAACACCACATATTAACCTATTTTGGTTCCCTCTATCATGTACTTATCCCAATAAACTTATTTTATACTTAATCACAACTCTTTATTGCTAGGAAAAAATATAAAATTAGCAATTACATGTGATGGAGCTTTGTTCAAAGCAACAAAGGGAAGCTGTTCTTCAGATAACAGGTCATTGAGCCATAAAGCAGTTTGTCAAAGAATATGTTTCCAATGCTAAAAGTTTCCATAAAATGAGGAGAAAAGTGGACCCTGAAATTAGCAAATAAACACAATTACATGTGTTCGGGGAAGACGGAGCTGGAAATGACCAGAGGGTAGGTGCACACTGGGAACATTGTGCATTTGCTCCACTTATTTTCCATTCCTACGCTCTGCCGTCGCCTTTAACAGAACACAGCTCTTCTTACACACAGAGGTATTCCTGGTTCTTCTCGGGAGCAGCAGTGGTTATTTCCAATAGGTCTTTATAGCTACCAGCAGGACAGCCACCGAGGACCAAAGTGTAACCTGCCCCAGCCCAGAGAGGGGCGACGGATTTCCTACAGCACGGAGGGACCCGCCGCTTCAAGGACATTCCCACCTCACCCCCTGCCGCAGACCCGCCGGGTTTCAGGGCCGGGATGAGCGCTGGATACGCCACAGCCACGGCTACCCCGACTCCATCCCACCACACCGGGACACCTACGCCCCTGTCACTCGGCCAGTCCCAGGCCCTGACCCGAGCTCGGCCTTGTACACGGCCGCCGGTCCCCCCCGCACCACCGGTCCCATAGCGGCCGAGCACCACCACGACCCTCAGCCGGCCCAAGGCCCCAACCGGCCGCGCTGGGGGAGCGGGTGGCGCGGGCTCCACCTCCCCTCCCCAAGGAGCCCGTTCCCCGCCGAGCGAGAAGCCGCCCTAGGAGGCGCCAGCCCCCGGCAAGGGAACCGGAGCCGGCAACGCCTCCCGCGGCCGAGTCCGTCCCGCTGCCGGCAGGGCGAGAAGCGCCCAGGAGGACCCGGTCGGCCTTACCGGAGAGAGCTCGTTATCGTCCCTGCGCTGCAGCCGCGCCTCGGCTTCTCGTCATTCCCTCCCTCCCCCACCCCGGCACAGCGGACCTACCTGTGGCGAGAAGGCGGCGGCGGCAGCAGCGCCTCGGGCCCGGGCGTGGGCGTCCGGAGCTCGGCCTCGCCCGCGCGGCGACGACCGCCACGGCCCTCCGCGATTGCCGGCAGCGGCTCCTCAGTCCCTCCGCCAGCGCCCGCCGCCGCCGCCAGGGGCCTCTCAGTTCGGCGCCGCCATTTTGTCGGTGTCTCCGCCGCGGAGGGCTTCCCGGATATGGGCAGCTCCCGGCCTGCCTTGCGCGCCCGGCGCTACCCCCGCCCCCCCGACCCGGATGGAGCTCGGGCGGCCGGGCCCGGCTCCTGCCCCGCGAGATAGGGGGAGCTCGGGTGGAGCAGGCCTCTGCCCTGGGCACGGCGGCGGCCTGCTGGCCTGAAGGGGGGAACCACAGAAACCAGGCACCTTTCCCTGCTGTGGCATATGCGATGGATAAATACCGATACATTTCTCATGGGGAAAGAAGTTTTGCCAAGCTTTCGTGGTCCCAGGCGTTGTTATTGACTAAGGTGTGGAAAGTACCAGGAAAAAAAAAAAAAAAATCAATTATCACTCAGGGATGCATCTTGACTGTCTTTTCTGGCAGAGGGTTGCCCAAATTCAAATGAATTGGGAAGCAAAATTGCAGAATTGAAGATGCCCCTACATTGCAGAGAGCCCTGTCCCATCCTGCCACCATCCGCCTCCACCAGCCATACACAGAGGAAGTTCAGGCCAGGTACAATGGTCTTACCACAACACATCAAGAAAGCTTTTTTGCCAACGTGGAATTAAATTGCCCTCTAAAGTGGGTTCGATATAAAAGGTCATGTAAAAACCTTGTAACTTAAATCTGCTGCTCCCCAAATCCAGGGGTTTCCCTCCACCCTTCAGATTGCATCTGCAAGATCAGTCCAAATAACTTCGTTATTTGCCTTCCTGCAAAGATAAGAACATCTTTTCAAACTAATTTAGTAAATCACACCCGTATTCTTGTGCAAAACATTTTATTAAAAAGAGAAAGGGTTCTCTGCAACAAAAGGTAGATAGAACACTAATCATGAAGTTTAAACTTTTTCAAAGATTGCAACAGACCAGATGCGAAATTTTGATTGTGACAGGCTATGTCTCAAATTTAGGAAGTTATTCTCACCCAAAACCACAGCCAACACATCTGTAAATTCTGACATCTTAACTATAAAAAACACTTTTGTGTTGAACGTTACCAAGTCTTAACATGCAGTGTTGATGATGAAGCTGTAAATAACCCAAAATATTACTAAAATGCTAAGATTCCTAGAGAACCTTTCACATTTCACAGCTTTAGCAGTTTTCCTTTCCAATTATCATCAATTAACATTAAAAAAAAGTTATGTTCCCCATAACATATAAAAAATTTGGCTTAAAAAAACCCCCTCTCTTAGATAACATAAAAAGCATTTCAAAAAACCCCACAGTTTGGCCTTGGAATTAATACTTGAAAAATACCTTTGGGGATGAGAAAATAAAAATCAGGGGTTTACTTTCTCTGCCCTTAGCATGTGAGTGTATTATGGACATCAGTTTTACCTTGCCCTAGTGACCACCTTCCTGCTTACCAAAACCAAACCAGTACCGAGGAAGATGCAAGAGCAAGCTTACATGTAAGTTTGTTCAGCTACCCATCCCGGAGCATCGATAATGACATTAATAACAAGTGATAGCTGTCAGAATCTGCAGCACTTTACATTTCTTCTGCAGCACCAAGCTGTAGGCTTCTCCCCCGCATGCTGATAACAGATTAAAGTCATTAAGGTTGTTATTCTGACATTTCCCAGTAGTTCAAGGCGCTCAGTACTTCAAAGGGATACCGAAGTAGGTTTTCATGCAAAAAGTTGTCTGTTCACGTAAATAGCCTCTGCGTCAGTACCATATACTAGGCATGGTCCTAAAACATCTAAACTATTCACAGATAAAGTCTGATTTGGAATTAAGTTGGTGATTTCCATGCGGTCTTTGGTAGGATCGTTGCTTAGCCAGGCACATACTACAGACTGGTTAACGGTATTGTGGGGAAAATAGGTAGTACTTCTTCCTCCTGAAAGGAGAGGGAAAAGAAGGAAGAGAGGGAATTAAGTTCCAATTTAGTTTACATATTCTCAGATTTTGGAGAAACATGGTAGGTATGGGACAGGCACAATGGGAATATCATTTTACATTTAAGTCAGTTTTCAGATTAGTTAAGAGACGTCATTTCTTTGGTAAATGAAGGGGAAAAAATAGCTTAAAAAAAAATCAAGTTCTTGAAATGATTACAGAAACCTGCTACCAGCTCTGTCCTCAGTTAAGACAGTACAGGGTCAGTACAGCTGTAAACACATCTCGCTGGACAAACAGCCTAACTATCTACAAGTTTTTCTAGGCAGAGACTAAAGCAAGGACAGAAGAACAAAAGCCCATTTACATGGTGTCTTGCTATATTTGGGGCATCAACTTTGCTTTAGTAACACTTATTCCCTACCATCCCTTCTCCCTGCTTACTTTGCAGTAAGGGATATACCTGGATCTTTTATTTTTTTTTTTCCACGTAACATTTTACATTCAAACTGAAGTCTCAGTTTGAGAACCATCATTCAGCATAAAATTAAAAAGTTGCTGAAACGGTCCTAAAGGTTTTATGTACCAGAAAACACACAGAGTGGAACTTGAATCAGTTGTCCTGTTGTTTCCTTACATAGAACTGAGCTTTGAATGGCAGCTCTGAGGCCAAAGGCAGCAGATAGCATCTGAAAGCTTCCCCACTGTTTACAGTCTGAAGTGACAAGCAATTAAATGGTCTTTGTGACTAGAATATGAGTGTTTATATTTAGTCAGTATCATATCTTTAATTAAAATTCTGCTACAATATAGAGGGATCTAATTTCATTCATTGACAGTTCCAATTATGATCTTGAATAGTAAATTCAAAATTCCACTATCTTACTAAGGTAGAAATTATTTTGGTACTATAACGTTTTGGGTATCTCCCTTAGAGACTTAAATAGTAACGTGTCATTTAGGCTGCCTCCATGTCTTTTCTATATACAGGTGAATTTTTAAGTGAACGTGATCCATCTTTGAAATACTAGATGCGCCCTTTCACACTTTGGACAGAGTATAGCAAATTAAAAACCCCACAAAGCAGACCACAAAAACACACAACTGTTAACCTCCTAAGTAATTTTCCTGAAATGTCTATCAGGGCTTTCTTCCTAAGCAAATAAATGAGCTTTTAATTTTCTGTATTAGGATTGTGTTATTAATTGGGTCATGTGAGAATCTTAATTATGTTGCCAACTGACAAATTCAGTGCAGACTGATTTCAAACATCCTTACCTTGATGAAGAAAAGATGGTTTTTCAGATACATCTGTGGAAGTATCCCAGTGCCAAAGAGATCCGTCTTCAGAACATGTAAACAAGTGATCGGGGTTGGAGGGATGGAAGTGAACTTCCCACACTGGAAGTATCAAACCAAAACCAGATAAAAACACTTCAGAACAAGTATCAAGTACTTCACTCACTGCACTTTGGCAGTATGATGTAGATGTGCACTTACAAGAACCCAGGCCCCAACCAAAACCTTCTGTTCTTAAGTACATGTGGGTAGGAGACCCAAAACTCCACCTTTATTTACTGTAGTTTTCCCTCCCCGGGAGAGAAAAGAGAGACTCTTTTGTTGCATTTTCAATACTGTGAAAATTGTTGAAGGTTAAAATCTTATCAGAATTCAGGCATTCCTTCCCAGCACACACATTATTATTTTGTGTATAAATACCACAACTGTGGAAAAGACATTTAAGACATTAAAACTTAACATCTCAAAAAATTTTTACTCCTTAAATATAATTGCAGCATCAAGTCAAGAAGTTTTCGGCACAAAATGAATTACTGTCTTGTTCATACAAAGTTACCAGGAAAGTGAACTGTTTCAGCATTGTGGAGGCACCAAATAGATCTGTATTATCTTCATTTCCCCAAATTTCCTCATGTTTTCAAGTTTGTTAGTAGCCACATTCTGGCTTTACTATATCTGGACACCACAGCATCAATTTCTATGACTGTATTCCTACCCTTCTAGAAACATAGTCTGATTAAACCCATCTACTGACTCATTAAAGAGCTGCTTACTAAGTCTAGCTTTAGTTTAGACAGACTTGGCTTTTAGGTAAGAACAGTCTCACATACAGAGAAGGATCAAACTGAAGCCAACTAGATGAGAACACATTGAGTACCAGCTATGTGATTGTTTTCTGTTGTGGTTACAACACCTAATTTATTTTACAGAAATTCGAAACTTTTCTAGAAGGCTACCTTCTTCTCCCCCCTCCATCACAGATACTTACTTTCTGCTTCATGAGCGTTCAGCAGGGACACCGGTATGGTGCCCTGCCTGATGTCCCATATACTCAGCATCCCATCCTGGCCTCCTGTAGCCACAATGTACTGTTGGTTGGGGTGCCTGTCCACACAGTGCAGTGGAACTCGGCCACCTGTCCTGCAAAGGAGAAATGAAAAGAACAAAAAAACCAACCCAAATATGAATTCTATATTCAGCTTCTATTTTTTCCCTAATCACTAGGAGTGTTGACAAACAAGGTTAACAGTACTTGACTGCAGCTTCGGTTCCTGTCGTGTCTGATCACTACAGGCTGAAAGCCACATGACATCTACTGGAAATGAGAGGTATGGTGCAACATGAAGCTGCAGCTGGATGAGCATCAGGTTCTGTGCTCTATGGTATAGAAGCACCTACACTGTAACCAACAGCTTTACAGCAGTGAGAAAATGGTAATACTCTAAGTATACCTATAATAATAATAAGTTTACCCTGAAATTCATGTTATAATTACAGTTTGTTAAGAATTACAAAGGGAGACCAGACGCTATGAAAACTAGGTACCTCAACCACAAACTATTAATAACAATAGGAATTACTCCACAGCCAACAACAGGACCTCCATCTACCTCAATTTCTTTTCTCACAATACCATTTAAGGCACAAAATTACCATTCAAAAGTCACAAAAATTGTATTAGGCCTGTTGAGATAAACAGATGTGAAGTATATTTAAATAGGGAAAGCGAAAGAGATATGAGTTGAGGGTTAGTCTTTTATTTTATTTTAAAAAGAGCAAGTGTACAGGTGCAATACTGTCCTTCAAGAGTTAAGTCATAGAACAGAGCACCTAAATACAACACTTGGCCACAACAGTAATTCAGTCGGCTTTCGATTATTTAAATACCACAGAAGTTAAAAGCCTTCTAAAAAAATAATCAATTTATCATGCCATTGTCAAGAAGGTATCAGTAAAGATTTAAATCAGATCATACAAAGTAGCAGCACATGCTTCTCAGTAAATATGAAAAAAAAAAAGTCTTACAACGAAAATATTTGAGATGGCTCATTTTTCTGCTGTCTGAAGTCCCATATTTTTAACTGTCCAATTGAATTTACTGTCAAGATCTCAGTTGTGCGAAGGAAAGTCACTGCATGGAGCGTACTGCTGTCTGCATTGTCTGCAAGAGAGAGATGAGGAAAGCATTCAGGTAAGCTTATAGAATGCTAGTCTCTGTTTAATTACAGCAAAACAAACTCTTTTTAGAAAATATAACAGCTGCTTAAACACGGTTACAACCTCTGCATTTTCAGAGACAGAACAGTGTCATGTGAAATTTTAAGTGCTGCAAGGGTACCCTGTGAAAAAGGAGCCTTATATGCTTCCTATATCAAACACTATTGAGATAAATCTGTAAGAAGCTATATTTAATTAATTCTGCTGCTTACAGAACTAGCTATTGATCTATAAGATTTCTTTCTATAGTTCCTACGAGGAGGAATCAATTTAGTTAGGTCCATGGTTTATGATTTTTCTTTATAGGCATTGCCTCTATTGACGCGAGGCAAGCTACAGAGCTTTTCATAATGCAGTTCTTTTGAACACAAGAAACAGTAACTCCAGCTGAGAACATTAAGCAGTTGTACACAGAAGCACTTAAATCACCAACTTTCCTTCGACCTTTTCCAAGAACTATCAACATAACATACATCCCTGTCCCTAAAGGCAAATCAAAGTTATGCTTTGCTTGTTAATCTTAGTACCTAAATGGCAAAGCTTTTTTTCAGGTCCTTTTCTCCAGTGCTGCTTTTGGTCAGAATAATTTACAGCATCAAACATTTCACAGCATGGAGGAGAAACCTTTGAGGCCTCAGGAGAGAATAACACAGACACCATATACTTATATTTTGATTCTGATACTATATATAAACTTTTTATCTTGATTGTGATGGGGTAACATTGTTAAGTCTACTTTCACCTCAAGTGTTTTAATATTCTTTGTGTAAGTCCATACTAAAAATACAGTGGATTTTTTTTTTCTGTATAAGATGCAAACCTTTTCTGTTATTTAGGCAGACAAGTTACATTGATGCCTGGTTGCAGATATTTCAATAAGTTCCTTTTCCGCCTACTATTTAAATGAAAGCTGAGGGGAAGGAAAAAACTCCACTACCAAAACCCCTTTGAAAAACATGTTAGATTACTGAACACTGAAGTGTTCACTGAAGATTTAAAATTACAGAATAACAGTAAGTGATTTAGCAATGATACATCTTTTGGCTCCAAAAGATTTTTGTGTCTTCTCTAACCGTGGAGATTTTTTTTTCCTACCACAACTGACTATAAAGATACCAACTTTGTCTATTAGTCTGAAATATTTCATCAGGTACAAGAGTTCTACCTTCATGTTAAACCATGTTGAGGGTTCAGCTCACTGCCTGGGAAGTGTCAAGGTGTCATTGAACTGTGACCCAGTACACAGCATTGCTTACACTATAGAACTCCATCCTGAAGAACCTGAAAGCATCTTCCAAAATGTTCTCTCCCTTTCTCCAACTTTTACTGTAGAATAAGCTCTAGACAATGAGTTCATGCTAGTCCCTTCCACATAACTCCAGGTAAGCTTCGCTTACCAGGTCGCAGGCATGATTGACTTATGGACCATTCCTATTTTAACATTTCCCTTCCAAAAGGAAATTTCTAAGTTAATTCACATGCGATTTCTTAAATGTTTATGCACCAGCAAATCTCTTTCAGCAAAGTCCTACAGCAGCATAACACTGGCTGATGCTACCACCACAAAACAAGTATTTTTACATAGTACTATCAAGGGAGCACTAAGAAAACTAACAACTTGCATCCTGCACATTATTAAATCTATGTGTGTCTGAGCAATTGCCCAGAGAAAAATACAGATTTTTTGGTGAACATCTGCTTCCTGTGAGTCAGCAAAATATTATCTTTATGAAATTCATATACAGATATTAACACAGAGTATTCTGGTACAAGTAAAAATTGTACAATAAAATAATCCTTTTAAACTAGTTAACTGTGATTCTGTGTCTCTAGCCCCTCAAAGGGGAAGTGACTGTGTTTTGTGAGCACACACTAATAAAGTCTGCCTCACGCCCTGCTACCCAACTGTGGGTTTTTTTTAGGCATAGGAAGGTTTCCTACTTGAATTCTAAAGGACCATCTCATGCCCTGCTATTCCCCCCCCTTTTTTTTTTTTGAAGGCATAGAAAGGTTTCCTACATGAATTCTCAAGGAGCTTCAGTAAAAGACTGTATGCAATTAATAGGATTTATCTTGTGTGTGTACATACAGCCGTGCACACATAAGTATCCCCTCTAGAAATCCCAGAGTACTTCCTTCCTTAATTGGCTTATCACTGTGCAAATTCCTTCATCTGTTAGAGGCAAGACTTTGCTTGACGAGAAACACAGGTGCTGTATCAAACTGAAGTTTCCAGGAGAAGGTCACAGTTTAATAATGCCACTATAAAACATGGTGTTACTGTCCTGTAAATTATTTCTGCTTTTAAATTTCATTTCCAACAGATGCTACAAACTTGTATTCTCTTTCCATGAGACTAGCATGACAGAAGAGCAGAGAATAACCAGATTTTGACACTTTTCACAAACATCTTACTCTATCACATGATCTATTAGTCTAGGAAAAGTGGAGCTTTTTCAATGAGGGAGGAATGATCACTGTAAGCCGTGATATCTGGCAGAAGAACAGAGTACAAACAGCAGTTTCTGGCTCTTGGTGTTCCTTTAGACACAGAGAACTACATGTTTCTGAATGTGAACACTACGAGGGTTAATCTTAATACAAATAGTGAATTGAAATGACCATTTCACTGACCTCTAGCTATGAAGAACGTGGGACACAATACTTCTTGAAATCTAACCGTATTTCTTGTACACTGTCATAGAGTTTAACAGTTCCAGATGAAACAGAAGCCTACAGAGAATATTAGGCTTGAAATTTCTCCATCAGTTAAAAGATTAACTTGCAAATACCTGAATGAATATAGAAATACACCTGAAACACAATTCGGATATCTGAGGCGTGGAGGAATACAGGAATAATCCAGAGTAAACACATTCAACTTGGAATATTTAATTCCATTCTCAACTGACTTCCTAACTTTTTTTTTAGTTATCATTTGAGAAGCTAAAAACCAAGCAAACTACTCCAAACTTAAATACCTTGAACAGTTAATTGGCATACCTATAGTTCTTACTGCATCCTTTTGGTCAACTCTGAAGAGATTAATTCTACCATCTTCTCCCACAGTGACAATTTCTGGTTTGTTGCAGATGACTCCAGTACATGCTGCTCCACCACAAGATGTGTCTTGATCCACATGATAATGGGCTTTCTCCCACTGATGGTTGGCAGATAAAGTCTAAATAGTAACAAGACATGAAATTTTGCTGTTAAATAATGATCCTGATAGACCAAAGTTTCCAGAAACCAAAAACAAGCTCCAAGAAAGCCACACTACCTCACAGGAATGAAAATCTATACAAATAAGAAACAGAGATCTAAATTTTCCTCAACTCTTTAGCACACAACCTTTCAATTAAACACTGATTATTTCTTCTCTGAACCATTTTTTTCACATGAGCAAAAAATGAGAAAGAACACACTCTATTTATGAACTGAGAAATGTCATTCACTAGTGTTATCTCTTCAGTCTTTCCACAGAACAAGGGAAAAGACCTGAGACCCTTATGAAGTAGTACATTGTCAGATTTAGATCTGATTGTTAAGTATTTAGCTTATTTCAGGTACTGTATCAAACTGCTATCAGATATTAGCCTTTACAGTGTCATTATGAATATATAAAGAAGTCATTACATATTTATTTTCAGTGATTTATAATCAAAGCAAAAGACTGCAGAGTTTACATATCTTCTCTCACATGACACTTGCGAGAAGAAATTCAACACGAGCCATTTAGTTCAAAAATGCAAAAACTCTATTAATGCAGGCACAAGTCCCTAAATATCTGCTCCCCCAAAACAATCTAAACTCTTAAAGTATATTTTCAGTGAATAGACTATTTGGCTACACATACATGCTAGCAGAGATGCCTAGTCTGGGATCTCTGGAATCTAATTTACGTAGTATGCATACAAAACATTTTTTTCTTTCCTTGTATATATAAAGCCAATACCTTTTCTAACAGACTTTAAAAAAAAAAAAAGTCATTTTGGTATGCAGATGTTTCTTGTTCTGATAGTTTTGAGAAATCTTATGCTAAGATCAAAGTGACCTGTGTTGCACAGAACAGCAGCTTAAAGCAAGTTACTTACCTGGTTATTTTGATGATGACGGAATACAGTTACAGTTCCTGTTGATGAAGCCACCACAATTCTCTCTTGATCCAAAAACTAAAGAGAGATAATAAGCACGCTATTAATTGATGCCAGTACCATTCTGATTTTAGAGTAACCTAAATTATTAGTAAGTACAGTAAAAACAAAACAAACAAGCAAAAAAACCCCAACAAACCCACAAACTCATAGTGGTTTGTTTTGCCCTTCTTCTTCCTAAGAATTGTTTTTGGTCAATCTCAGCATTTTGACAGCTCACTATCACTTAATTTCTCTTAATACATATCTGTTCAACACAGCTATTTTACCTGCATGTCCATAACATCACCATTGTGCCTGACGTCACACAGCAGCTGAGGCTCTCCTTGATATTCACCATTGAGGCCCACATTTCCAAGGTCTCCAACAGACCAAACGGAAATCCTGTTATCCTGTATGGGAATGACACCACCAGTTTTACTTGGAAACACTTTTCAAAGTATCTAACAAGCAACCAGCACTGATCATAGAATGGTTAGAGTTGGAAGGAACCTTAAAAATCATCGAGTTTCAATCCTCTGCCATGGGCAGGGGCACCTCCCACTAGAGCAGGTCACTCAAAGCCCCATCCAGCCTGACCTTGAACACTTCCAGGGATGGGGCATCCACAACTTCTCTGGGCAACCTGTTCCAGTGCCTCATCACCCTCACAGTAAAGAACTTCTTCCTAGTATCTAATCTAAATCTCCCCTCTTCCAATTTAAAGCCGTTGCCCCTTGTCCTGTCACTACATTTCCTGACAGAGTCCCTCCCGAGCTCTCCTGTAGGCTCCCTTCAGATATCGGAAGGCTGCTGCGAGGTCTCCCTGGAGCCTTCTCTTCTCCAGGCTGAACAACCCCAGCTCTCTCAGTCACCACCTTCTCGCTACAGCCGCGGAGAGCACCAGGCTGCAGCCTCCGCACCGGAGGAAGCCGCTGCCAGACGGAGCGGGGGATACGGGATAACCCTGCCCAGCCGCCTTCCACAGGGAGCAAAGCACAGCGAAGCGAGGGCTGGGACCGCCAGGGCGGTCAGCCCTCACGGCGGGCTCCAGCCCCACTCTCCCAGGCCAAGCCGAGGGGGCGGAGAGCGGAGAGCGCCGCCGCCGGTCCCACGCCCCAAGGGGAAGGACGCGACGCGCCTCTCGAGCCGGCCCGCCCGCTACCTCGTTGTCCCAGGAGCCGGTGGCGAAGAGGTCGGGGGGGTGGAGCGCAGCGGCGGGCAGGGGCCGCCAGCGGGTCTTGCTGATCTTCTGCGAGACGAACTTGGCGCACAACTCCTCCATGGCCGCCCCCGCCGCGCGCCCGCTCCCGCCCGCCCCGCGCCGCGCCCGCTGATTGGCTGCGGAGCGACGGCGAGCGCGGAGGGACAAGGTTGGGGCGCGGAGGGGAGCGGGGGCGCACCCGGGCGGGCCGGGGCCAGGCATGGCGAGGAGTGGGGCGGGGACGTATCTAGCACGGCACCGCCCTATATAGCAGCCGCATGGCAGCAGCTGCCGGCGCTTACCGGGAGTTCCGAGCGTTCGGTTACTGGTAAGGCTACTGGGGGCCGCAACGAGGGGGTGCCCGGCTGGTGCTGCGGGCTCGGGCCTCGCCGTCGCGGAGGTAGAGGCGCTCCACCGGCGTGATTTGCAGAATTGGGTGCGGGAGAGGAAAAAATAAAGACAGCAGTGGGTTTGCCGGTGTCCTTACCGGCCCGCTCAGCCTGGCCGCCTCCCCTTCATTGTGCTAAGTGTCTGTGCTATCGCTGCCAGGCTGCCAGCTCCCCATTTTCTCAAAATCAATTACTTTTACGGCAACCAGTCCTCTCTGGTCTAGATTTGCTTTTAAATACCTGCGAGGGATACTGTCCTCCCTCCGTCAGATTCCTGCCTGGACGGAAAGAAGTACAACAGTGTTTTTTATTTTTTTTCCTCTTCCAAAAACCAAACAAGAGCACGCATGTACTTTCTTTATCATATTTCCCTCGAGACCTTAAACAAGTACGCAATTGAAAGTTCAGAGGTTAGCTGTAAAGTGAGCTAAAGGCTGGCATGGCTACGTTGTCGTTTTGGAGGATTCGGTCACTGCAGTGCAGTAAGGGACGCTCTCACATGCTTCATCCTACTTTTACAACCTGATTTTCTGCTGTGGGTGTTTTTTTTTTGTTCCAAGCTGCCGCTGCCAGCTCGCTGTTGGGGGGACTTACCCGGTGTTAGCAGCGGTGGCTCGGTCAAACCTTCACCCCCGTTACTGCGGTTTGCCTGCCAGAGCCATCTGTCGGCTTTTTTCTCGAGTTCCTCATCAAGTCCACTGTGCCATCTTGTCATCCTTCAGATGTAATACCAAGTCGGCAATATTTTACATGCTTTATGCATCGTGAGGACGAGCTTTTATTTTCACGTACAGCAAAATCCAATGCTGAAACCATTCAAAAAGCTGGATGCTATTGTAGCAAGTCATACTGCAAGCCTTAAAAGAGCTTTGTTGCATGCCGCAGTCGCGTTATTATCGTACCGAAGCCAATACCTCTGGCGCCCTGTATTAAGCTGCTAACAGCAATCCTGCAAGTCATTGTCAGCTCCAAGGGTATTTTCAGCTAATTCTCACAACACTTGTGAGAAAGGTCAGTAGGCAGTCTCAAAATGCAGCTCAGCTACAGACCGGATAGCTAAAAGTGGAAGAGGTAACACTTTAGGATTACTGAAATGTTTTATTAGGCAAACCTTTTTTATTATTATTATTTTGGTTACTGTGTGATTTTTATGTGTATTTTTTCTCTTGTGCTCTTGGATGCTTGCTTTCTTTGCTCAGGATTGCTTGCCTAGAAGCATTTGGGAAGTATCAAGGGGAGTAGGTTGGACATAGAGGTTTATTTTCATTAAGAGGGGAAGAAGAATCACAATGTTTCTTCCCCGTCTTGCACTTTTTCAAAGAAAACGTTGGCAGCATGTAATGTGATGGAGGTGAGAGCTGTGATGGATTTAGGGCTGCTCTCCAAAGCTATAAATATATTCTCTGTGTTTGATCACTATGAAAGACATGTACTGTGTTAGTATGGTTAGTATGTTGTTTCAGTGTAATAGCAGATTTAAATAAACAAATAAAAGGAGAAAACAAACACTGGGAGAAAATATGCCTCATTGAATATTTCTGAGGTTGTCAAAAAGGTTGTTAAGTCTAGAGGAAACTGACTCTGGGTGTTAGGTCCAAACACGTTGGCTGAGTCAACAACAAATATCTTATGTTTAAATGTGGCTAAAGCTGGGAGTGTGAGTGAAAAGGAAGAAAACTGAAAGTGTACTTCTCCCTCTGCCAGAGGTTAGGGGCCCTGGGAATAAAGGCACTTACTAGATCAGTAGATGTACTAAGGCAGGATAAAGCTAATTCTGAACCGTATTCGCTCGTCATCTGCTTTCCTCCAATTATCATTGAACAATATTTTAAGAAAGTTATTTGGAGGCGCCATTTTTACTGCTGCTCATAACTGCTGGAGTTGTGCCCGGTTCCATCCCTGGAACAAGTGCAGTGGCTATGCAGAGCTCTGCAGAGCAGATTTAACAGCAGAGTGCCAGTTCATCAGCCTTACTTGCCCTCCCCTGGGGCTCCCACCTGGGCTGGGGCACCAGCTTCTGGCCTGAGCTGTGCTGTAGGACGGTCTGTGTCCAGCCATGTCCTTGCCCTGGTGACTGGCTTGAGTTGGGGCCTGACTTATCACTTTGCTTTTTCTTGATGGCAAAACCATTAGCGTCCCCAGCCTTGCTCTGCTTGCCTTGCTCGGACACCGCGGGATGGTGTCCTGCTGTGTGGCACTGCCATCCTTGGCTCCAGGCTCACCTGCTCTCATGGAGGGGTCCCAGCCCTGCTGCTCCCTAATGCAGGGAGTCACTGGTGTGCCTGGGTCCTTCTCACCTCCCCTCTGAGTGCAGGGCTGGGAAAAGTGGGGTGCCGAATTCAAAACAATGTGAGCTTCTGAAATGGAAATGCAAAATGAAGGCACACACCAAACTGGCTTGAGATTGCAGGAAGAGAAATGAGATGAAGGAGAGTGATTAAGTTAAAAACAGAATGGGGGCAGGGAGAGGAGTGACTGTAGGAGTAGAAGCCAATTAATGTGGGGTTTGGGACATAACTGCGGAAATGTTCAGCAGGAACATTTCACAAGGAAATTGCTGCTTCTGGTATGTATATGCAGAAGCAGATGGGATCAGACAGTGATGATCAATTTTTCATACGCTTTTTAAATTCAAAGAATTTATAAAATCTAATGGGTTCATGAGGTGGGAGGGAAGGGATAAAACAGAAATAGTAGTATGGAGGGTTTTATATATAAATGTATGTAAGTGCTGCTAAGAGATTGAGATGTGGGTGAATGTGCAGAAAAGGAGAGAGATATGATGTGCTTAAAATTAGTGGGATCTCCATGTCAGAACAATGAAGTGGTGGCCCACTCTGGCTCCTGGCATTCCAGTGCCTTTTCCCTAACAGGGCTGTCTGTGCATCAGCATGGACCTGGAGAGTCCAGGGAGATGGCTGTACCCGTGAAAGATGGAGGTGCCTGCAACTGGCAGTGGGGACCCAGGGACCAAAGTGATCAGGCTGTTTTGGACAAGTGAGGGGGAAGAGGATACAGGAATGCTGAGTGTCAGAGCAGATGGTGCGGTTCCACATGAATGCTGATGGCCAGAAATCCCTTTTTTATAAAAAAAAAAAAAATAATCTGCTTGTCTTTTACTGTATTGTAGAATGCCTACATTCCTTTTAGTTTTATCTTAATGGCTATGCTCCTAATAAGTTTAAGAAATGCAGTCATGGCCTGGGGTTATAGAGCAGAAAGAGCTAGGGACCCTCATGCTTGTTTCCTGCACTGATTGGTGCTTGTTTCCTGCTGCTACTGGTGCTTGTTAGTTTCTCAAGGCCCTTTGAGGCAACTTGGCTTGTCTTAAAGCTCCTGGAAACTTGCAGAGCCAAACGCTGTTTCCTTCACATATGCCTGGTATCCATCCAGGACACACCAGATATCACTTAGGAAGGCTCACTCGTGTGTTCTTGTCATTCTCTTCAGCAGTCATGCCAAGAATGTAGCCAAGAGATGGACAATAGGTACATTCAGTCCAAAAGTGCCTGGACAAGTCTGCAAGTTCCTGGGCGATAAAGGTGGGCTCTTTCTCTGTCCTCTGTGACAAGCTTAACCCTAGTTCAGGCTGGTGCTGCTCAGCAGTGTCAGTTCCTGCGTAAATGGTTTCTCTTGTGTTTCTGGTCTCCCAAGGGGGTAAGTATCCGTGGAATGCTTTTAAACATGGGCCAGCTCATTTCTTGCCAACAGCCTCTCTATGCAAGAGCAATGCAGTTTGCTTGCATCTGACAACAGAAACATCTTTTGCCTTTAAAACAATAAAGTGTTTTTGTGTGTGTATTTTTACAATGTCTGCCTGTTCTCTGTATTTTCTGCCCTTTGGGAATTCCTCTGACTCCACGGCTTCTTTCCTTCTCTCCCAGCCCACTAGATATAACAGGGAAACTTTTTATATTCTGGGGCAGGCTGGGAGCCTCTTACAGACTGTAGAGCAGTTGCCAGATCATGCTTAGGAGAAGTTAGATGGAGAATACAGAATGAAGCAGTGGTTCTGTCTCCAGGATTAAAAGACCCAGATGGGAAAGGTCTGGGAACTCCCATGGATGGGACCTGGTGTGTGCATTGGGCAACAGCCAGATTCGCTCTGGGTTGATTGCTAGCCAGAAAAACAGATGCCCACCTTCACCTCACATTCTTCACTTGAACCAGCACTGATGGGATGGAGTATGTGTGTTGTGTGGAGCTGGAAAAGGCTCGTCCTCCCAGGATGTGTTCTTGCACAAAAGACTATTTTCTCTGTGTCTCCCATGGTGGTACGTTAGGCTGTGTGCGTCCTTGTACCAGGAAGGCTTTCAAGAAACAATGTAATATTTTAATCTCTATCATCTACAAGGATGACACCTTGTTTTCTCTAACGTTTACACAATGTACTATTGATAGGCCATATCCATTCATAGTTATGTATCACTAGTCTCATGTTTCAAAAGAAAAGAACCAAAAACCGTGCTCTCAGGTGGCCAGCAGATGACATACCTGTACTGGTTAAGAGAGGAGAGGCTGTAGGGTCGGGTGTGGAAGCTCCAGGGACCAGGAGGGGCCACAAACACAGGAGTCACAGCGCTGACGTGAGGTTCCCCAAAATCAGCCGCAATAATGGAATTTGCTTTCCCTTAAAAAACAAAACAAAACAAAACAAAACCAAACAAAACAATGGAAAGCACGTATAAATATCAGGTTGCAAATGAATTTTGGTGGCAAAATTAATCACGAAGGAGCTCAGGAGTACCAGAAACACCACAGGACTGTAGATTAATTTCCCGCTTTTCTGCATTGATGCCACAGGCTGTGGGCGGAACCCGAGGTGCTGCTTTTCCCTTAAGATTGCTATTTCGTCATGTGCACACGCTGGGACAGAGCAAAGGCCACGTCGGAAGCGTCACTTGGGCACCTATTAAATTCCGAGTCACTAATTGTATAACCTCGACACCTTTTAAAAGGCATTTTAATTAGTAACTTTGCCCCACCACAGCCTCACACTCTTAACAGACAGCCCTGGCAGCGTTTAGCCACACACTCAGGCATGCCAACTCTCATAATCTCCCACTCATACCCATTTCTTAATATTTTTTTGGGTGGTGTTTTCCTGGGGTTCAGTCACGGTCACCCCTCACACACCCCTTCTTCCCCGCCCCCCTCCCCGAGCACTGACTGCCGCCCCGCGGGGCGGGGGCGCGGCGGCCGGCCCGGGGCTGGCGACACGTAGGCCTGGCCCGCGCGGGCTGGCGGCGACCAATAGGCGCGCCGCATGCAAAACACCACGCCGCGGGACGGCGGTAATTGGCTCCGTCGCAAGGGCGCGCGCTGGGCCGCGGCGGCGGAGGAAGGGGGGGGGGGGGCTGGTGACCGCCAGGCTCGGCCTGTCGGTAATGGCGGCGGCGTCACCGGGCCCCCACCCCCCCACCCCCCCGGGTACACGGCGCCTGCTGGTTCATTTCACGACAGGCTAAAGCTAGGGGGGAGGAGGGGTGAGTGCCGTTTACCCTAGCTCCATTCATTAGCGCAGCGCCTTAGCCGACACAAAACTCCGCGCCCGCAGCCCCCGGACAGCGGGAGGGGAGTGGGGAACCGCAGAGAAACTGCCGCCGCGCGCGCGGGGATCTCCCCACGCGCGCGCCCCGGGGGCGCATGCGCGGGAGGGGGCGGCGGGGAGACACACAGACGACTGTGCAGCGCGGGCCGGCGGAGCGGCGGCGGCGGGAGGATGTCGGGCGCGCGGGGCGGTGGGCGCGTGGCCCCTCCCCTCGGCGGGCGCGCGGCAGCCGCAGCGGGAGGGGGAGGCGGCGGCGGCGGGGAGGAGGCGGCGCCTGTGTCGGCGCTGGAGGTTGTGTCCTTCCTGGGGAAGCTGCTGTGCGCAGTCGCGGCGCTGAAGGCGGCTCTGTACCTGCTCCGCAGAGCGTGTCTAGCCATGGCCTGGAAGTCGGGCGGCGCCAGCCACTCCGAGCTCATCCACAACCTCCGCAGTGAGTCCCGGGAGCGGGCCGGGGGAGGGACGGGTCGTGTCCGCCCCCTCCCCCTCCCCCTCCCCCTCCCCCCCCCCGCCTCAGCCGCGGCGGGAGGGGGGGACGGACCGTTTCCCGGTGCCGCGCGCACTTGGCGTTCCTGCGGTGCCCGCCCCGCCGCCAACTGTCAAGGAGCGGCGCCGGCCGGGGGGAGGAGGCGAAGGCGGCGCTCAGCCGTGGGTGTGTCTGGGTGTGTGTCTGGGTGTGTGTGTCTGGGTGTGTCTGGGGGTGTGTGTGGGGGGGGGTGTGTGTGGGGGTGTGGGGGGGGTGTGTGTGTGTGTGTGTGTGTGTGTGTGTGTCTGGGTGTGTGTGTGTGTGTGTCTGGGGGGGTATGTCTGGGGGTGTGTGTGTGTGTGTGTCCGGGTCCCTCCCGTGAGGGAGCGGTGAGCAGCCCCGCCGCCATCCGGCGGGTGGGCTGAGGGCGGCGGCCGCTAGCGCAGGGCGGGCCCGGGCTGTTGTTGCGGGAGGAGATGCGGCGGGAGGGGCGGCGCCCATGGCGGTCCCGGAGGGGAAGCGCTGCGCGGCGGCCGTGGCTGTTGTCAGCCTGCCGCCAACCCCCCTCCCCGGCCCCCTTCCCGCCGCCTCGTAGCGCTCTTGGTGGCGGCAGCTCCGGAGGGCCCATGATTCTCCTCACGCCGTGAGCTCGGCGTCCCCTCTCTCCACCTCCGCCGGGTCGGGGGGGGGAGCGGCCCCTGAGACACCTCGCAGCGCGGGCGGGCGGGGGAACGGTGGTGCCGGCGGTCCCTCAGGCCCCGGCTAACGGCACTAGGAGCTGCCCGGGTTTGGGAGAAGGCGCCGAGGTGCTTCTCGTCGGGTTGAAGGAGCGTGTGGCGGCAAGTCGGCTCGTGAGGTCCCAAGCGCTCGCTTTTGGCCCCGAGCTGGGGGCCCGAATTGCTCCTTTGGAAAGGGTGGGCTGGGGCCGCTGGGAGGGGAGCGGAGAGGAGCTGCTGAGGCTACAGGCTCATGCTGTCGCCCAACTTTTCGATGCCTGCCCGGTCTTTGTCCCCACGGAAGGTCTGTGCTGTCCCCCTGCTGCGGGTGGAAGGTGTTGGGTGGCTGTTCTTCACTTAATGTTCTTCAGCCCGACTCTGCAGGGTCACTCACGTCTGATCCAGGCTGAGAGGACAGGGTGGTAACACCTTCCCTACCGAGAGTTTTCGTTTTTCCTAGTAGTCTCAGATTAATCTGTATTAAATACGCTGGTAGCATCTCTTTTCTTTACTCCTGGGTTTTCCCTCCTCTAATTTGTGTCCTAGACATAAAAGGATATAGTTGTGGAGCCTGTATTACGGCAGTCCTCGCCTATTTCAGTGATGCTGCAAGACCATAGGCTACTTCACCTGTTTGGCCTCCTCATTATTTTTGGGACCTAGGAGAATCATCCTGTTGGTTTTCTTCAGTCTGTTTACATTAGATCCTCTGATCCTGTGGTCTTTTCCAGTATTTTCTTTTGCCGCTCTTTTGAGAACATTTCTGTCCAGTAGAGCAGTATATACCAAAGTGGTTTTCAGCTTCATTGTAAAAACTACCTGTTTATCAAATAGACAATGATTTTTCTAGTTACAAAAGTTGCAATGCATTTTTTTGTGACTGTAAGGGCAGATACTGTTTTGGTGAGATTCTGTTCCTTTACACAGCAGGGGAAAACTTTCTGACGTAAAAAAGAATGTCAAACTCCAAAATATATCCAAAAAGTGATTATTGCCAGAATTGTCTATGGCTTTCAGAACCTGAAGGCAAAATGAATTTCTTTGTTGAAGAAAACAACGAGAGTGGTTTTCAACACATGGAAACTGTTGAGGGCTTTGGAAATAATAATAATGAAAAAGCTAAAACCTGTTATAGTTAGTACATGACAATATTAGTATAGGAAGAAGAAAATAAACTGGAGTATTTAGTACTGTAATCTCAAAAAATAGAGTGATGGTAGTTACCCAGAAAATAATAGTCTGTAACTTCCCCCCTCTATTTTGCATATATATGCCAAAATATTTTGAGGAGTGTTAAGTAGCAGATTAGAAATAAAGTGTTGCAAAGGCCCAGGGGCTTTTGATCTTGCAGCAAGATTGTGTTGTTGACCTCTGTAGGACTCCGGTGGTGGCGTAGGGCTTTATCAGTGCAGAGCAGTTGCAGGATTAAGACCATAACTTTTAAATAAGAGTTCTCCAGGTAAGATGATAGCTGGTTGCTGAAGTGGGGAACAAGTTTAGAAGAAAGTAACATTTTATAGGATGTAGAATTCTCTTGTGTATGTTTTTAACAAAATTAAAAAACATTGGTTACAGAAAGAGTAAAATGTTCTAGAGAATTCCTTTTGAGTGGTAGATTCCTCAATGTATTTATTTATTTTTTCTCTAAAACAGCTAAGTGGCATAGTATTTCTAGCATTTTTATGCTAGAAGTAAGAACGCAGGGGAGATGAGGTTAATTTGCTGTTGTCTGAATGTTTATCTTGCATGCAACTTAGCGTGTTATTTAGTGTGTAATTGTCACTACTTAAAGGAAATAACACAGATTGTAGTGACACAGTGTATTTTTGTCTGCCACAAAGCCTGGCTGAGAGGTTCTTGCTCCTGCCTGTGTGCCATAAGTCTAATAGAACTTATAGCACTGCTTGTGAAGGAGGCTGTGTTGTAAGACTGGATCACTTTCTCATTACTCCTCTTAGGAAACATGAAGTTTTAAACTCCTCGGTAGCTGTAAGCTGTTGTACTGCTGTGGTTAGAGAAGCAGTGAGCTTTGTTACAGGTATAAGTGGGCTGGGAAGAATGGGAGCTTGGGAGCTTCTTAAACTGGTTTTGCTTCCAAATAAAATCATGAATGGAAAACTCCTGTAGGCTACATATTCTTTTCCTTTAAAACAGCCATAAAAAATATTCTTTATAAGTGGTTATTGACAGTTACTAACAGTATTCACAGTTACTAACACTTCTATTTTGTGGCAATAAGTGCTCTAATTTCATGAAATTATATTACTATATGCTTATTGCTCATTTCATTGTTGCCTTAACTATAGAATTAACCTTTCTATAAGGGAAACAATCATTGTGTTAGAGCAGTGGTAAATGCTGTTGTGTATTTACATGCGGATTTAGGCAAGTATTCTTTACAGTATCTTATATTTGCTTTCATGGCTTAAAATGGACAAACTAATGAAGAGGGCTGTGGAACTCTATATTTTTCAGTGCATACTTAAGAGACAAGTGACAGAAGAATGTTGCATGACTCTTGTTGTTTTGATTTTTAGCTGCTTGTTGCATCGTAAACATGTTCTTGCACCATTAATTTGAGGCATCATAAATGCACAACTTGTGACATATACAAAATAAACTTAATTGAAAGTTTAAGCTTTGTTTTCCAGTGATTCTCAAAACTACTTTAAAAAAATGTTCCTTTTTTCTTCAGTGAATGTTTGATTCTTGCAGTATTAAAGCTATTTAAAGAAACGCACTTACAGAATAATTATTTCAATCTTCACTTCTTCCTAACTGAAAATAGTTGAACATGTGCCTTCAAACTTGAACAAACTTTTCCCCTAAAAATATTTAAATGAAGATCTTTTAGCAGCAATGCTTCTAGGAAGATATCTAAGTGCAGGTTACTGTAGGGTTAGAAATTGTGCTGAATGTAGAAGTAATTTACTATGTTTAAATATATAACTGTGACTGGAATTTCTTTTTGTTGTAACTTACCATAGAGGGATGCTGAGAAAGTGGGAAAAGACTGGGTAATTGGTGGCTTGTTTTCTGTTATCTTGCTTGATTGAAGATCTTTGGATTCTAAATCTGTATTTTTTTTTTTCTCCCTCTCTTTATCTTCAGTTATCCACTGTTCTCTCAGATCACAATTGGGTCATTTTGATCTCCTTGTCTTTTTTACTTGGGCTCTTGCCAAATCTCCTGTTACTTTACACACCAACATCTTAGAAATCAGCTTTTCTTCCCCACCTGCAGAACTGAAAAATTGGTCCCTGTCCAATCCACAGTTGATCAAAGTTAATTAAGTTTCCTTATCACACCTCTCTTTCTCTCCTCCAATCAATATGGTATGCTGCCATAAGACAATCTGTCTTTGTTTATTTCCCTGGTCATGTTGTGCTGATGGTGTTATAACCACATACACATGCTTTTGGATCCACATTTCCAGGTGAAAGTGAAGGTGAATTAACTTGACTGTGGCTAAAGTGCTGCATAATGTTGTTAACCATCTGTGGGCTTGTTTGCTGATACAATTTTATTAGATGAGGGAGAGAAAAACAGTGTATCACAAAAGTCAGAAACTGTAATTTATGCAATGCCATAAATTCCATAGAATTTTATGTCTCTCTTGAGACCAGATCTCTAGTTTTTCAGTGTGAATGGTGTTGCAAATCAGTATATATTCAAATATTGTCAGGCTTTGCGGATTCTATTCTTAGACCTGCTAAAGATATTTGAGTGTTTTATTATTTAGATGTTAAATAATTAAAAATGACAACTTGGCAAGTTTCATCATGGTGTGAGGGCTTATCTACAATGAATCTGCACCTTTATTGCAGGTTTCTGATTGCTGAGGATAAATCTCTTTGAGAACTGCCATGAATATGAACATATAAAATGTGTTGCGTTTGGTTTTTATTTTCTCCTGCCGTTTCATTTTCCTTGATTTATCCAGATTGATTCTATACCTGGCTAGTTTTGCTCAAGGAAGAGTAACGTAACTTGGATGAACATGAAAAAGAGAAATAGCAATGGAAAATCACAGCAATAAAAAACAAGTAACCCAAGTATATTTAATACCTCCACTGTACAAGCCATTATGCTGCCTGTTGCGTGAATTCAGTGAATATACTTTCCTTCAACCTGTATGTTGTATTGAGGCTTGAGCAACTAAGGATTGTAACTCATGGCCAGACAGTGAAACGGTTGATAATTGAACTGTATTTTTTTTAATTAAATACTAACACATCTGCTGATATATTAGTTTAAGAATATCTAAATTTTCTTAAATTTAGTTAATGCCTCAGGTGGTGTAGAGTTGAAATCTGTGATGCTATTTTTTGGAGCATTGTTTTTTATTTATTATTTTGTTAGCAAGTAATTAAAATTATTACCTTTAAAAAGTTGCCATGAGACTTTTTCTTTAATATTAATATAAATATTAGTGATTTGCCCATTTCGGTGAAATATTTCTATACCCTTGACCATTTTAAGAGGGAGGTCTTCAAGTAAATCAAGACAACAAGCCAAAAATTAAAAAATGTTAACAGAAAGAAAAAATAACTTCAGAAACATTCACCACATTTCATCTGTGTATAAATTAGTCTCTTTTCTGTTGGCACTTTTTTTTTTCCACTTAATGTTAGAGAAGGTGTCAATGTAATACTAAAACCATACCCGTTCTTTCCCACATCAACCCCAAAACTTAATGCAACAAAGTCCATGTCCTCAGTCATCTGGAAAAAAAAAAAAGTACATGATTGTGGTTACTTACTTATATCACAACACTTTATAATTAGTCATTTTAATTTAAAAATGTTTAGTTCTTTTGCTTGATGGAATTTTTTGTTTGGTTTTTGGGTTGTTGTGGGTTTTTTTTGTCTCTGGTTGCGTTTAATGGTATAATATTGTTTTTCTGGTAGTCTGAAGCTGCCTAATAATCCATAGACTTCACATGAAAATAATTTTGCAAAGCTGCCCCTTACAGGTGATTATTGCTGCTTGTGGGTGTATTAAAAAGAGGGAATCTCATATGTTTTAGTTTCAATATAACTCCAAGCTTCTCTTTTAATGTTACTGTTTCTTTCTGTACTACATCCTGATGTAGTACTAACAGCTACCGGTAAGCTTGGAAAGAAATGCATAATGTTCATGTTCTTTTGAATGAATGTTTCTGTGAATATAATAACTCAAATTCATGTTTTTAGTATTATGATAATACTTTTTTCAGTAAATTTTTTTCCTGAAGACTGTTACAAGATGAGATTCATTTTAATTATTTTTAAAACTTTGATTTAACTTACCAAACTTTGGCAAAAATGGAGTAAACTTTCTCAGAGCTTGAGACCGTCAAGTTTTTGGAATGATATCTTTCCTGGATTGGTTGGCTTGCGAGTTGTTTTGAGACTTCAGAACCTGAACAGTGCAACATCAGACTTGAGCACGAAAGTTTTAAATGCCTGCAGTGTCAAAATCTAAAGGAGATGGGCCTCAGTCCCCCATAAAAGTGGCAGGAAAACTAGCCCAGCTGAAGTGCATCTACACAAATGCACGTAGTATGGGCAACAAACAGGAGGAGTTGGAAGCCATTATGTGGCATGAAAGCTGTGATGTAGTTGCCATCATGGAAATGTGGTGGGATGAATCGCATGACTTGAGTACTGCAATGGATGGCTACAAGCTCTTCAGAAGGGACAGGCAAGGAAGGAGAGGAGGAGGGGTGGCCCTGTATGTTAGGGAGGATTATGAATGTCTAGAACTAATTGAGGGTAATGGTAGAGTTGAGTGCCTATGGGTAAAAATCATGGGGAGGGACAGCAAGGCTGATATCATGGTGGGAGTCTATTACAGACCACCCAACCAGGATGTAGAGGTTGATGAAATGTTCTATAAGCAGCTAGCAGGGGGTCTCAAGATTGTTTGCCCTTGTCCTGGTGGGAGACTTCAACCTACCAGATATCAGCTGGAAACACAATTCCCCAATCAGCTGGGAATACAAAACCTTGACACAAACAAGTCTATGGGGCCAGATGGGATTCACCTGAGGGTTCTGAGGGAGCTGGCAGAAGTGCTTGCAGACCCACTTTCCATCAACTACCAACAGTCCTGGCAAACTGGGGAGGTTCCAGCTGACTGGTGTCTAGCAAATGTGACGCCCATCTACAAGAAGGGTTGCAATCCAGGGAACTACAGGCCTGTCAGTCTGACCTCGGTGCCTGGGAAAGTCATGGAACAAATCATCCTGAGTGCCATTATGCAGCGCATGAAGGACACCCAGGCAATCAGGCCCAGCCAGCACGGGTTCACGAAGGGCAGGTCCTGCCAGACAAACCTCATTTCCTTTTATGACAAAGTGACCCACTTACTGGATGAAGGAAAGGCTGTGGATGTTGTTTACCTGGACTTTAGCAAGGCCTTTGATACAGTCTTCCACAGTCTTCCTGGAGAAACTGGCTGCTCATGGCTTAGATGGGAATATTTTCCACTGGGTTAAAAACTGGCTGGAGGGCCGGGCCCAGAGAGTGGTGGTGAATGGAGTTAAATCCAGTTGGCAGCTGGTCATGAGTGGTGTCCCACAGGGCTCGGTACTGGGGCTAGTTCTCTTCAACATCTTTATCAATGATTTGGATGAGGGGATTTGAATGCACCCTCAGCAAATTTGCAGACAACACCAAGTTGGGTGGGAGTGTTGATCTGCTGGAGGGTAGAGAGGCTTTGCAGAGGGATCTGGACAGGCCGGATGGATGGGCTGAGACCAAGAGGATGAGTTTCAATAAGGCCAAGTGCTGAGTCCTGCGCTTGGGTCACAACAACCCCAGGCAGCACTACAGGCTTGGGGAAGAATGGCTGGAAAGCTGCGTGGCAGAAAAGGACCTGGAGGTGTTGGTCGACAGCAGGGTGAACATGAGCCAGCAGTGTGCCCAGGTGTCCACGAAGGCCAACTGTATCCTGGCCTGTATCAGGACCAGCGTGGTGAGTAGGATCTGAGAGGTGAAAGTCCCCCTGTACTCAGCACTGCTGAGACTGTGTCCAGTTTTGGACCCCTTACCACAAAAAAGACATTGAGGTGCTGCAGCGGGTCCAGAGAAGGGCAACAAAGCTGGTGAGGGGTCTGGAGGTAAGTCTTATGAGGAGAGGCTGAGGGACCTGGAGTTGTTCAGTCTGGGGAAGCGGAGACTGAGGGGAGACCTCGTTCTCTACAACTGCCTGAAAGGTGGCTGTAGAGAGGTGAGGGTTGGTCTCTTCTCCCAAGTCACATACTATAGGACAAGGGGAAATTGCCTCAAGTTGTACCAGGGGAAGTTCAGGTTGAATATTAGGAAATATTTCTTTACTGAAAGGGTTGTCAGGCACTGGAATGGGCTGCCCAGGGAGGTGGTTGAGGCACCA
>JAOQGH010000023.1:52069136-52089583 GCA_025769975.1 Gallinago jamesoni
AAGAGCACACTGCTTGCTCATTGACATTTTGCTGTCTACCAGGACCCCCAGATCCTTCTCTTCAGAACTTGCTTCCAGCAGATCCATGCCTAACCTGTGTTGGTGCCTGACATTCTTCTTCCCCAGGTACAGAACCCTACACTTTTCCCTGTTGACCCTCATGAGGTTCTTCCTCGCCCAGCTCTCCAGCCTGTCTAGGTCTCGCTGGATGGCAAAATTTTTCAAGCTTTGTTAACTTTATTTTTAGAGTGGTAATTTTGAACTAATGACTTCTGACATTGGCTTTAACTTGAGTTTAAAGTCGCTTTGATGCCTCAATTGACAATGTTGGATGAGTGATTCTCCTGTTAGAATTCCAGGGGCCCGAGAAAGACTATTTTGATGACTTAGAACCTAAATATATATATCACTTACTAAACAGGAACTAGTAAGTAGATTGGAAGGAAGGAGTGGATATATGGAGGTAGAGAGAACTTACGTGAGTTAAGAATCACAGCAAATAGTTGTGGCCAGAAAAAGGGAGAAAAATATAAATTAATTAGTACATCTTTCCTATGGCTCTAGAGGACAACAAGACATTTTTAACAGAGAAATAGTAATTGTCTTTGAATCTGCTTTTAAGGTTTGTAGCAGCACAGATTTTTTTATATATATATATATTTTTAATCACTGGGAGAATAAGCCAGTATCCTGGCTTTTACCAGCAGTTGAACTCTGGTAGGTTTCATAGCTTGGCAGCTTCTGATCCCTACAACTGAAGTTCAGATCAACTGATGCTGTTTTGCAATGTATATTTAAGTCTGCAAGTAGTTGGCATGAGGTGGAAAGCTGAGAAGTGTTGCCTACTCGATGATTTATTTAAGACTTTTCTGTAATTTCTAATATATATAGTACTATAGTGCACACATAAGCTCAGCTTCTCATGACAGTAGAAAATAAATGTGTAATTTTAACACATATATCGCAGATTGGTTAGGGCTGGCATGCTGCTGTTAGAATAACGAGTAGCAAAGAGCGAGTGAAAAATCTCTTGAAGTAAGCTGATCCCCTTAATACAGTAAATGTTCTAAGGAGCAGAATATGAAAATCTTTATTTTGAAAGTTACATCTAGGATATACATAACTCACAGGAACACTATTTGCTCAGGAATAGCTTAAAGCAATGCAAAATACTAACAATTAAAATATTGGCAAGTCATTATAATGTATTTGAATTCTTAAGTACAAGTACCGTTTTGTAAAAGAAAAAAAAACCCCACCTTTCAAATAAGTTAAGTGCTTCAGCAACATTATGCAAAAACCTTGCCACTGTCTGTGGTTGGGCAAAATTACCATGTTTAATAGTTTCAGAATAAATATGGAGTTTTTCTTAGGCTTACAAGTTTTTGAGGATCTATCTCAGGCTTAAAGGATTAAGAATTACTTGTTATAGTAGAAAGCCAGGCTTTTACAAAGCTGTGAGAGTATATGGTAGGAATCAGGATGAAAATCGCATCAGCAATTGGGCATATGAGACCAAACCAACAATAGCAGTAGTCGTTCCTTGCATATGCTTCTGAAGTTGTAAATATTAACTGAGAATGCAGCTCCTAGAAGCATTAAGGATGAATGAAGTCCTTGTCCTCAATTCACCAGCACTGCATTTTAAACTGAGTATCAGATGTTCATTTATTTTTATCTGTTTAAAGTAAGCAAATACCCATTCTGGAAATAGGCAGATAGGGAGAACTTCCAAACCTTTGGCTATAAACATATATAAACATATTCTTTACCCCTGCCAACATGTGTTCTTCCCTCGTCTGCTTTTTTCTGCTTTCTGTAATTACTGCAACACTCTGAAAATGTCTGATTAGTACCTCGCTATTAGAAGGCAGTGCAAAGAATGGAAATATTTATCACTAACAAATCATACTGTTTGCCTCCCAGCTGCAATAGATAGAAAATTAGTCATTTAAGCACTAGTTGCAGCAGCCTTTCCAGTTGCTTTTAAAATGTTTTGCATGCTGTCATTCCATGCTGAATGATTATTCCTGAAGGATAAGGCCTTTGTAACCTTAAAGCTTTTGCTTGTGTGCATGTGGAACTATATATTTATGGGTTAGTTTTGCATGATAGTTAGAAATACTATTGTGTATTGAGCCAGCAATCACATTAGTGAAGTTAATTCAGTGTTTGCTGTGGCTAATGAGGGTGATGCACCTACTTAAAGAACAATTGCAGCAAACTCATTGTGAGTTTATAGATCGCTTGTGCCTTGGGGAAAAAAAAAGAGCAGACACTTCTGTTTGAATTTTCCAGCATTCATAATGGCATGGTGCACAGCTTTCAGATTTGATGGACGTTTTGCATTAAAGTTATTGCTTTAGAGATGTTTAAACAAAACACTAATGTATGATAATTTCACTGATGGAATATGGGTTCTGTGGGTTTCGTGTTTCAATGTGGTTTAAATGTCCTGCAGGAACAAAACCCTGCATTTTCTAGATTCCTCAAGTGATTTAGAGAGACTCCTTGATGCATCCTTTCTCCTACCCAAATCTGCTTTTAACACACAAAGCCCCACCCTTTCCATAACCTAACCCTGATTTTGCATAGTTACTTCAGGAGCTAATCAAGTTCCCCTGCGAAGTAGATAAAATACTGCATGATGTTGAGGTGAAATTGTGTTTCTAGCTTTCTTGAGAGACTGCAGCTGAAGCTAAACTTGCCTTTTTGGCAGCTACAGAGGATGTTTTTTGCCAAGACTCTGTCTAGTAAGTTGGCTCTGTTTCTTGCCAGCCTGTAGCCAACAGTTTGGATGACAGGTAGCTGTGTAACTGGCTGTGCGGTGTGGGGGATGATCATTAAATTAAATGATCCATTAAATGTGAAATAGAAGGACCCATATTTCACAATACATCAATTAACAGTATGAGATGGTATGGGATCGCTGTTGTCTTTGGGTTTTTTTTTTAAATGCTTGAAGAATTTTCTAAAGTTTTTCTGATGTGCTCAAGCACTTAAACGTTATCTGATTCAGAAACTTTTCGAATATGATTTTCAAGGGGAGAAGAAATATAACTGCATGTGTTTTTTCTTTCTACAGGGATGAATTGTAAAAGCTACATCATCTTGACCCAAACATAGTGTTACAGTGGACTGCTCATCTCCAGTTCTAAAAGCTTTTTGAAAACCAACAGCATTGCAGCTTGTTTTGGACTTCGTTATACTGTTGTTATCAGCATGGAAAAGCGTGGTGTTTGTTTTATTTTTTTAGATGCTCAAGGCAAATCTGATAAAGAAATGGTGGAAAGTTTTATGTGGGCACTGTTTTATTTAACATGCCTTTATTTTACTTTCATCTGTTCGAAGTGAATTTCTGCAAAACTGCAGATGAAGACCTGTAGCTTGTGAACTCTAATTTTGATGGGGGTACTTGAACACTCACTTCTCTCGGCTCCTGTGTCCCTTGGTAAAAATGCTTCTGTGCACCTTACGACACTACGTAGGTAATACCAGGTTTTCTGTGTTCCGATGTCTGCTAGATGCTACTAAAAGGAGATAAACTTCCTTTTTAAGCTTTTGACATGGTGTCATAGACTAGCATGTAGTAGATACAATCAGCTGCTTTATTACCTTAAAACCAGGCGTTTGTATATATACAACTTCAAGACATCAGAGGTGCGTGGCCCCTGTTATCAAACATTGCTATTCAAGTTGGACATAACAGACATGGTTTTCCCTTTCCTCCCCAAATTAATTAACAGAGTCTTGAAATTCTGTTTTGGTTTATACCTCACTACTGACGTGATAAGCATGAATTTAACTCTATAAATAGGATGTTAGCTGTGTCCCAGTCAGTTTATGCAACGCTGCTTTGCCAAATAACATTAAAAGCAAAAAGGGGGTTGTGTGTTTGTGTGGAAGATTAGGATCAGTGTGTAGTGAAATACATCTTTTTAAAGAATCTAGCAATCCATATCCAGTGTGGTTCTAAAAGAAAGTTGCTTTTGGCAAAGCCACTTGCTGTATTAACATTCTCATTTTTTCCAGCTGTGGGCACCCAGGAAAAATTCTGTCTTTTTAGAAGATGAATTGTTAATTGCTATACAAGTGATGCACACGGAAGGAATAACAAATCCTGGACTCTTAAGTACACTTAGAGATACAATTGTTAAATTTTTATATAGAAGAGTAGTTGGAAGGGTGTAAACCTTTTTTCTGCCCCAGGTTTTCTGTTTCGGTACTGTAAAATGTCAACAGCAAATTGCAAAGTCGTACAGTGAGGTGAGCTGCTTTGGGAAAGGGAGGAAGTGTATCTTGAGTCATCTTGCTCAGATTTGAGCAACCAGCAATTAAAGTAAACAGCATGTTATAGTTGTTTCCTTTTTTATGGTAAAAAGGATTCTAGAATAAAATAACTTGCCCCAAAACAACCCATAGTGATCACTGCAAAAATGTATTTGACTTTTTATGGTAGAACAGCAATAATTTTGTGATAGGATTGATCCCTGAAAGCATAAAGGTTGAAATTCAAAGGCCTCTGAATATGAAAAAGGAACATTTTAAATAACCTTCCTTTTGCAGGTCAGCCCTATCCTATTCCTATGTAAGAGATTTATTATTTTAATTTATTCAGATGTTTTGAAGTTAATGTACCACCTCCTGATCTCACTGCAGCCTGGGAGCACATATACAAAGATTAATCTTATAAAGGAATTAATGTAGCGTGTATTCTAGAAAATACAGTTCAGAAAAACCCACTTGCGTCTGACAAATTTGTACTAAGCCACAATCAACTGTGAATCTAGTTCTTGGTGTTGAAGTGAAATATCTTTAAATGATGCATGCTAATGTTCAACCTTTTGGTCACTGTATCATTCAGTTTGAGTTCAGCTTTATTTACATCTTCTCACTAATTTAATCGGTTAAATGAAAGATATGAGCTCAACTGTATCCAAATTCTTGTCTCTGGACACAGTGTAATAAGCTAGCCTAACTTGGAAGAAATGATCAAGCTGAGACCCAGCGACAACTTTTTAGGGAGAGAACCACTTCAGGAGGTGTAAGACTTCAGGGACCAAGGCTGTTGGGATTAGTGCACCCATTTCACTGAAGGGGTTGGTGACAGTCAAGGTACTCAGACAGAAAGGAGTATCCAGGAGTAGCATTTAGGAATTGGAAAATGAAGACCCTGCCATGATGGAGCAATGGTTCTGAAGTAAAAACTTCTTGGAGAAGAGGACAAGTTGAAATGCAGAAGATTTGAAGAGCTTGAATAAGTGCTGTGTGAACTGTCTGAATTGCTACTTTGCCAAATAAATTAAGAGGAAGCTGTATCCAGGTGTCTGATTGGTTTTGTGGGGTTTTTTAACCTTCCCATGACTTCACATATCCAAAAAGAATGAAAGCACATACAAATACTGGTTTACTGAATGGCCAGATGTGTGTGTCCGTTTGCAGTTAATATATTGCAGTAGTTACCAAGCCTGGTAATACCGTATGGAATATAAGTGGAATTTTACTTGGCTGTTTGGAATTTCTTTCAGTTCACATCTGTGTGTTTTGGGGAACAGGCTGTGTGCACAGTGCATGAACCCTTCCTGCCATCCATGGTTGAACCCAGCTGGCTGGGAGTGTATGATCTGCCACTTGCAAGGATTAAAGCTTATCTTTTTATAAGTGATGTTTCACTGGATTGTTACAATCCCCTCTAAACCAGAACAACTTGGGAGAACAGATAGGTTTAATCAGTAAGAGTCACTTGTCCAGTTGTTCCTAGGGATCAGGCAGTAGAAGACCTCCAGAGTCTGAGTGGAGGAACCAAGAGCCCACAGCTGTGTCTTGAAAACCCACAAACAGCTGTGGGTGCTGGCAAAGAAGAGCAGTTCGGTATGCCATATGGGTGCTTTCTCTTTACGTAGCAGGAATTACCTGTTTTTTCCCTTCTTCCATTCAAACTGGCCAGATAACAGATGTCGTAGAGACCATTACATGACCTTTTTTTTTTTTTCTTTTTTGAGGGGAAACTAGGGCAGAGAGAGTGTGTCCCAGCACTGCTGATGGAAGCCACCTGGATGATTCCTGAAATGTTCTGCAGTCAGCGAGTTTGAAAGGGGTGCTACGGCCTGGAGCAGGGAAGCTCTGGAGCGTCCAGCTGGCAGCGGTTCTCTCCGCGTGTGCAGTGTCTTTGTGACAGGGTGACAAGCTCCGGGGTTTTGTGAGTGCAGAGGGACTGGGGAATTAGCCATCAGCACAATGAGGTAAGCTAAAATGCCCAGAGGAATTTTACTCTGGACTAATACTGTTGTTCCTGCCAGAAATTGGGGGTTTAACCCATTCTTACAAAGGCAGGGTTTTCTTCATTTTACTCGTTAACATACCCTGGGATGTGCTGCATTTGATTTAAATGCAGCTCACAGAAAGAGGATATGGTTGAATCCCTTCTTGATTTTGACATGATGCTAAAGGTAGCGCAAACTAAGCTTGTGATTTGTGTCTCTGCTTCCATTTAGTTGATTTTGAACATATTATGATGCAGTTAGAAAGATCAATAATACTGATTACTTTTATGGAACCCTTGTTCTTTGTCCCAAATGATGTGTCCCAAACGAGGTGTTCTGCTGAAGTGAAGGAGCAGTGGTCCTGGCTCAGGAGAAAGGCACAATGAAGTCCTGCAAGCACATTGTTGCCAAACAAAACAACCACCAAAAAAAACCAACGCCAGGAGGGGGAAGTGGTGCCCAAAAGGAGGTCTGAAATTGGCCTTTTGCATTTCATGATGCCCAGACTTTATGCATCGGGAAATGTATATTAGAGTTGAATTGCTGCGGTATACAACAGATGGACTCAAGCATAGGGTTTAAGTTGGTCTTGTGGGCTCATACGGTTTGCCTTTGTTGGCTTATAGCTGTGAAAGTTTGAAAACCATTTGGCAGTGCTCAGACACTTCATGTGTCATAAAGCCCTTTTGCCTCTGCTGCGATGGATGCTCGCTTGTGTGCTCAGCACCCGCTGGCAGGGTTTGGGTTTCCAGGCCTGAGGAAAGCAGCTTGGGCTCAAACTCAGCCTCCCGCGGGCAGAGACGCTATAACCTTTCTTCTACCTGTCCTGTTTGCCTCCCACGTGTCATCCTTGATGTACGGGGCTGCTTTCTGCCCTGGGTGGTGGTTTTACATACTGCACAACTTCACAATGCTGACGCCTTCCCAGTTTTCCCATGAAAGGCTGTTACTGTTCTTTTGTGCTCTTGGCAGGGTGTTAATGAGATGCTTGGCAGAATGTGCTCAGGAACTAAAATCATATTTCTTTAAATTATGAACTGAATGGGTGTAGTTAGTGCTGAAATATGTATGGAGGAGCTCCAGCTGCCTGTTGAAAATGGCTTGAAAGCTTCAGGAAAGGAAAATGGAAAGAACCCACTTTGTGTCTCATCACACCAAATTTGAAAACTGGAAAGACTTAATCCTGTGCCTTTTTAACAAAGCTCTGTTTTAGCAACAACAGATTATTTTTGTGAAGACTGTTGATGGAGATTCTCTGAGATCTTGCTTCAATCTTTCAATGTTTCTTTGTAGTCCAGGCATTTTCCGTCATGCGTTTCTGAAGGAACAGACCTGTTAGATGCTCTAATACTACTGAGAAGCTGAAGTCCTTTTTTTGGCCGTGTTTAGGCATATGTTTGTGTTTTAGGTGTCTTTATTATGAACAGATGAAGTATCTCGTTTAGTGTGTTCTGCCAAATCTTTTTTTTTTTTTTTTTTTTTTGCTGTAATGGAGAAGGGGTGTCTGAGGTTAATGAGTAACTTTTTTTTCAGGTGCCACACAGATTGGGAGGCCGCTCTCAAAGGCCTTTGTTTGGGGAAATGGGTGCTTCAGAGCATCTGCCTGGGCTAAAGTTCTGCTCAGAGCTCTGGACAAGCTCATCTCCTCTAGCTATAGAGGCAGCCTCAGGAAAGTCATCCCTTGCACATGGAATTAGCTTTCAGAGATGCTTTCTCCATAGTCCTTATTTTCCACTGTCCTGCACCCATTCAGGTTTCCTGCTCCCTCTGTACCTGTCTTGTTCAGTCATTTGTTTTGAATTTAGGTATCTTTAATGACTCTCTTTTGGGCATTAGGAGCTGGTAGTTGCTCTTGCTCTATCCTCTTTAAAGTGGGATTAAACATTTCTGTTGGCCGAACAGCTGAGGACATCCTTGCAAACTGAGACTCTTCAGTCCCTCACAGCACTGAACCTTTCTGCCTTGGCTGTTGTCTTCCTGCCTGCTCAAAATACACGTTCCATTGATTTATGATTTATGAGTGGTTTATAATATACTGTCAGCCTTGCAAATACAAAATTTAAAATTCTAAAAACTTGCTTCTGAACTGGCTTTTTGTGTTGATTCAGCCCTGGTAGACTTCTTTTTGTTCATGTTTTAGAGCTCCAGTTCAGAGGGCAGTGTTTAGCAGGTGTTTCTGTTGTGTTATAAACATATTTGTAGCCTTACATTCTCTGACAAGTCACTTTCTGACTTGTTTTAAGTAACTCTTAGTTGAAAAATATATAGCAAAGGTACTTCTACACACATTGTTTTGTGTTGTGGTTTTTTTTTTCTAAATATTCCCTGTTTACAGCATGTTTTCTTCTTCTTGCTTAGGTCAAGCCTATTGTTCCCTGGGCTCTTTTCTTTCATACTAATCGCTATGTGTTTGTTGTCTCCATCTGGTCTTTATGTCCATCATCTCTCTCCAAATCTTTTCTAGCTTTTCCCTAGCTCTTTTAGTTTTTGCCATTAGAAACCAAAAAAGTCCAAATTCCTGATGCTGATGAAAGCAGCAGGCACAGACCTCGGGTGTGCATGACTGTGAACTCTGTTGGGGCTTACTAGAGCGGCTTCTCTCTTTGTTTGGGGTGGTCTGTTTGGGTTCCTATGGGTTCCTGCCACTGGCTCACTGTGTGGGGTTTGGAATTGAAACTCTTCTGCTTTATCTAGGATTTAAAAAGCAAATGGAGCATCACACTGACCTATTTCAGCCTTTTTGTTTTGCAAATGCACTTCTGGAACTGCCCCTGCTATAATCCTGCAGCGCTATGGAAAGGCTGCAGCCAGGATGTTCAGTCGAGGATCCCCTGCAAAAGGGGGCAGCAAGCAACCCATATTATGGGGAAAAAAACCCTGACTTCTAATTGTGAATAAAACCCAGGTAAGTAATGCCTGTTACTTTGAAATAATTTATAACCTTAAGTGTATGTAAGCTGGTTTGAAGGGCAAAACCATTGAAAATACAAAAAGCGGTCTAACCAAAATACATATCTTGATCATCATTAAAATACAGTGACAAAACAAATTGTGATAACCTTTCCTAATACAGAGAGGAGTAACATCCACAGGTGTATGCTGCAGAGCAATTAATGTTCTCTGCTTATCTGTCTCAAGCACACTGGTAGTAAAAATGTGTACTGAGCATACTCTGAGGTGAGTGGATAGGCATTTATCAGCCCTTGCCCCGGTGCCGGACCCCTGAGGCTTTCTCTTCCTCCTGAAGCCATTGCGCTCGCAGTGTCCACCATTTGCTGTCACTGCTGGGAGTGCACAGCTTCCTGCTGAGAGAACTAGCTAAGCATAGAATCATAGAATCATAGAATCATCTAGATTGGAAAAGACTCTTGGGATCATTGAATCCAACCATCTGCCCTACTCTACAAAGTTCTTCCCTACACCATATCCCCCAACACCACATCTAAACCACTCTTAAACTCATCCAAGGATGGTGACTCAACCACCTCCCTGGGCAGCCTATTCCAGTGTCTGACCACTCTTTCTGTGAACAGTTTCTTCCTAATGTCCAGTCTAAACCTGTTGCTGCTTGAATCCATTCCCTCTTGTTCTATCACGTATTGCTTGTGAGAAGAGACCAGCACCAACCTCTCTACAATGTCCTTTCAAGAAGTTGTAGAGAGTGATGAGGTCACCCCTCAGTCTCCTCTTCCTCAAACTAAACAGTCCCAGCTCCCTCAATCATTCTTTGTATCATTTGTTCTCCAGGCCCTTCACCAGCTTCGTTGCCCCTCCTCTGCACCTGCTCCAGCACCTCAATATCTCTCTTGTATTGAGGTGCCCAAAACTGGACACAATACTCGAGGTGTGAATTATAGCACTCGAAAGTGCTATAATTCTTTTATATCTTATAGCAGTATTGGGATTAATACTGGTTCGTTAGTATTATTGTTAATTATTTAGTCTTAGTCTATTAAATCTACTTGTATTTCAACCCGTGTGTTTCTTTGTGTTCCCTGATTCCCCTTTCTAGGTGGGGAGGGGTCATCAAGTGATAGAATAATTGTCTAAACAACAATAGATTGTTATGGGTTTTCTCAAACCGTAACACCCATGAAGGCTGATTCCACTTGTGGCAACCACAGCACCACAGCCTGCTGCTGGGCAAAGCCACCGGAAAGCTGAGCAGCTTCTCGCACCGTGCCCATACGGGCTTGTGCTCCGTGCGGGATCTCGCTGTTGTCCTGCCTGGAAGAGCAAAAAACCAACCACCTTTTGTTCTTCTGTTGGCTGCGTGCTTGGGTAATGGGTTTTGGTAACAGGAGCACTACAGGCATGGTGTGAAAAGACCGCATTTCGTGCTGCTATGGTAAGATGGTGAAGGAAAATTAGGTATTTAATTAAAACCAGAATTGAAATTTTGGGGGAAACAACGTCCCAACCAGATGGACGTCTTTCCTAGGAGGCTGTATTTAAAATGTGAGCTCTCAGGTTTTGTGCTATTTGCTGAGCCTGCCGTAGGCTGGGGTGGAAGAGAGGTCACGCTCCCAAGTTAGAAACGGGCAACATCAGCAGAAGGTCTCCTGGACTCAGTGTAACATCAAAGCATGAGCAACCAGACTTTGGTTAACGTGGAAGGAGGACTCTGAGCAAACAGCATTGACAACTGGATTCCCTGAGAGGTTGTCACAGGCAGCTTGCTGTCCTGCTTGGCTCAAGTACTCCTCGAGAAACTGGTCATGGAGGCATGGAGGGAGATGGCCTGTTCTTCTCAGTCTTCCTACAACAAAATATCTCAACAATTTCCCTCACCGTATACATTCCAGCTTCTTTTAAAGCTGTTTCACAGAAGAGGAGGAATGTACTTCTGTCAACAAAATTCAGCTGGTGGCTGAAAATCAAGAGGATGCAAGAAATATAAGAATAAAATAGGTTTATTAGAGCTATTTTACATAAAGTAATCAAGACTGAGCAACTTGAAGAACTATTTGTATACCATGGCAATATTCTCGCTGACTTGAAGTTACCGAAGTACAAAAGACGACATACAAATAGATGCATGCCTCATCTGCCTCTGTTTTTACTGGGACCCGAGATGAATGTGACATCCTTGGACAGTCAGACAAGATAGACAGCACGGTGTGTGCATATATATGTATATTTAACATGTACTGTACACATTTTACTGTTAAACACGTCTGGAGTTCTCTCACACATATCGATGACTTGCTCTAATTCTAGGAGAACTTTGCTGGGGTTGGGAGCAGATCGCTGAAGCTTTCAAGCTTTGCAGGGAGCTACGGGATAACCAGCGGGAATCCTACGCTCCAGCGTCCCGGGTACAAGCCGGTGCTGCCCTCTCCCACTGCAGAGTGTGTGGAGCCAGGGGGTGGCTGAACGAGGCTGAACGAGCCCTGAGCTCTTTGGGAGAGGATCCCTGAGCTCTGGGGTGGCAGGGGACTGCTGTGGAGCGCTGGGTAAGTGTTTTTATATTTTGGCATTTGGTAAGCGTGACTCTCTGCTAGCTGCAGAAGAGGCTTAAACTGTGAATGAAAACAAGATGTTTAGTTCCTTAAACCCCAAATTTCATTACAAAAGCTGGTGTTTAGATAAAGCAAGACAAATTCTTTAATGAAAATACTCCCAGTGCATCAGGTGGAAATTCCACAAATCGCTCTCTGCTGGACAGGGAAGCAACGGGTTGGTCTGGAGCATTTTGGTCCCCAAAGTGGTGGCAGCGCTGAGAAGAGCAGGGTGGCACAGGCTTCCCTCTGCTTCGTGGCCAGCATGGCTGGGGCCACTGAGCCTGGGCTGCTCTGATGCCGTGGCCCTGGGGCACACTCTGCCATGGCCAGGACCCTGGCTGCTGCAGGGGGGGAAGGGCACCCCGCATCCAGTTTGGGGTGTCCCCACCTTGCAGTGTCTTCTGCGGAAGAGCCAAGTGGAGCTACTCTCTGGAGCCTGAATGCTTCTTATTTTCTGAGCATGGGCATCTACCCACTTTTTTATTTTATCACCAAAGGGGAAGAACACGTTCCTCATCTCATGGGCTTCTTCTACACTTCAAACTTAGCTAAAGGTTTCAGTCCTTCTATAGAGGCAGAGGTTCATGGACACAGGAGAAAGGGGAGAAAACAACTGACCTAAATCCAATTTTCAGAGATACATCCCATTGATGAGGTAATCGGATTCTTCAGATGTAATGGGTCGAGCTTTTTTAAGCTTCTGTCTCACTAAGCGCAGTCTGCAAGCAACCATAAGCAGCAGTAAAGCAGTGATGGCCAAGCCTAAGGCTAAGGGTAACACAGCACCTACAAGGAGGTTAAGAGAAATTACACTTTATTAAATACAGTGAGAAATCAGTAGAGAAAATCTGAAATTCTTCTTTAAAAATGCAGCCAGTCTATCACTTAGGTGCTAACATTTGGAGCAACTCACACTGAGAAACTAAACTAAGCAAGTTAGGAACAGCTCAGAATAAGGAAGTACATTATTCATAGATATAGATATATATTTACTTCTTGATATTATTCATAGATACATAGATTCACTTCTGGACCTAGAGCATGTGACTGGAAAACTAACATAATTCAAAATGAATTCACATGGCTGGTCTTACCTGTTTCTGGGACTGGACGACCACCTCCAAGCTGATCTCTCTTTGGCATAATTATGCCGTTCCCATTTTTATCATCTGTTCTTTTCCCTGAGGAACTGTTATCTGCACAAAGTCAAGCAAGATAAAGGAATAATTAAGTTCAGTGACTTAGGAAGACTTATCCACAGCACACTAGAACTAAATAACATGAAAGTGCTTAAATTTAGGAAAAAAAAAGTTAAAGAACTTCTGACTCCTATTGTATAACTGGAATTTTTGAAATGATGTGAAACTAAAGCTAAAATGTAAATGCCATTTTGCATCGCAAACCACAATGCATCTCAACCAAAGCCAAGTGGGTCATTTTCCACTGGAAAAAAAAGATGGATATAAATTCTCTTTTATGAGGTTCCATAATGGAGTATAGAACAATCCAAGCTAAAATGTTAGTGAAGCAATTATCTAAAGGTCAAAATGAGGCCATTTCAAGTTATGTTGATCTCCACCCTTGGAACTTGTAAAGCAGGAGATACATAGGGTTGGCTACACAAATTACCTTAATTTTGCCTGTTACCTGATACTGACAGATACATAACTTTAGGTATTTGGAAGACATAAAAATACACAGGGAAGACATTTTGGAGAGGATGACTTGGAGACGCTTCAGCTTTGTGTAGTACAGGAGACATAGCAGAAGACTGTAACTACACAAGAAGAGACCATGTGTGGTTTGCTGCCAAGAAGTGTCCATCTTGGGAGTGCGGGCGGCTGCAGTTTTGCCCCAAAGGAGCAAGGAGCAATTCAGGTGGGACCCCCTCCTCCTGTCCTCCAGCAGGGCTGAAGTCCTACACCAATAGCTATATGTAAGAGTGACAGCTTAACCACAGCCTCACAAAAGTCAGAAATAAGCCTGTGTTTTCAAATGTAATGACTATGTTTGTTTTTTACTGGTAAATATTGAAGAGCACTTTGAGCTGTGATGTATTTGCTGGCAGCTGTGACAATGGAATGGTGACAATGCCAGTGGAAACCGTGTACCATGCTCAAGGTCTGCAAAATATGAACGTGAAACATAGTAATTGGGATTACATATTGTGGTGGGCGTTAAGGAAGTGTTTGAGTCAATTAGCTTGGAACACGCAGCCCCCACCCACCCCCACCAGCAGAACGCAGCAAATACACACCACGGTTAATTAAAGCTTAAATTGTCTCATTGATACCGGTATGAGTTTAGTGCTAGTGGTCCCCACTCTAAGGGCGAGGGGTGCACAAACACTAACTTCACCCGCTGGGAAACGCCTTAGAAAGGAGCCGCAGCCCCTCCCATCTCCCTGGAGCTCTGTAAGTTCTTCTGGCAGGGAAAGGGGACTTCAGGCAATCCTAAGTGTAAACTGTGCTGGCTTTAAGGCACCTGTATGGTATCAGAACTGTGCAAAATAGCCTGAACGTAACAGAGACCAAACCTAATTTTCTGCTTCCGGCTGCCCTAAGTGAAATTAAATGAATATTTGTCTTTATTTTGGAAATATCCAAAAGACATTGGCTCTTCTTAGAGCTGCTCCAGCCTTTATGACAAGGCTGTATCTAAAGGCCTATTTTATAAATTCGTTTCCCTTCCCTTTGAGTAAAGGGAATATTTAGGAAAGCTGCTTGTAAAGACATGTGGCAAATGTATCTGTATACGGAAGGAAGTTCAGTGGGAAAATTTTGGAAGGGTAGAAGAATAACAGAATCTTTTCAATAAAGGGCAGGGGGGTTGGAACTCGATGATCTTTAAAGGTCCTTTCCAACTCTGACCATCCTATGATTCTGTGAAAGCTTGTAGGGTTTTGTTAAAACTTGTGGCTGTTCTTGCAGTACTGGAGAGCCTATCAGAGCCAATACTGCTCAACATCTTACCTGTTATCAACTAGAAAACAGACATTTCCCCAAACAGGTTTAGGAGCCCAACATAAAGCATGTTATGTGGGTTTTATTTTGACTTTTGACAAAGTTTTATTTTGACTTTCTCTTTGTTTTCTAGTCTGTGCTTAGGAAATAGCAATTTATAGCCCTTTCCAGTTACTCTAAATCAGAGGTGCAGGTAATGGCCGATGCTGTTGATGCCTCCGCGGCAAAAACATGCCGAAGGGTTGGGCACGCAGTCAAACATTGTAATCCCAGAACAGCTGGGGTGGGCATCCCGGGGAAGGAAAGGCAGAGACCCCGTGCCAGGGGAATGCAGGGCTCTTACGGTGATTTGTAGACTCCAGTTGGCTACGCCAGGGAGCACAAACCTTCAGGCTGCTGGCGAAGCCAGTCGACTTCTGTGACCGTGGCTGCTAGTGTGGCTACTGCCGCTCAGAAACCAGCCCGCTGCTGGCTCCGGCGTGCTTTGCTGCAGCTGTGGTTTTGCTACGTTCATTTCCAAGCACAGCAGTGTGAGGACAGGCAGCTGGGCTTGAGAGCTTCCCTGGGAAGGGACACCGGGGCACTCTGGGGACAGCCCTGCAGAAATGCTGTGCTGGTCTTTGGAGGAGATGTTTGCAGTTTTTTTGGTTAAAGGTATTGGGATTCTGGGTCACAAAGGACTAATCTATACAGAAATCCTTAAGTATCACTTCACTGAAATTAAATTCTGACTGAGCCTTGACAAAAGAGCAATATTAAAGCCACAAGAATGAAAAGCAGACATGGTCAGCTGGATAATTTGCCCATTTAAAATTTAAAAGATCACAAAAACTTCTGGTAGTACACTCATCATATTTTAGTTTTTTAAGTATTCTTTTTTTCTTTTATTGTTTACTGCTGTGCAAAAGGCTTCCTTGAGAGCAAAACCAGTGCAAGGAAATCACTATGCAACAGGTAAACACAGAAAATGACTACATGAAAGTGCACTTCCAATTATAACCTCTGATTACAGGGTGCCAGAGTTGGTGACTTCAATTCTGGTTTTACTTCTGGATTCACAAGCCCAATGGTTTTTGAGAGCTACTTAGAAGCTGACTCTCCATTGGAGCCTGCAGTGCCTTCTGCCAATTTGACGCTTACTTTGGGTGGCCCCATGTCAGGTGTCACCCAGGTCTATGCCAGCGAGATATGCCTATGTTCAGGGCAGACTTCAGAATTTTCAGTCATTCCAATAAGAAGTGCTGAGGTCATCTATACTGCCAGAAAAAAAACCTGTGTATGCAGTTTTGCTTTCACTCAATTGCCATTTCAGGTCATTTTAATTTGCCAGCAAGAACCTTAAAAGACACACCGGATTCACTGCAGCTTCTGGAGTTTTACCAAGGGAAGGGTTGGTGACTGCCTGTAGTGTGGCTACACGCTGACTCCCAACAGGCTGACACCCACTGGGGACCTGGGGCTGCTTGTTACCAAAGACTGAGCCTTCTCTACAGCGATGAAATATTTCTCCTGCTCTGGAGACACACCTCAGAAAAAAAGCGCCGATAATAATCAAGATATTACTTCAGGTGGGAAAAAAAAGTAATTGATGAGCATCAGTACAGGTGCAATTACTGTAACCCAAGTTGAACAGTACTTTTTTATGTTCTCCTGATGGTACCCCCTGCAGATTTAATGAGCCTTATACAACAGCTTACACAGCTGAACCTGTGACAGAATTTGCATTTAGCTCACTGCATGTTTTGTTCCTTCAGACTGTATTTTTTTCCTAGCACTCATACATTTTAACTTTTTTTTTTGCACCTTCTAAGAACCAGACTTGACTTTACAAAGAAATACCTAGTTGTAACTTAACTGTTACAAGCTTCTTTTGCATTTTGTACATTAGAAAATTTTTACTCTTAGCCAGGCACCAAAAGACGATTTAATTAAATTTATGGTGGAAGAGATTTTCTCTCTTTAAAGAAAATGATCTGTTGAAACCGATTTGTTTCAATTCTTACCTGGCACAAATCCACTGATTTGTTTCTTTGGTCCCTGAGAAAGCGATTGGTTTGACACTTCCGCATCCACTGAGAGCAGAGGCTGATTTTTGGCAGTGGCTTTCAGGGTCTTTTCTTCAGAGTTTTCATCTGTGTCTTCAGTCAGTCCTACAGTCCTTTGCTGGGTGGTGCCAAGGGCCGCGTGAGTCACCGTCTTCCTGCCTGGGCTCACTGTGGTAACAGAAACAAAAATCATCATGCTTTTTTTAATATAGGATTGAAGGGAATGGGAGTGTTTGGATGGGAGACCCTGTGGTACGGGCCTTGAGGCAGGCTGCACAAGTTCATCGGGTCCAGACATATGAGGAAACGTGAGTTCCAGGTACAATTGCCTGCTGTTGGTTCTGAGAGTGTGCATGTGAGCCCTGAAGTGAAATCCAGCAACTGAAACATCAATGAAAGCGTCGTTAGCCATCCTGCCAATTCACCCTTGGATGATTTTTGTTCACTTAGCTGAGCGTGGGCACACACTGAGTATGACTAATGAAAGCGAACAGAGCAACGGTGAATCAACTGGTTCCCCCATGTACTCACATTTCCAATGTTTCATAGAATCATAGAATGGTTTGAGTTGGGAGGGACCTTAAAGATCATCGAGTTCCAAACCCCCTGCCATGGGCAGGGACACCTCCCACTAGAGCAGGTTGCTCAAAGCCCCATCCAGCCTGGCCTTGAACACCTCCAGTGCACCTTTCAGTCTTGCCAGGGGCATAACTACACCAGGAAGGGAACCTCTGAGACACTTTGAAGAAAAGGGAGTTAATTTCTGAGCCTCTGCTGTATGCGGACATTAAACCTGCTCATGAGGTTATTTCCAGTGAAAGGCTCTAGGGTGGGCACAAGCTGCTTGACACGGGCAGAGGCCACAGGACAGGGCATCACTCCCCTTTGCTCACTCAGGCTGCAGTTACTCTTCACAATCCATGCTGTGTCCCGGGGCACTTACAATTCTGGCAGAAAGTCTCATCCGATCCATCAGGGCACTGTCTCACGCCGTCGCAGGCAAAGGTGATGTCAATGCAGCAGCCATCGTCACAGATAAACTGGTAGCGAGAGCAAACCCCGACACAGGCTGTTGAGAAACAGTCCCCAAATTACCAAAAAGAATTCCAAGCAGTAAATACTCAGTCAATGACTAAAGTCTGCAGCCCCAAGGGAAAAAGCGGAATGATGCCACGTCAAGATGGGCCATGAACAACGCAGAAAGTTGAAGAAAGGCAGGCTCAGCTGTAGGATGCTGTTTTGACGCAGAAGCTGATACAGTTAATAGCTATTCCTGGCACCCTCATCGCTATTCTGGCAATCTCGTTTTACTACAGGAATACTCAACCTGGAGGCTGTTGCACCTTACACTGTGTTCAGCACCCCTATAGCACTTTAAACTCTGATGGCCTAAGCTGAAAGGAGATCTTCCCTGGCTTAGAAGACCCAGGAACAGTCCTAAAAATAAATAAATGAGATCTCTATGGCTGTAACTGCATCTCTGCAACACGTAATTCCTACTACATACCCATTCTGTATTTCTGACAATATGTTATTTTATATGCACGCACATGGACTATACGGGAGCTTTTATGGCATGTGTTCTGCAACATAATTAAAATGCTAAAAGCATGCTCATCGTTTATTTACGTCAGTAATGTAAATCCAATGCAGCACATGCCAGAACAGGACTAAACACAAGTTCTCACAAGTGACCTTCACCAAAAAGAGTTGTTTGCTGCCTGCTTAATATATAGGTTCCCCTAGAAATGGAGAGTGTCCCTGGACATTTCCCTTTGCATACTCAAAGCCTTCCTGAAACCCATTCTCACCTAGTCATTATCAAGCGTTTACATCTCTGCTTTTGTCTTTCCAACAGTGGTGGGTGGGGTGCAGTTCGTTGCTTTGTAAAGCACTATCAAATTCAGTGTTTGGTTAAATGTTGTAACAGCAAATCGATTTGCATAAGGAAGTCACAGTCTTTGGTTATTCTCCTGCTGTGCAACGCTAAGGAAAGCATGGCAGGAACACAGGCACCTATTTAAAACACCTAAAATTCTACTCAGAAAATACATCTCCTAAACTTCAGCACTGATAATATCACTGGGCTCATGTGCACTAAGGCTCCATGGACTTAGTTTAATGCCAGCAGTAGCATGTGAATTGCAAATGGACTCGGGGATTTAGAAGAAGGAAAAAAGGCAGCAAATCCTCTACATGTTTCTCCCAAAAGATACCACAGATAGACACCCACCGCGGCAAATAAATAAACCAGCAAACCTCTCTGGCTGCTTTAGCTGAACTAAACGTTAATGAATACAACTCTGGCATCCATTACTGGAATACAACCATTATTAAACAGACTCATAACTGTTGGGTTTTTTTGTAATACCAATTTATTGCCACTGGGACCACCTTCTCATGTAGAGATATTGCAGTGGTGCGGAGCAAAGGTTTTACTGGTCCAATTGAACATAGCCATAATGCTAATTTAACATTTACTTTGGGCCAGAGCAGCAGATCTCTATTAGCAACTTGCTAATTACAATGTAATTAGAAGTCATCACATTCAAGAGTGCAGAACTGACAGCTGCTGAACTCTAACTTGCTACCTTTTATGCTTTTTATGTGTTTCTTGAGGTCAGAGTTTTAAAATGATGGGTCAATTCCAGTTTCAGTTTCCCCAGTAACATAAGGTTTTGACAGCAACCATTACACAGAAAAGCTTAAATGCATGAAATCAGGGAGCCATCCCATCTTTTAGAATACAGATGCAGGCTAATATTATTATTAATGTGTATCATACCTACTATTAACTGCTTTTATCTGTGTCTTCCCGATGGCACAAGCCTTGCCACGTTCCATGCACCTCCTGGCTGTACAATGAACTGATACCTACAGCAGTATTTCATGTTTCCAAAGCTCATTAGCAAACTCATTAGCAACACGAGGCTGAACGTTTAAAAGCCTGAAAGTATTATTGCTCTAACAAACAATGATGCTCACTTGCTTCCTCAGATTGTCATCGTGTAATGAATAAGGGCAAAATAACGATGATGTCCTGCCTCCATCAAGACCCTTGCTCTGAGTGTCATACCCCGGGTGTCACACAGGCAATGGCTCCCACCGTTTCCTCACCTACTGCAGAATGAACCATGGGCAGGACGGTCACAGAGACGTTGTCAGAGCCCCGCTGACCCGCAGTGTCTGTCACCGTCAGCTGGAAAACGTACCCACCTTCTTGGATGTGAGACAGTTTCAGTGTTCCTGGCTGTGGTACCTGATTAAAGAAACACAGTAGCAAAATAAATTGTTACAAAGGACCCATCCAAAAACTTCCTAGAAATAGGCAGCTCATGTCTGCACAATGTATTTCACACAGGTTAAATACTTCCTTTAAGTCTAGCCAGCCCCATCAAGCATGTTTATCAACCTGTAATGTTTTGGTCTTTGATACCTCCCACTAGACCAGGTTGCTCGAAGCCCCATCCAACTTGGTCTTGAACACCTCCAGGGATGGGGCATCCACAACTTCCCTGGGCAACCTGTTCCAGTGCCTCACCAACCTCACAGTAAAGAATTTCTTCCTAATATCTAATCTAAATCACTCCTTGTCGTGGTTTAGCCTCAGACGGCAACAAAGGACCACGTGGCAGCCACGCGCACTCAGCAGGGCGCCAACCGCCGCTGCGG
>JAOQGH010000023.1:52090447-52114757 GCA_025769975.1 Gallinago jamesoni
GCGATTACGATACCGCCGCTTGCCGACCGCACGCGGAACGGACCCAACCGCTCTGCTCCTTCTCCTTCTCCCCGGGGGGAACTTCCTCTTCCGGTCCCTCCCCTTTTCCCGACTAGCTCCGCCCACCCCCCTGGGCATGGCCCACATTGGATGGAATACCTGTGTCCCTGTTAGGTCCTGGGAAGAAATTAACCCTTTCTCCACCAGACCCAGTACACTCCTCTTTCTGTTTAAACCCATTACCCTGTGTCTTATCACTATACTCCCTGATAAAGAGTGCCTCCCCATCTCTTCTGTAGCTCCCTTCAGGTACTGGAAGGCCACTATCAGGTGTCCCCAGAGCCTTCCCTTCTCCAGGGTGAACAACCCCAGCTCTCTGTCTTCAGAGAGAGGTGCTCCATCCCTCTGATCATCTTCGTGGCCTCGGGCTGGACTCATTCCAAGAGGTGCATGTGTTTTCTATGTTGAGAACTCCAGAGCTGGACACAGTACTCCAGGTGGGGTCTCACCAGAGCAGAGTAGAGGGGCAGAATCACCTCTCTGGACCTGCTGGCCATGCGGGTGGCTGTATGGGCTGTGGGTGCACATTGCCAGCTCATGTTGAGCTTCTCATCAACCAACACCCCCAAGTCCTTCTCCTTAGGGCTGCCCTCAGTCCATTCTCTGCCCAGCTGGTATTTGTGCTCTGAAAAACACCTCCTGCTGTTCACTGTGAGTGCTGGGAGAGCAAATATGGTATTTAAAATTCGTGAGCCGTGGAGTCCAACTTTATTCTTAGTGCAGAGCCAGATTCTCTGAGTCTGACTGTTGAATCTGACACCACTGACTTCTGAGTACACCACCACTCTGTGTGTGGTGACCTCTGTGCTTTCCTTTTCATCTCCATCGTGCCCTGAAGAATGCCCGACTGTACCTGCTTCCTTACAAACTTTGGCTTAAACTAGACAGTAAATTTCCAGATAATCAGCACTTTAAAAGCCCAAGAATTGCCCACCAGTGTCACAGAGCTCCGCAGCTACAGATGTGGCTAGCAATCTGAGAAGCAAATTATCTGAGAAGCAATAATCAGTCACAATAGAAAAAAATTTCCACTGTCTTCCTTCTACAATACGATAAGATCTCTTCATAGCAGTCCTTCCTCCTCCTGTGCCTTCTATTTATTCTTTGGTACAGAAGTGCTGCGCAACAGCTGCCTTTTATCTTATTTAAACAGCCCCACTCTCCCTCGTAGCTATGGATTCATATAGAGTTTTCCAAAAATAGATGACATGAAATCCAGTAACTTCAGGATAGCAACTAAAGCACTAAAGACAGCAATGGATAATCACAATTATTAATTCAAGTCTAAAAAATGAAATTATCATGGATAACCATCAGGCTACACATCCCTAAGAGGAAACCCCCCCATTTGAACACAATGGAAAAATATCTATCTAAACATAAACTTGTGTCAAGATTGTTTTGATTTATCAAATATAAAGCAATCAACAAGATTAATGTTAATTTTGCAGGTTTAAATAAATATGACTGGTGTCTATTTTATGGAGTGACTTTGAGTAAAAGTAAAAACATGAACTTCGAATTTTTTAATTTACTTCTAATTTTTGTATTACTCTAGATATATTACTACATCACAGACAAATTTAAGGAGTATTTGCTTGCTATTTACAGAAAATAATGCTGCAAGTCTTGATAATAAAATGTTCATTTTATCCAGGTGATATCTAGCAATTATGTTTAAATTTCATTCAGGTCTTTTCTATGTATTATGCTGTTTGCACTCCTTATGAAAGCCTTCTGACTTTTTAATTTTCTAGCCAATAAAATAATAAATGAAGATAAACAAACTCACAGTGGTCTTTGACAGTTGCAAATGGCAATACAGACTCAGGTAATTCAGAACTGGCTGATTGTGGTCACCCTTCCACAGATGTGGATCTAGCAGTAGAAGATAAACCTTGCCAAAGTATGTAGGACTCTCTGAACTAATACTTTTGCACACCCCTGCTGAGTTTTCTGCAAGGTATATGGTTATGAAAAATTACTTGTACATAAATTCCAGTAACTATTCACCAGAGAACCCACTTTCTTCTTAGGGTTCATCCAGCAGCGTGTTTCCTAACCATGAAGTGGTGATTTTCAATGACCTACAAGTTACCTACACTGCCCTCCAGGAGACTAAGGAATAACCAATTGTTCTGTTGAGTTTTTCCATGGATGACAATTTTAGGTTTCAATGCATTTAGCCAGCTCTTTATGTTAGGCAAAACACTGGTTTGCTTCACCGTTACAATTCTTGAGTAACTTTGCTGATATTGGGAGTTTGTCCAACTTGTCTTTGATGTTACTTAACTGAGCAGAGACAAGCAGGAACCATCAGGTACTGCTCATGGTGGCACTGGCACACATGGCCTCTTAGGTCTTGGACTGTTCCCATTGCTCATCCTGTCCTGTTTAAACTCTTTCTACCCATCTCAGCAGTATCTCAGCAACAGCAAGGTCCATGGTCCACACCTTCATCCCTTTACATGTCCCTCCTGCTGCAGGTGGAGTCCCTGCTGAGTCCTGAATGTTGTGGTCTATGAGCAGACTGTGAATATACTCTATGGGTTTGAGACCTTTTTCCTTTCCTTTGCTGCTGCTCCTAGAGTGTTCACAAAGAAAGGTAGGATGGAGAATCCCTCTCTTGACAGTTAAGATTAAGTTGAAACCAAATTGCACAGATGCACAGAAATTGTACATATGCAATAAAAGAGTACCTCAAGATATAAGGTCTACATCACACATTGCTTTGCAGTTTCCCTATAAGCATTTGACAGAAGACTGTTGGCAAAAATATCTTTAGTAGCTGAATTACTAAGGTGTCTCTATTCTGGATCACAGAAGCCAAAACCAAGTGCAGTGAGCACATACAATGGCAAAAGAGAGCAGAGCTGAAATACAGTAGAGTAGTTGCATCCACTTGTTTGCTATTGGTGGTCTCATGCCATCCTGGATACAGATGAACTGTATAAAACACTAGAAACAATCACTGGAAAAACCTCCCCAGGGACATGGGAGAGTTCCCATCACTGGAGGTTTTCAAAATGTGACTGGACCAGGCACTAGATAATCTCATCTAGGCTCCCTGACCCACAAAAGGTTGGACCAGATGATCTTTTGAGATCCCTTCCAACCTGGGCAGCATTATGGTTCTATGCAATAAATGCTCGAGTTGCACAGTCATCCTAATTTTGGCGCTGGGTAGCCATATCCAATGGAATACACATAATATTTTTAGTTCTATATTTAAAACTGTGCTACAACTAACGCAAGAATCTGTGAATGGCTGGCCATGCGCAAAGCCACGTGTGTACCTTCATTTCAACCGATGGGTCACCTTGCAGTAGCGTCCACTCATACTGCACAATTCCATGGTCATCTGAGCTTTCTCGGCCGTCCAAAAGCACCCAGTCAACAGGTGACTGCAGCACAATATCTTGTCCAGCCTTGCACCGTGGGGGCTCGTCATATTCTTCTTCTTCTATAAAAAAAAATACAGAGAAGCTCAGTTATTTATCAGGGGAAGCTGAGCGACTATTTATATAAAACATATTTTCTCTTGGTAAAGGTATTGATTCACCACTGTGCAAATTCCTGATAGACAGGACGTGTTCATTAGCACACATTTTGTTAAGCGCAAGAGTATCTACTTAGATTTTAGTTAATTGTTCCATATTCAGCTATGTCTTTAGGAAATAACTGCAACATTGGAAGCACATGGCATAGAAAACCTCTCTGTGTGCATGGGTGTTTCACTAATGCGACAGGATTGTTAGCATCAGTGTGTTTTTTTAATCTGAACTAAGGCAAATGGATTTAAATATGAATCACATACCTATTCAGATGGCAGTTGCTGCACACCTTTTTAGCACTCTGCATAACTTAATACTCTTTTAGTCTCTTATAATAATGTATCATTACAGGAGTGAAAGACTAATTTAACACAAGCTGGCACCCCGGTGAAGCAGTGCACAATAATGTAACGATTAAAAATAATCAGAAACCATGACTGATTTTAAGTGCCTGATTTAAGACATTCAAAGCTTGATTTTCAGACTATTTAGGATTCGTACCATTTTGTTATACGCAAAAGTACAGTTCCTTTTGATTAAACTTGTGTTTAAGTACTTTTGCCAATCTGACTTTTCACATTAGACTAACAAAACTGATGGTAGGTTGAGTGACATGGCCTGTGAGCAGCGGTTTAAGTCATTTGCTCTGCAACCTTCAGGTGGTGCAGGGAAGAGAAAGGGCAAAAATCTAGTTCTACAAGTCATCATTTGGCTGCTTTAGCCCCAAGATGGTATCTTTTCTGCAGTTCCTTGCCCAAGCTCCATTTCTTCTCTGCACCATGAGATGTCCAGCACCCTTAAGTCCCAAGGTGGTCTTCCACCTCTGCAAAGGACACCCTGTAAAGGATGTGGATGTTAAGCTCAGAAAAGCACCTACTGAACAGGAGGTGAACTGTAACTTCACCTGGCGTGGACAGCGCTGCACAAGGAAAGACAAGGTGCTTCCCCACCAGGGGAGGGATTCTCCCTACATGTGCTCCGCTCCAGTTTCCAGAACTTGCTCGAAGGCACGGAGCTCATCAGAACAACAGGACAATATTTTTACCACTGACTAAATGGCAAACTTTTTATTTCTCCTTTTTCTCAGGAGTAGGTTAGGCATAGAAAATTTCACGGCAAATGCCTTACTTTAGAGAAACATACAAATAACTGAAAACAAGGTCTAATAATAGAAAGTATAAAACAGTTCTTGCTCATCCAGCTGGCACGGGAAGCTTTGCGTAATTTGTATACGCTCATCTCTCAAAACCAACTATGTTTAAAAAGCACCATTTAGCTGCAAAAACACGCCAAAACCTTATTGTTAATAAACACCATAGTTATGGTGCACAGGCAACTTTTCTTTGGTATACAGGAGTTACCTACAGTCCTCACACAGTGGTTTACTTTACCGATGACCATCAAAAAGCGACCAACCTGGGTATGAAACTGCACAGCCCATTCTTCCACTTCTACCTTGCAAAGAGGTTTCATGTCACCTGTCTGGCTTGAATGACCCCATCAATGCCCTGCAAAGGCAGAGAGAAGCCCCACTTCCCCTGGCTCCCCCACAATAAGGTTGTTCTCTTCCCAGACTAACTTTAGTTAGTGCATCATTGCCTGAGGTGCAATGGCAGGAGCACCTCACGCTGGGGCAGGTCACAGGAATTCATGCCAGCTCTCGGCAAAAGATGGACCACACTCAGGCCTCTGGTCCCAAAGGATGGAGGCACCATTGCCTTTGCTTGTAAGCCACCAGAACATCTTCAGACAAGGAAATCAATGGCAAATCAGCTCCCCTTTTGCTCTAACAAAGAAAAAACTGGCCTGAGAGAGACATTTGGCATGGGAGGAGACAGCTATGGAGCTAAAGACTCTTTTTTTCCACAGAGGGCTTTTAAACAATGGAATACATTATCCTTAGGGAGTGAAATACCTCCAAATCTCAGGAATGCATGCTTCTAAGAAGCCAGTGTAAAAAAGCAAGGAGGCATACTCAGGAGCCACTTACAACCACTGCTCATGGCTATCAGCCACAGGTTAGCAGAAAAATCAAGCTCTTTTAACTTCTGTTTCTAACTTTTATTTAGGTTGAACATAAATAAACAATATGAAGATCAAACAGGTCAACACTCTGAGATGCTGGAGCTGGCTGCTTTCTAGAAAAGGGGCTGCAACACTTTTTTTCTTGGGGGACATGACAGGCTTAATTCATTCTGCTTCCTTCATCCTCCCCTGCTGCTAACAAAGCTGCCAGCGAGTTTTCTGAATGAAGGCTTTGTTACAGAAGATTATTTCACTGCTGATTCCTGAATGTCTTTGGGGTCAGTTTACCTTAGTGTTGAATCCTCCCATCACTCACCACTGGTGAGTAGCACAGAAGGAAAAGTCAGACATTCCCGGTGAGGCAGTCAAGTCCTCTTTCTTTCTACAGAGTTTAAAAGTTTGCCTAACAAAGGCAAAACTAACTACCTCTTCTTTCAGTAAAGGGCACACGGGGTTTCATTGTTAACATTGCACAAACTGCCTGGAAGTGCAAAGTAAATCCACCGCCAAACCAGCACAAACTGGGTGTAAAGTGAAGGACAAGGATTTACATTGAAATGTTCTGTCTCAAGAGCTCATCCCACCGCTGACTGTTCTGGAAATACACAGAGACACACTTGATCTGAAGAACACAGATTTGTCATTAATTGCTCCCAGAATTAAATAAGAAATGGGGGTTTGTTTACTCACGATCCTTAACAGAAATGAAACCACAACACCCTTGAGATCCCTGTATACCAATGCTCAGAAATATTTTTGAATTACGAGAACACCATGTTTATGGATAAACAGTGGTTTGGGATTAATCAAAAAGAGAACAGCAGAATACTCAATGCCACAATACTCTGGAAAACCCCCAAAGCAACAGGTAAAACATGATCTCCTCACAAAGGATAATCTCAAAATGCAAAGCTGTCTCCTAAATTTCCTAAATTCAAGCAACGCAAGGGAGAAGAGATGTGCCTTCATCATCCTGTGATGATGCACTACTGTCCAGGCTAATTTTTTTAAGTAATCCAAGAACGCAGCAGTAATATAACATCAGACAGCAAAATAATTCAATCTTAATTTTATCTTGCCTGGTCTATATCATGGCTGACAGATGTTTGAATAAAAGTTCATTCTCCTTTGTGGCTTTGCTTCAGCTCCAGTGTAATTGCATTAAGAAATCATAATCCCCTGTTTCTGATACCACCATCACCCACAAGACAGACTTTTTAATAAACCCAACAGGACACAAAGCAATTTGCAGGTTAGGAACTAAAATTGCCTTGCAAGCCCAGTGCCAATAGTCACGAAAGCTACCTAAAAGGCAAGGCATCAAGAATTCAAGGAATTCAAGATTTATAACAGGCAGAGTATCATTTGAACAGTAGTATTATTTATATCATGCCATAACTGCACTCTACATTATGGCCAGGTTTTAGTGGAATTAAGGCGGTTCAAAATGATGATGAACATTTGCAGATATTTTCAAAGGTTTTCAAAGAAGCCTAATTCTCTGTGACACTGATGCAAAATCTAGTCTTAGGCTTTCAATCTTGCAAATGGTACTGTGGATCTAATACTTTCCCCACCGCAAATGTCAAAATCATACCTTGTTTTTTTCTGGTATCTTAAGATCATCTTTACTGCCACAAGTTCCTCCCTATAGCTCTCTAGTTTACCTGCCCGTGCACTTTGCAAAAAAAAAAAAAAAAAAAGTACTTAAGCATCATAACTCCGGAAAGAATTGAGCCCTTGTTCTCTCTTATCTCCAGGGGATTCCCGTTGGCACTCTCATAAAACATGCAGGACTGGACAGAGGATCAAGGCTGAGGTTTCCCCTGCCAAGGGAGCAGTAACAGCAGGTGCCATCTGGACACACGGCTTACGTTCGCACCACCACTGGGCTTTCTTCACATTGCACGCAGTGGCTAATTTACTTAAACTGAGATATACCGCTGAAGAAGAGGGCATTTAGGAAAGTACTGTCGGCAGAAGGCAATAAAATTTAGACAAAATGAATTAAGATGCAACTGTTTAACAACAGGAGGTAGGGGAGTATGAGGAGGAAGTCCTTTGGATCAGATGCTACGAAACGGACTCCAAATTTAGAAATTCAGACTTGTTTTCATCCACAGCTGTTTGCTCTGGGTTATGTTGTTCTTAAATGCGCTTCAGGACTGAGCAAACTGCCACTTTTTTGATGTGGCCCAGACTCCAGAGGCAATGATACGGAGTATCCATCCTGCTCCTGGACTACCTGTGCTATATCCTCCTCGTCTTGCGTCTAGCTCCCAAGTTCTTAAGCAGGAAAAATTCTAAATTCAGTGAAGGAGAGACCCGCTTAGGTGGCACTTTTTGGAGAGCAGCCCCTGAAGAAGGAAGGGCTTGTCCTTGCTCTCAAGCTACTGCACCAAGTTCTGGCGGAGGTGGTACCTGCGGTTCGCTCTCTCCGGGGTGACCAGCACCCGCGGGTCCCCCGGGGGAACCGGGTCCTGCAGCAGGGACCCCTCCGGTCCCCACGGGGGTGCTGAGCCCGTGAACACGCTCACACCACCGCCCGGCTTCCCCCCACCGCCCGGCTGCCACCGTCGTTCCCCGGGTCTCCGCAGGGACAGAGGTGCGAGGGTTTTCCAAGCTCGTACCCTCCGCGGAGCCTCCGCACCCCCGGGCACGGCTGGGCCGCCTCTCCCGGCTCGGGGCAGGGTGGGGGGGAGCCCTGCCTGGAGCTCCTCGTCCTCCCCCACCGCGGAGGCGATGCCTCACGACCCGGGCTCCCGTTCCCCGCTCCCGGGGCAGGCGCACGGAGGGTTCCCACCACCCGGGTCAGCTCCCCGGCGGCGCGGGGCGGCAAATGGCGGCGGCGAGCGGGCCGGGCCGCCGGCCCTGCCCGCCCCCGCTGCCGCCATTTCCCTCCCGCCGCCCGGGTCGCCGCTCCCCGGGCCCCGGTGCGGCCCCGGCCCCGCGCGAAGCTATCTTGGGCCCCCTCGCCCCCCCCAGGGCTCTCCCCAGCGCCCCTTACCCAGCGGCGGGGCCGGGCCGGTGGGCCGGCGGCTGTAGGTGCTGTAGCCGCGGTGCGGGGAGAAGCGGCAGACGGGGCGGCCGCGGTGGGTGCAGTTGAAGAGGTAGCAGCCCAGCTCCCCCCCCGCCGCCGCCGCCACCGCCCCCCGCGGCCGGCCGGGCCCCTGCACCACGGCCAGCGTGCAGCGCGGCTCGGCGCAGCAGGCGTCCAGGCACTGCCGCCAGCCCGCCGCGCCGGCGGGGGCCCGCAGGAAGGTGGCGCCGGCCGCGATGGAGTCCTTGGTGCGGATGATGGAGTCGGGCCTGGCGGAGAAGCTGCTGCTGCCGCCGCACCGCTCCCCGCCGCCGCCACCGCCACCGCCCGCCGGCGGCCCCGGCTCCTCCTGCTGCAGCTGCCGGCGGAACTCCTCCAGCAGCGACTCCACGCCCGAGATCTGCGAGCGCAGGTCGGCCAGCGGCGCCGCGCACAGCCCTCCCGGCAGCACGGCCCGCCCGCCCAGCGCCGCCAGCAGCACCAGCACCAGCGCCGCCATGGCCCCGGGCGGCGGCGGCGGCGGCGCAGGCGGGAGCGGCGGCCGGAGCGGCTCCCCCCGCCGGCAGCCGGGAGGGCGGCGCGGCGGCGTTCAGCACCCCCCGCCCGGAACAGCTCCGCGGGGCAGGGCCTCTCCGGCCAAGCCCCGACGCAGGCCACGCCCCCTGACACACCACGCCCACACCCAGACCACGCCCCTCTGGATGGCCCCCAATGCTCCCTGCCGTTCCGCCCCTTCCCGCCCCTTAAAAGGAGGGGGTTTCACCGCAAACGTGTTCTAGGTGCGCCTCGGTCCTTCTGGAGAAGCGTCGCGAGGACTCCCGCGCACGTCCCTTGCCGTCGGGCGTTAAGCGTGCGTTAACGACGACGGAAGGTCCACGCGTGGAGGGTAGCGCCAGCGGGTCGTGGGGGTAGGTGGTCGCTGGAACCGCTGGTGGTTTGTAAGGTAGGTCAGTTGTGTGAATGTGAGGAAACAAGCAAAAAAAAAAAAAAAAAAAACCAAGAAAACAACAAAATAACCCGTGAACTTTGGAAGGTTCCAACCCAGGTGTGGCGTTTCTGCTCAGAAATTGAAAAATAAAATAAAAAAAGAGAGAGAGAGCTAGTAGTCAAAAATCAACAAGCAAAGCTGGGGCTTCTTTGGTTTTAACAAAATATCCCAGGTGGGGATCTGAAGCACCCCAGGTGATGGCAAAGAACTGATTGTACAGGTTTTTGAAGTGAAGGATAAATGATTTCTTAAGAAATGCTCCACATTAAAAAAAAAATAAATCAGCTTTACATCTGTCACAACTTTTGTTTTAATTTTGTTATGAAATTAAGGCTGATTCTGTGACACAAATTAGTAACGGTAAGACCTCCCTGAAAAATCAGCAACCCCCAGAACATCTGCCTCATTATTTAACTGTGATGGATGGAACGTGGAAGCCCTGGGGTGGCACCTCGAGGGCTGTCTGCTAGCATTAAGAAAAAATGGACATGTCAGTAAGTGTATGGAGATGGTGGTGGGCTTTGCAGCACATACAGAGCCGTGGTGTCTGCATTTTTTCTTTATTAATGAGAAATCAAGCGATAGTTCTGTGTTTCCGTACTGGTTTATTTCACTCTTGCAATTGTATTTAAGTGTAGGCTCGTACATTTCTTGAGTTTCCGGAAAAGTTGTAATAGCTGCATCAAAAAATGATCATTACAGCAGGATATTTTGAATATCCTTTGGAATTTTTGGGTTGTTTTAGGCCATCCTCCTGGCATAACTCCCAGCGTAACCTCCAAAAGAAATCTACTTTAACATTTTACTGTCATGGGCCCTTAGGTGTTGCTGAGGAAATTTCCATGGAGCTTACAGTTTGGATTATGATTTTTCCTCCTCCCCCCCCCCCCAAATCACAGGACTGTAGTTCAGGGATTCTTTGAAGCAGTTGGCCCATCAGCAGTGCAGCTTCTGAAGATACTGCTTTTCTCTGGCTGTGTGCTCTGTGGGCTTTCCAAATTTCTAGAAATTATGGTTTTGAGACTTTCCATTTCCTGTCCAATTTAGTCGAAACTGGTCAATGCAGTCAAAGGTTATAGGAGGATGGAACAGCTAAACAGTAAGATGATCTAATCCTCATTTCCTTTGAAAAATCAGGCTAAACAGCCATGAATCTGTTGCTTGGAGAGGTGATCCATCTGTTCAGAGATGCTGACTGTGCGGCACTGATTTGCTGGCAGTGACACAGGTTTGCTTCTGCTCTGCCATTTTACCCTCTGATACTACTTGTGCCACCAGAATGTGAAAAATAAATAAAGCTCCCGCCACCATTATGGTGGCTGAAGTTGGCGGAGGGAGCAAATCCACCAAGTCATTGCTTCCTCATAGTCACCAAGGGTTTGGGGCTCCTCTGCTTAGGCAGAAGGTCCCAGTTCAGGATCAGCACGCAGCTGGTGTTGACTAGTGGTAGCTGGCCCATTCAGAGGGCGTGGAGGGTCACTCCTGCCACCACCCTTGGGCTATCCAGTTCTACCAGAAAGGTGGCCCCTGGTTGTTAGTAATGGTGACAGCACCTCTGGAGAGGCAGGCTGTTCTTGTAGAAACCACTGAGAGACACGTTGACTTTCTGTCGCTTTATAATGAGGAAGTAGTGGTTGGAAGGTGACCCCAAGGAGAGCAGACTCCTCTTCAAGCAGGTGGGTGTTTAAGAGGTAAAGAAGGGTATGGCTAAAGAGAGGTGACTGTTGGAGGCTGCTGCTTTGCCTCAGTGGCACATTGGCCTGTTTGATGGTTAGTAGATGTCAAAGCGTTTTGCGGAGTTGTGATAAGGATGGCATGTTTACATTTGTGCTTGGAAGTTCAAGGCCACCCTCAGATTAGCTTCTTGACCAAGAATGTGTCAGTGCAGCAGATTCTTTTTTTTTTTTTTTTTTTGTATTGATGCTGGAGTAGAACTTGTTTTGTTGCCTGTTTTTTTTTGGCTCAGAAGGCCCATCCTATGTTACTTGGGCCTTGTGAGAATGATGACATTCATAGTCATGCTGAGCTTTTTTCAGAAGGTGGCAGCAGCTTATTACTTATATAAAATAGATTGCTGCTAGATGTTACCGTCTGCCTAAGTGTAAGTAAATACTTACACTTAATTGCTTTACTGGTTGGTTGTAGTGAGTGCCTTAGATTTTCTTTAGGTTGTGGAGTTGCACATCTAAACTAATATTTAGCTTATAGTAGTACTTCAAGTATTTTATTCCTGCCTATCATTGAAGTGAAATTTTGGGATGGTTTGATTTTCAAGCAGAGGGCATTAGAGATTCAGAAAGATAGTTGTCAGGTTTTAATTCTTTTTCCCTTGTCAAAGGAGACACGCGTGTACCACAGTTGATTGTCCAAAACCTGCACTTCATAAGGCATGGGGCAGTTAAAGAGACTGCTAGCTTTCTTTCCCAAAAGTGGTCATTAGACAACATGTACATTCTTTACATCTAAACAATACCTGGCAGAGTAATACAGGGATTCAGAATTCATGAATATTCATGCTTCCAACCATCTGTTGATTAGTTTCAATCTCTATTCATATTCAAAATCCATAAATCACTGAAACTGTGGGAGTAAGATATGGGTGCATCTGCTTTTCTCTTCCTTTTTAGATTCATTTTTTTTCCAAAGAAAGAAAGCAACAGGGATTAAAATGCAGGGGACAGAAAGATAATGGAATAGGATGGAAAGAAATGGAGAAGGTAGGAAGGGAGCAGGAAGAAAAGGCAAAGTTATGTCCAGGCTTCCCCATCCAAAGTGCTTTCCTGCGGACTCGTGTTCTCATTTTTGTTGGAATATGTGCTCAGAAAGAGAAATATGTCTTCCTTTTCATTTGATGTCTTCCAGATGCTGTGCAAACAGTAAACATATAATGCAAATGCTACCTGCAGAAAATGTGTCATCGGCACGATAGTGTCATTAAACACCTTTTCTCTGCTCCAGCTTGTGAGAGCCTGTGGAGAAAACACCTGGGATAGATAGAAACCAGCTCGGATGCTGGAGTTTGATTGACAGCTGAGTTTGAGCAATTTGCTCAGGAATGAATTGAGGAGATAACCTTTTCTTTTCAGCTTCGAGATTCAGATTTCTGAGCGTGAGGGTGGGAGCTGGGGCATTCAGCTTGAGTTACAGAGGGTCGGGTGGTAAATGCTACCAGTGGGAGCAGAGGAATTACAGGGATAAAACTCCGCTTTTGTGTTTTGTCATTTTTTAATATTTCCCATCCCTCCCAAGGAAAATTGTGTACTGCTATGGTACTGGTGTTATGAAAACAACAGGAGGAATCATTTTTCAAACTCCTAAATGAAAAATGTAATGTAATCATGAAAATGGTTCATAACATATTGATTATACGTACATCCCACGGTGATGCAAGTTAAAAAGGTACAACCGGTTACAGCTTGAAATGGTTTTAGTCCAAGTGTGGTAAACACTTTTCCTTGCCCTCTTTAAGAAGAGGAAAAATAGCCAAGCCCAACCTTGGCAGTGGGTGTGAGTGTGTATAATTTTGCTCATATTTCTACTGCTATATTAAATATTACAGTACAAAATTCGGGAGCTCTACGAGTTGATAATATGGAATATTATGAACAAACCCTTCTCCTTTCTATATGTCTGACTATAATTATCCCCAACACAAACCCAGCATTTTACCGAAACAGGGACGGAGACGGAGAATGAAAAAAAGGCAGAGGTTGTTTTTTAGAGACCCTTTCCCACTAGCTAAGGATCAGGCTAAGAAAGAGGAATCAGGTGGTTCCTTTAACGTTGTGTTCATATGTGCTGTGATTGCTTCTCTGCCCAGATACTGCATAAGTGACTGCACGGCATTAGGCAGGCACCACGTGGTAGGAGAACAGATACTCTGGCGGAAAAAAAGCAACAAGGCTCTGGTACTGAGATAAATTTTTTTTTTTTTTTAAGAAAGCCCTCCTTGCAAAGAACAAGGGTGGGTAGGGGTGAGATGGGAGGAGCTATTTCTATGAAGTGTATTTACTAATTGTGTTTATGAGCTGGTGTAAGGTGAAATCACTGTGCGATAATAATAAAAGGTCACATAACGATCATGCTCGTTGCTGCGTACTACTGCCAACTGACTTCCATCAAAATCATGCATGGATGTGGGCAGGGAAGAAGAGAGCACTAAAAACACTAAAAAGAGAGCTCGGCAAAGAAATCCTAATATTGCTGACAGAACAGTACCACTCTCACCACATTTCTTGGTTGGATCTTGGAAAAGCGCAATGTTTCTTTTCAACTTGGAACCCACCAACTGGTCCTTCAGCATCCTTCTGGGCAGCTGGTTCTCTGGACAAGAAGGATGTAAAGCTGCAGTGTGAGGGTTGAAGGACAGTTGTGATTTTATTAAAAAAAAATAAAAATTAAAATACTTCTCTGGGAAAGGCGGTATAAGAGCAATAGGTTTGTAATTGGAATTCAGCCAGTTTTGTATAGATAAGTTGCCACTGATTTACAAACAATAAAAACCTAATTTAGCAGCCAGAGCCCAGGTTAAGCTAGGAGTAGAAAAAGTAATTTTGCTTGTAAAGAACCTCTTTAATAGGGGAATAGTTAAGAGAAAGAAGATGGGTCAATACTATGCATATTATTTTTTTTTTACAGTCGGCATAATATAACCTTTGAAGACACTGACTCTGCCTATATTCTTACTGGAGCAGAACAACTTGCGCTCCAAGGTGTTAACTAAGCAAAGATTTGTATAATCTGTGTCTATCAGTCAATGAAAAAATTTCCTACTGCATATTGAAAAAGTGGAAAACTGTTTCCTGTACTGGCTGGAAGTACAAAACCGACAGCCTAAATCCTTTATGCTTGGGTGTTTTTTTGAAATACACAAAGGACGAAAATATCTAGCTGAAAAATTTACTCATTGCTATTTCAGCTGTGCGTTCTTCTGTGGTATGGTATGTTGATAAGAATCGATGGGGTAATAAGCTCATGAATAGTGAGTCAATGGAAGCTGGTGGCAGCCTTGATGTTGATCGATAACATGAAGATTTTGTAACAGTTTACAAAATAATAGCGGGGTCTGCAGATGCCGCTGAATAAGCGAATCAACTGGATGTGACCACCAGTGCTCCTTTTCCTGTTAGTATCCCTTGTCATTTTTCATAGAAAGGGCAAAAAGAAGCCAATTAGTTAGTCACTGTGAGCGGTTTTATATAGAATTCTTCATTTATACACTCTGAACTTAGTATACTGCTCTGAAATGAACAGTTCTGGATGTTTTGGCACTACTTTCTTTTTGGCGGTTTCCAAACTCTTCAGAAAATACAGGGCTTTGGGAATGTTTGCAGTATAATGATGACAACATTTAACTTTCTGGTAACAGTAGAAATCATGAGGCCGAGTGGACAGTTCGATCTGCAGTGGAAGATGTAGATGCCTTCTTCACCCCGTTCTTCTTAGGGCTTCCTTTTTTTAGGGCTTCCTTTTAACCTCCATTGCAAACCACAAAACTCACTGTAAACTCAAATCCACTTCCATTTTCTTCCCAGACCCTTCTGTTCTTCTTGTTTGGTGGGTTTTGGTTTTGTTTCTGGGGATGTTAAACAATAGAAATGAGTGGAGCAGCCCTAACAGATAATTTTAACCCATTGTGTTACAGCTGATAGATCTCCTAGTGATTTTTCTAGAGTGATTTCTCAGATGAAGCTTTGTCTCTTGATGCTGAGAAGGCATTTGCTAGTTTAATAAATGATCAAGTGTGGGGAAAATGTGCAGTTCAGTTTAGCGAAGTCAGCAGCCTGAGCTGCTGCTTTCATATTCTTCTGCTGTCTTAAGTGTGTGCAGCCATGATTAGGTGGAAAGACAATAAAATTCATGTAAAGGATTGTTTTAATTCCGAACCTCAATGTTCAAAAGTAGTCCAAGGCTGATCTTGGGTCTTCACATACTTTTTAATAATGAAAGTGATAGCTTCTGGCCTTGCCACATTGGTTTCCTTGCTATTATTTTGTCAAAAAAGTATGACCTGATGTATTTTTCTGTTGCAGGCGTAAAAAATGAACCCATGACAGCTGGAAGCACAACATTTTTTCTTAGTCTGAAGGTGTACAAATGAGACTGGTAGATGCTCTCTCTGTCTTGCAGAGCAGATCACATGTAGCTTGCCCTCCCAGCCTGGATAAAAGGCTTCTGCTGGCTTTGGGTCAGGTTCATAATCTGCATCTCTTATTTGCGAATTGGAAATACTAATAGATCTCTACAAGAGGAGAGCTGCAACAGAAAAACTAATTCATGTTAATAACACACTTTAAGGTCATTGCATTGCATTGCATATTTAAATGATGCAATTAAAAATATTCTTGTCTGTTTTTTCACCTGGTACAACCCAGTTCCTCTTTTGTGTGTTAAGCTCCCTGTACTTGCCTTAGATTACGGTATTTGTATTTGTCTGGTTTTTTTAAAACTTTCTGATGTACAATTCTAGCAGTTCCCTTGTGTTTCTGGCTGCTGTCATGTTAGAATCGCTGTTGCATTGTAGGTCACACACAAAAGTCCCTCCATGTGAAATCAGTGCTGTTCCTGCTTTGCTAATGGTGGAGAAATGGGCTTTAGGTGTGTTGTCACAGGCCTGTTGATTTGAGCTGTTATCTGTCTGAGTTTTATCCCAGGCATTTTGCTTCTATCCTCATTAAAAAAGTCTGTCTGAACTTTAAAGCAGGAGGGCTTTTAAATTAACTGAGTCGGATGAGAGAGTGGGATTTTCTTTAAATTGGGCTGCAAATCACACATTTTGTAGTGAAGCTTGAGGCAAAGTGACTTGAATGCAGATAATCCTCCAAAGTTCTCCCCGGTGTTCTCCCATATGTGTCTCAGGAGACGCATATGTTTCCTCACAGGTGACAAACTTGGCTAAACAAATGCCAAAGAGGGTGTGAGCATAAAGAACCCCAGCCATGGTGTCTCAGTCACCTATAATTTAAATGCTGTCACAGTATATAGATTGTGATGGGAGAATACCTGGATTTTGGTTAAGCTCAGATACAGATTACCCAGGGTAACCATGCAGTGAAGATGCACTGGTTGCATTAACAAAAAAGAAAAAGGTCCTAAATATGATATAAACTTTCTTTCAGGGACTGTAAGTTTCCAATTTTCCCCAACATTTCAGATTGCATTATTGTTTAATAAGCACCCAAAGGTTGAATACATATCTGAGCTATTGCGTATTACAAATTTACAGAACAAGATAGTAATATTATTTAAAAATACTTCTAAAATGAGATTTTTTTTTTTTCTTGCTTCAAATGTGGCCTGAAAATGTTGTAGTAACAACCATTTTCTTGGTGGTTCTGCAGTTCTTGTCTGGGCTTATCTAGAAACCAGCAGTGGAAACCCATTTATTTCAGACCCTCAGAAGCAACTCCCTTGAAGCTCAGTTCTGGCAGGAGGTGAAGGTTCCAGCAGATTCATGGTTTGACCCAACCAGTTTGTCCCCTCTTGTGTTTCTGTTAGGGAGAGAAAAAGAAAATACTTGGATTCGAGCAATACTGACTTTTTGTATATATATTTGATCAAGACACTATATCCCTACTCAACCAGATGGTGCTTCAGCCAGTATAAGGGGCTGTGAGTGAACGCCCTTTATATGCATTATGCAGTGTACTTTTCACTCGGGTGGTTTTCTTGTTGCTAATATCGTGCAGAAGCTATTTATAGGTGCAATTTGGGAACTGTGATAAGAAGCGGCATGATTCACACAGAATGTATTGGGTTTGGATCATGAAGCCATTTTAAAAAGTGTTCCCTGCCCAGTCAGGTTATTGCGTAGTGCGTATGTGTTTGACACTTCTGGAGTTGAAAGCCTGCTCGTATTTTCACATCTCCAGCAACCACAGAAAAGCCAAAGGACTAATCCTGAGTTGGTACCACCACTGTCATTAGTTAGCTCTCCGAGTGAGATGTGTGTGGCTGGTAACTTGCATTCCTGACTGGAAGTCAGACCCTATCCAGAAGAGTTACTGGGGTGTTGCTATAGGACATTACGGACCTACTTCATTGTAGAACATTATTACTTGATTATAAAGCATGCAAACAGTGCAATAGCTCATTTCAATAAAACTAGTGAATTTATTTGTTCTTCTAAGTAAATCTTGTAGACAACATCTGGATCTCTTCCAGCAGGGCCAGACTTCAACCTCTTGCTCTCTGCTGATAGTTTGCAAGTGTTCAGCTTCCTAATTTCCTAGCTGATTCCAAATTCCTATTGATTCCTAGTTGAATCAATACCTGAAGGCATATTTTTTGTTTACCTTTCTCCATTCTCTCAATAAGGACCAAATGTCTTCTCCAAGAGCCAAGAAGTCTGGCTATGTGTGGGACAAGTATCCAAACGTATTGCTTAGTTACTAATCACAGCATTAGGTCCATCCAGACTGGAATCAGAGGAATTTTCTTGGGTTCTCTGTAAACTTCCTGCCAGATGGTATGGAAAGTTTGGATAGCGTGTGGGACTGACAGTTTGCTTGAGAGGTAGATTAAAGTGATAATGGTATGTGCTATAGGGTTTTCTGGCATCTTTGTGCAGCTCTCAGTAAAGCTTATGTGCTTTGTTTAATGTTGTAAAAAAAAAAAATCTCCTTGCATTCCTTAGCTTTTTCATTTCTGCCAACAACATTTTAATCCAGAGGAGGCAAGAACGTGTTTGCCCTCTCTTATTTTACAAAATAAGGGTAAGGAGAGTTATGCAATGTAACTCTTATGTGAATTAATAATCTAACTATATTATAATAACACTTTATTTGTGCAGCTGTTACCTGGCTCCTATTTTCAGGAAGAAAACAGATGAAATATATGGTAATTTTTGTACTGTGTAGAAAATTCTCTCAGCTCTTGGAGAAAAACTCTCCTCCTCTTAGTGGAAACACCATTTTTATGAGTGGGCATACTCCAGAAAAATACTAATGTAATATTTTTTTACGAATTGTGCCCTTAGCCAGTTTGTGTTTTAGTTACAACATGCATGACAAAGAGAAAGGACTTCACTGTTGTTTTGCCAGCTATGATGTTAACAGGGCACTTTGGCCTTGCTTACTCACTCTTCATGAGCTGTTGCTGGAACTTTGAGTTTGAGGGTCATTTCCCTGGTATTACTCACTATTCAATATAACCTGAGATGGAATATTGTCTCAAGGTAAAGATTTTTTAAAATTTGGTATTTAACTCCATGATGTCTGGGTCTTCTGTGGCCTCCTACGGGGCTCCAGACAAATACCCAGAGCCCTTTGTCTCTCCAGTGTTCTGACACAGAAAGGAATGGCCGATGTATTGTACATTTAAGCATTGCTTAAGCATCTGTAGGCTGTTCAGTGAAAATAACACACGTCTCCATAGGCTGGCATTGCATTTGGCCGAGATGCCACTTAGTCACACACCTATTCTTAACGGATTTTGGGATCCTGCCATATTTTGCATCACTTGTTACTTCATTACAATAAATCTATCCTCCTATGTCTTTAAGCTATTTAAATTATTTATTAATCTCTGTAGTGCTTTAAACAGCTTAGCAATAGCCTGCATGAATACCCAGTGTAATTTTCTCTTGTAACAAAGCTGCCAAATCCTTGCAGTAGATTGCCCAACTGACACCCTGCCGAGCCCCAGATCGCTCATGGCCTTTTCACATCCAGCCAGCCACGCTAAACCAGGTTGCCTTTCCAAACCCAGGGACACGGTGTAAACACCTGCACAGGCCTTCAGCTTTAGAATTTAAGAAATAACATATTGGGTTTTTTTGTTTATCTGATTATTTTTTTTAGTTACAGTATTTTGCACTTCTTAGACAGTAAACATAAAGATAACATCTGCTTAAACAACATCCACATTCAGTAGTTTAATGGTACGACTTTTTCTCTGAGCAAATTCCTGGGCACCTTTCACACCCTGAACAAAATCCTCAGTGCAGTTGTTGCAATTATTCCCCTTGGATATCCCAGTTACAGAGCTGGACACTGTGTAAGTGAAGCCTGATCATTTGGAAGAGTGTGCCCATGTGCTTTGAGACATAGCTTTATACTAGAAATAAATTTGCATTCCTCACACCCCAAGTCTACATATAGCACAATTGTTGTGTTCTTTTCCCCATCCCTGCACGTCCTGTCTCTCTTAAACAGGACACAACCCTTCTGCATCTTCTCTCCATCCCTTCCCTGGGCACTATCACACCTCACTTCTACCAAGCAGAACCCAACCATCTTATTCCCATTTCACCCTGCCCTCCCTTTCACTATGTCCCACAGCTCAGGCCACCTCTCCCAAACAGGACAGAGCCCTCCTGCCCCTTTTCCTCTGCCTTCCCCAGCATATTGGGGCCAGCTCTCTCAACCAGACCATCATAATTATGTGCTGCTGCTCCCCCTTTCAGGCCCATGCCTTTCTCCCAGCTAAATGCAATCTGGGTTTAATTCTAATTATATTTTTTAAAAGTAATTTGATTGATTCTCGTTATGCAAAAAGATGAGAGAGACTTTCTGAATGTAAAGCTTTTATTATATACAGTACAATGGTAGGGAAGGAGTGCATTAACATAGTCACTTATGTCCCAAAAAGGCTGATTTTTGCCTCATTTCCCCCCCCCCTCAAGGTTCCAGGGGTGTTCCACTATGTGTTCTTTAGCTAAGAAAGGTTCCTGCACCCTTCTGAACTTTGTTTGCATTAAAATAATGGGATAAGAAATTAGTAATTTATTTGATAATTTGTGATATCTTCTATACTAGTTTATCTACAACCTTGGGGAAGGACAACATGGCACTTTTATCCTGGTCTGCTCTGGAGAGAGGGAAAACTCAGAATCTGCTTAACAGACATTATCGATTGAGACCAGAGTTTTATGCATTCCTTCTCCTGAGTTGTGTGTGGGTCAGGCTTGCTGTGGTGTGGTGAGGTGAGAAGGCTTCAGTCAAGCTTGACCATCAGTCAAGCTGAAGGATGGGGCTGAAGCAGCTAGCCAGGTCTTCAGTCTTTGTGATCCAGATTCCCCTTTTTGCGCCAACCCATTTGCACCACGCAGGTTACCCTAGCTCTGCCCCTTAGCCTGGGCTTCACAGTCCCCTAAAAACATGCACAGCTCTACCAGCAAACTTCTACATGGAAACTTGCATATTGTCCCTACAGATGCCACCTAGCACTACCTCCACACAAAGCCATCCTGTCCTCCAGGCACCCAAAACACTCCAAGAGCTGGGACAGGGTTACTTTTCCTGCACAGCACAGATGTGCTGGCATGAGTTAAAGCAGATCTGGGTTTGAAGGCTGGATGTGACTGTGACAGTTTACAAAGTAATCATGTTCTTAATGGAGAAGAGCTGTCCTTATTAGAGTCACAGAGAGAAGCTGCCCTTCTCTACTCTGAAGATGAGGGAAATGAGTGGACTCTATATTGGTGGGCAAAATGTGGTCCCCTTGCTTCCTCCTCAGTTTATGTGCTGTAAAAACCCCACAGGTTTGGGACAGGGTTAAGTACTCACCTCGTAATTATTACCCCAGCCCATGGGTACCTGAAGCCTGAGGCAGCCTGGAAGTCTAGATCAGAGTTGTGCCAACCTCTTCTTTCTTAGGAGAGTGTCCTCTTCTCCACGGCCGCTGGTTCTGGCACACAGAGTGAGTGCTCCATTGTGCTTGATGTGGCTTTTCATTTTACCTTCTTCATGGTAATATCCAAGCATGAGCCTGAAGTGATGGATCTATTTGCCACTAAGAGCTCAGCCTCATCCCTCTCTTGGGGAAAATTGTGTGTTTGGGAGTAATGCTTTGTTTTAATAGGGTTTTGTTTTTTCTTTAATAGGGTGTCTTGTTTTTGTTTTATATATATAAACCAAACATACATATATTTGTATGTATAAATCTATGTAAATGTGCTTACATATTTTTTCAGAGAAGACAAGGCTCAAGAGGAATGTCTTTTTTGAAAGGTGGAGGACAGTAATATTTAAGGTGGTTCTTGGTAGCTGCAAGAGTTCATTCTTTAGCCTAAAGCTCTCTCCTGGCAATGATATTAACAGGTGGGCTTCATCCTCACAGTGGAAACTGTCATTTTATCTCAGGAATGGAACTGTTAACTGCAGTCTTTATGTCTTATGCAAATGCATGAGAAACCATGCTCTCTCTCCCACCTGCTTTTAACAGAACAGCAGAAAACCTGGAATTATTGTTAAAAAGTATAGGCTCTTGATAGCCATCATCAGCTGGGATGCTGCCAGCGGTCAAAAAGTTATCAGCTAGCCCCATCAGTAGACTGACTTTTAACTTCAATATCATATGAGTTTAGAAACTCATATGAATGAGTTCCTAAAAAACAAGGCAGTTGGGATTCAAGGCGTAAGTTACCTGACAGTGAGAAAAGATTACTGTAATATTTTAAAAGCATTGTTTCCTATCTGCCCTTAGACATTGTAATTAACCTGTAAGAAGCCAGAACTGTGTATAACAATGAGTGGTGAGCATCCAAGCTATTTGTAGACTGTGCAACTCACTTTACAAGCAGTCAGGCAGCACCTAGTGCAGCACCTCTAAGGACAGACTTTAAAGCCCTTCATTTTAAACAATAATGTGATCTGTAATTGCCATATACTGCTGTAAACTATCTTTGCTGTACTCTGTATTACCCCTGTGACTGCTGGTTGCTCCATAGGCTCTGAAAGAATAATTCAAGCAAGATTCATTTGTTGTTGCTTCACACTTCTTCAGCACAATAATACGCCTCGTTACCAGGTTAGCAAGCACTCCCTGCTCCCTTTCTTTTTATAGGAAAAGATTGAACAGGTCCTAGAAAGTGCCTTCCAAATCGTATAGTAGTCCCTGCAACTTCTGCCATTAATAACGTTCCCTATTCATTTCCAATTTTTTTCTCTGTCAATCTCTAGCTTTGCAATCACATTCAGAGACCTTTTCCTAACTCCTGACTTGGGCGCTGCTTTCAATCTGCTCCCTCGGGAAGTTATACTGTGTGCATACGATTCTGGGATACAATATGTATATGTAACACTTCTACCTCTGCTGGAGATGAAGCTGCAGATCTCACCCAGGCTGTGTGCACTAACTGTAATGTTGAAATTGCCTCTCGTTATCTACAAATGGAAGTGTGAATTACAGGATTGGTAATTTGCATGACACTGGAAGAACGTAAAAATGGGTGCAAGTGTAATGAGAAGTAATCAAAGAGAGGTTGTTTTTTTTTCCTTTATGCTTAAGAAATGTGTTTCAGAAATACTTTTAGGTAATCCATTTTGTATACTGTGTTTTAGACAAGTGAATGAAAATCAAAAGGTGGCATCTGTACATCTCTCAAGTTCTACAGAGAAATGATATGCAGAAAGCTCTGCTAGCTTGGGGAAGTGTTACCATTGCCTAGATACTCCGTCTTGATAGGAACTAAGATACAATCTGGTGTGTAAGAAACCTGCACTGTGCCTTTCTATCTGCATATCTGTCCTTCCGTACAATCCTTTCCCTGATACTATATGCTTGAAACCCCAAGCCAGTAGTGATTGGAAGGGACCTCTGGAAGGGATCATCTAGCCCAACACCATCCCAAAGCAGGTTCACCCAGATAGATTGGACAGGAACACATCCTGGCAGGCTTTGAATATCTCTGGAGAAAGAGACTCTACCACCTCTCTGGGCAGCCTGTTCCAGTACTCTGTCACCCTCAAAGTAAAAAAGTTTTTCCTCTTGTTGAGATGGAATTTCCTGTGTTCCAGTTTGTGCCTGTTGCCCCTTGTCCTGTCACTGAGTACCACAGAAAAGAGTCTGACCCCATCCTCCTGACACTCGCCCTTTAGATATTTATAAACATTGATGAGATCCCTTCTCAAGTCGTCTTCAGGCTAAACAGACCCAGGTCTCTCATCCTTTACTCATCACAGAGGTTCTCCATTCCCTTGATCATCTTCGTAGCCCTTTCCTGGACTCTCTCCAGCAGTTCTGTGTCATTCTTGAACTGGGGAGCCCAGAACTGGACACAGTGCTCCAGATATGGCCTCACCAGGGCAGAGTAGAGGGGGAGAATGACCTCCCTCAACCTGCTGGCCACACTCTTGAGGGTGAGACGAGGGTGTGTACAGAATAGGGAGCAGATGAGTGGTGAAGGCCTTTCATACATAGGAATAAATCTCCTCAGACCCACAAAATACAGAGTCTTAGGGGTGCATGTAGAGATAGACAGGGGTCGTGCAACCTCTTACCAGATCATACCTTGCGTTAGGGGTGGGCAGGGCTGCCATGGGGCAGGGGAGAGCAGAGCTTGCTGGAGGTGCTGAGCAGCTCTTCCAGGATGCTTCTGTGATTTTAACAAATATAATTGCCCCCAGCACAACCCTGCTGCGTGCAGCTGTACATTTCCATGCTGGCCCTCAGCAAGATGCACCCCATGTGTACGTTTTTCTTGATTTATCTAGTTTTACTAATCCCACTTAGATTTTTGAAGAGGACATGGACTTCCTGGAGATCTAGCCTAAGGAAGCAGCCCAATTATGCCTTAACCACACAAAAGCCTTTCATAACTGCAAAACACTCAGGTGTAGATCAAAGGCAGTGATGAAGAGGCACTAGACATGTGCCAGGGCCAAAACAAAGGCCGGGGGGGGGGGGGGGGGAAAGCCTGTG
>JAOQGH010000023.1:52114767-52127342 GCA_025769975.1 Gallinago jamesoni
CCCCCCCCCCCCCCCCCCCAAAGCCTGGGCAAGAATTACAGACAAAAATTGAAGGAGATCAACACTGCCTCTGTCAGTGCAACTCCTCTCAGTACCTGCCATCAGAAGCTGGGCAGATCCCGCTCTACAAACCACCTCAGACACTTCATGGCTGACTCCAAGGGCGCCTTCCCTGCACAGGCAGCCGTGTCTCCACCATCTGGGGTGCCAGCAAAAGCACATGGGGCCTCCCCCGTATACAGGCACATGGTTTTCCTTCCAGGCAGTGCCCAAAGGGAAAAACACAGATGCGGCAGGCACCGAGGCCTGGTTTGCAAAAACCAGCCAAGGAAGCAATGAGCAGAAGACTCAACATCTTTCAGCGGTGGGTCCCAAAGAAAAGGTAAAACAAAGTTAAATTAGGATGCCCGATGCAGATGGGTATTTGTTCATGTCTGCTTGGTAAATGGTACCCTGGGTATGAAAGATGAAGTCAGAGACCCCTCTGTTTTCTACCCCTGGTTTGTGGAAGGGAGGAGTTCATCACAGCACATCAAGTGGCTGAGTCATGAATCAGAAGACTTAAGCAGCAGATTATAGCAATAAAAAATAAAATAAAGCACTTCACTCCGATACCGTTGCCATCTCTGAAACAGGGACTTTCCAGAATGGTTGAGAGTCATCTTTACTTATGCTGTACGATTAAATATTCAACGTTTCCTGCTAAATTTAGGTTTATTGAAGTAAACAATGATGCATAAGGGCAGAACTGGACAACTCCATTTTTAGGTATTAATAATTCAGAACCATATTTGAAAACAACAGAGGGATATGTACGATACATCATAGAGGTTTTTATTATATCCACCCACTGCCTATCCACCCACACAGAGATCTGGATACTGTTTCTACTTGGAAACAATATAACATCATCATATCTTAGTCTTGTTTAACTATACAGATATGCAGGATACATTTACAAGAATGCAGTGTTTTATGTGCAGCTGGATGAGTCATTCTTTTTTTTTTTTCCTGCAACCAAATCAGCCTCTTATAAGTTAAAGTTGTTATTGACAAACATTCATGCTTAGGGTAACAGAAACTGCGTTTAGCAGATTACACAAAAATAGAGAAAACTGCATTCTACAATGCAGAAAATATGATTCTAGGATGAAGCTCTGTCACTGAGTTCTCCATTTTAGTATTACATTTAAAATCTGAATACTTTTGTTTATCACATTGCCATTATTTATCTTGCTGCCACTTTAGGGCATGCAAAAAGTCTTTTGCCTTAGGACCCACCCGATGAATTCCTTGTGGAATACTGGGTGTCACCTGTGTGCTCCCTGTCACCACCTCTGACGCCAAAGCAGACGCAGCAGGAAGAACTACATGGGCTGTGTGGAAAGAGCAAAAGAAGAGGAGAGACAGTGGATGTATTTGATAGGGATGTATGCTTACTGCAGTCTAGTGTTGTGTTTTTATTTAAGGACTGATACAGTAAAGGCTTTCGACAACTTCAAGATTGATTTAGCTCAAGTGAAAGAGGTTTCAGGGTTTTTTGCTTGCCTGAGGTGCCAAGCAATGCCTGCAGAGTCATAAGTGTCACTCTTGCCTCGTCGGCCTCAGGACCCCTTCACCCCAGCTGCCACCCCCAAGGAGAGGAGAACGTAAGACTGATTTCACCTTTCTGGAGATCAGTGTAAAGGCTGCTCCATAGACACCGTATAAGAGATTCAACAAGAGAGTTGATAAGGTGGGGAGCCAAACTCAGCCTGGAGGAATGAGATGAATTGCCAGGAAGTAAATTCCAGCAAGGGGCCAAATTTGGCAAAGAACTAAGATATACCTCCAGTGAAAGAGATAGGCAGCACAGCCCCTTCAGTGAATTTGTTTCAGGTTTATCCTGGTGAAATGAAGATCAGAACTTGCCTGGAGGGAGCTTGCTTTATTTTATAGTTATCTAGTTATTTTCTTCTGCTGCCCAGACCATCTGTTCCATTGGTGGGTATGTCATCATTCGCACACCCACTGAATGCCAAATTAATCCAAGTCACACAGCTTACACCTCCCTTCTGACTTAAACCAAACTATATTTTATTCCAGTGTAAAATAGACATCAGAGCTAGGTTTTCCGCACTCGCTTCTGAGGAGGAAAGGGTGGGCTTTGGGGCTGATTTTGGTCCACTAAGGGGGACAACCTTGAAACACCAGAACTTTTGTAGCAGGTCCCAGCATGGTGCTTCCACACCAGGCAGTAACAGATGCCCAGCAGGAAAAGGGATATGCAGAAACAGATCAAGGACACAGCCACGCTGACAGACACCCCTGTCACGCTCCCAAGATCTGCATCTTTGGGAAACTCTGAGTCTTTGTATCCAGTAACTATCAAATGGATTCCTTTTCTATGCATCTTTTAAACCCACAGAGACTTTTCGTGCCTGCAGCCTCCTGTGGCAAGGAGTTACACAGCTCAACTGTAGTTTGAAGAATTACCTCCTTTTTCTTTCTTTGAAACTATCACTACTGATTTCATTTTATGTTGTATTGGAAGACAGCAAACAGTTATTCACCATTAGCATCCTTCTAGCCACTTAAGTTTGTTTAGACTTTTACCGTGTGTCCTCCCTGGTTTTCTGTTCTCCCAGGCAGAGGCTCCTGGTCTCGTTGACTGTTTCTCACATTAAAAACTGTTGCAGGCTGTGGAGCATCCTTGGTTTTTCCCACCCGCATTTTTGATCTGGGAGGGTGGGAACAGAACAGCACACACTACTCAAGTGCAGTCACGCTGTGAATCTGTACAGTGACATCATGATATTTTCTGGTTTGCTCTTCATTTCTTTCCTGACGATTGATTTGCTTTTTTAAATGCTGCTGAGCGCTGACCTGACATTTTCATAGACCTCTCTGTAATAACCTCAAGATTGGTTTCCACAGTGGCAACAGCTATTTTGGAGCCTGTCATTACATATGTATAGTTGGGCTTTTTTATCCCATGTGCATTACTTTACATTTATCAATATTGAATTCAGCTGCATTTTTATTTCCAAGTCATTCTGTATTATGACATCCCTCTGCAGTTCTTAGCAGTTGGCTCTAAATTTACTTCTTTGAATAACTTAGTATTGTCAGCAAACTTTGTTACTTCATCTTGTCCCACTTTCCAGGTCACTTAGGACTAGATCAATCAGTGTATTCCCATGGGACTCTGCTGGTGATCTTCCTCCAGTGCCTTTTGTCCTTTGTGTCATCTTTTAACTATTTATTTTTCGGAGAAAGTACCTTCTTTTTATCCCATTGCAACTGAGATTCTTTAGCTTCAAGTTAGCTTTGTCCTACTGAAAATGCAGCTCAGTGACTTTGAGAGGAACCTGAACATTGCTTGTATTGGAAAGCAACGGAGTGGGACGCTATGGAGGTAGGACCAAACAGACTCTTTTTTGTCACAATTCAAAAAATGCCTTCTCTCTCAATGATCACAAAAGGATGCCCGAGACAAACAAACTGCTGCTGCACAAGCATGCCCCGAGGACATCCATACTCAAATGGAAAATGCTCACAGACATCTACAGTATCAAAGAGTGCACTTGTTGGCAAAGATCTAGGTCTGCTCCACATTTGATTTGGGATTCACTGGGACCTGCTGGGGCTTCCTGACAGTAAAGGAACATAATTAGCTGTGCTTTGGGATGGATTTGCTGATCTGAGTTGATGTCAAGTGAGAGGGAGCCTGCAGGGATGAGGTCACTGAAGTGTATGTTTTGGAGACAATGGTGGCAGATTTGCAAACCTGGGAGGAAAACAGTAACGATGGCCTTGGGAAGAAAGGGCAGTGGAGACAATTAAAGAGTGAGACATTTCACAAGGCAGCTCTGCACAGAATGCCAGGGCAGCGGTGATTTAATATTAGGGGCGGTCAAACTAATGGCAACAAAAGATATTTAAAAAGACTGAATTGTGAAACTAAAGGGTAAATGCGTAAGTGTCACATAGGATTCATTGTTACAAGATATTGCTGAAACGACAATTTCATCAGAGCTCAGATTTAGCATGGGCTAAATCAGCTTGCCTGGTGACAGGTCTGTTTTTTCAACTCTGCTACTGATGTTGCAAAACAGCTTTATCTAGTGATCATCCCTATCCGTCCCCCATGTCTCCCTGCTAGTCCTAATATCCTTTTCGATATGTCTGTTTGTCCACTAAACTCTATATCCCTTTCGGGCGTCTTTTTTTCCTTAAGAAAAAAAAAGTTCTATAGAAGTTTTCATGTTTCACTTTTAAAATCATGGAGCATCGTGGGCATTCAGTTCTTTGAGATCCTCAGCTGAATGGGCTCCTTCCTCCCCTGGGTTTATCAAAGTTGGCCTTTTTTTTTTTTTTGCAGGGAAGAACCTTAGTTCCACCTCTCTTTCTCTCTCACTTAAAAGTAGGTCACTCTCCTCAAAGAACCGATGCGTTTAAAATAAAATGGAGCCAGAGCCCGACAGGATGGAACTCCCCGAAGCAGAGCGTGAGTCAGGGAGGGTTAGCAGTGAGTAAGGCAGGGGAAGGCTGAGCCATTACTGGTAAAACGGGTGGGTGGCTGGCCAAGGAGCCATCACAACCTGTAGTGGAAAGCCTCAAATAAAACTCGATGGCTGAAAGGTGGGTTGTAAAAGTGGAGACACCGGTGGTGCCGAGGCTGGGAGCCGTGGCACGGGTGTGAAATAGCCTCCCAGGGGCATGGCAGCCCAGGGAGACTGCGGAGGGTACCCGAGGAGAGGCAGAAACGGTCCCTTGGGCACAGCTCGGAGAGGTGGAGCAGTGACTACTTCTGAGCACAGGAAATGGGGATTTTTTTTATTTTTTTTTTTGATTCAGAGAGTCTGCAGGTGACAAAGGAGGTAGTCAGAAGAAAGCTGGAAACCCGGTGTGGGGAAAGGCAGGGAACTCCTGTTACTGGAGCTGTCGTGGGGCATGATGCAGCACCTCCTTGCTGCAGCACCCTCTGCTCCAACGGCGCGGCTGAGTGGCTGTGGTCGTCACAAGGCTTATGAGGAACATCTGAGGGAACTGGACTTCATTAGCTTGGAGAAAAGGAGGCTGAGGGGAGACCTTAACATTCTCTACAACTAGCTGAAAGGAGGTTTTAGTGAGGTGAGGGTGGTGATTTCTCCCAAGTAATGGGTGATAAAACAAGAGGAAATGTCCTCAAGTTGCAGCAGGGGAGGTTTAGGATAGATATTAGGAAAAAAATTCTTCACCAAAAGGGCAATCAAGCATTGGAACAGGCTGTCCAGGGAAGCAGTGGAATCACTATCCCTGGAGGTATTTTTATTTAAAAGATGGGTAGATATGGTGCTTAGGGACACAGTTTAGTGGTGGTTTTGTCAGTGTTAGGTAATGGTTGGACTTGATGATCTTAAAGGTGCCTTCCAACCTAGACAATTCTATTATTCTGTGATTCTGTGTGTATTTTGGAGAGATGGCTTTAGTGCCATCGGTGATCAAGTGTGACCCACGGGGAGCAAGTGTGCCTAGGCAAGGTGAGGGATAGCAAAAGACCATCAACGTGTCCAGATGAGAGAAAAGTCTCTAAGAACAGCAATTTGATACAAAAAACCTGATGCCATGACACCGGGGACACCAGCAGCTCTGACTGTCGCTGCCTGTCCCCTGGGCCTCCCTCATGGCCCCAGACCCCACATCAGCCCCCCAGGGCCCCAGTGATGCCACAGCAGAGCTGGTCTCCAGCTCCCCACAGCCCTGCCCAGCCACGGGCTCCACTCAGCCAGGACCCCCCATGGACCCACCTCTTGTCCTTGTCCCCAGGGAGGTTCCTGGGGCTGGGCCTCGCCCTGATGCTCCTGGCCATTGGCTGGGGGTGGGACAGTCCCATGAGGAGCTCCTGGTCAGGAGTTTGCTGAAGCAGGATTCGCCTCTGGCCAAGCGACTGTCTCAGTACACTCCAGCTGGGGCCAGGAGACCAATTTTAGAGCACCTGGACATTGTGGCCATGGCAATGCTGACTCACTGCCTGTAGGACATTTCTCAGTCAGGAGATAGAAGAGGTTTTGTGCCAGGCAAGACAACTTCAGTTGATTCTTGCCAGCGTGAAAGCATATGGCTGCACCTATGTGCCTCATGTCCTTTTGCCCCTGAGGAGGACCCTTCCTGCTCCCCTTCCCACCACAGGTCCCATCTGGTGAGTGCCGGTGACTCCAGGCTTGGGGAAGTGTTGGTGGGGAGTCATGGCAATACACAAGGTGCCATCTCACTCTGCAGGAGCTGCAGGGATAAGCAGCCGTCCCTGATACCTGTATATCATGCAGGCAAAGCTACAGAGCTCTCCTAGAACCTATGGAGCTGGGATGACAGCAGAGGAGAGGTGCTCCAGCCTGAGGAGCTGACTGCAAGGCACTGGAGTGCAGTCACAAGACGATACTTCAAGAGCAATCTGACAGCCGGCTGTCTCCAGTTCTGAGAAAACATTTTGTCAGTAAAAAGACAGGTGTTCAGATGTCTAAGTCTTTCATATAAGGCTGAATAAAACCTCTTGAACACAAATATTTGCATTTGTTTCACACTTGAAGCATTTGTGTCCCTTTGGTTAGCTAGCAAGGTGTGTATGACAGCAGGCGGAGAAGTTTCTTGGGATAGACTTTTTGTCAGACCTTTCTGAGCAAAGCACAGTATGAAATAATTCCCCACTGCAAAATGGTCCTGAGCACTTTTTGTCAGCTTTGTCTGTTTCTGCTCAAGTATCACCAGTGTTCCTGGCTGGCTCTGGCTGAAGGGATTTGAGAAGCAGACTGATGCAGTGGAAATTCAGTCAAGCCAGATGCACACGGCTGCAAGAGGTGATGAATCCTGTGTTGCAGGGATAAAACAAGGTCAGGATTCACAAAAGAGAACCAGGTGCCACTGAGCCATAGTCATGCTGGTCCTGTTGCATTCTCCTTCAGCCTGGAGATGGTCCTACAGTTTGCTGTAGCCTGGGCCAGCTGCCTCTGGATGTTTCTGGGAGCATGGGGAAGGTGGGAAACCTGTATTGATTTTGCAAAGACTTGCTCTTGGAAACCTGTTTGCATCTTCTCATTGTCTTGATTTCATTGAATTTGGCTGCCACTTAAGAGTTAGTAATCTTTATTGCCCTGTTGAGAAGCTAGACCCTCACTAGACTTGTCCCTCACTTCCTGAAGAAGAAAGCAGCATGGATGGTGGGTTCTTCTCCAGCACAAATTCTGTGATTTGAGACAGAAATTTACAGACATGTTGGAGAACAACATGCAAAAAGGGATCAAGGCTGTCTCATGGCCAGTGCTGCAACCTAAGTGTTAGGCAGCCAATTCAGGGAGCTGATCCACAATGCTGCAGGCAGAAAGCTTGTGTCCCCTTGAGGAAAACATTTTTATATATCAGGGATTCTTTGGGGAAAAAAAAAAAAAGAGAATATGTCTGTGGACAGAGAACTCTAAGCCAGGGGTCCTCAAAGTTTTATTAAAGAAGGGCCCTCAATGGCCAGAGCATCTGGCAGCTGGCCTCATAAAAGCGTGTAGCCTTTGTGTTCAATAGATGTAACACTGAAAATGCACCTCGGGAAAGTTCGAATGTAAACTCTCCCAGAGGGATATGCTCCTAAGGGTTAATAAAGTCTCTTTATTCTCTAATGAAGCTTATGTTCTTCAAAATGGCTCACTGTGGGTTTCATCCTAAGTGATGCCAGACCACGGGAAGCAAGCAGTGCTTTTGCAAGTATTACATTATCAGCACTCGTGCTTTTGGACAGACCAAAGATGGAATGAGAATTGTAAATTTGTTTTCTTTGTAATAATTGTTTCAGGGCTCTGCAAGCTGATTCTCAGTGGGTGGAAACAGGCAGTGGTGCATGAAACGATCTCTTGTTGATATACTCAACAAATGTAAGTGTGGATGTGGAGTGTGAAGGGTTTGTGGCAAATGTAGACCTGGTGCCCGTGACAGCAGTGGGGGCACAGCTGAGCAGAGCTGAACTCCCTCCACGCAGGTGTGTGCCGTCTCTGACAGAAGCCCAGTATCAGCAAATTCATCTGCAGAAAGCAAACAGAGTAGCTTTCTGTCCCCGCTTCAGCTTGTGCGAGGGCTAATAAGACCGAATTATGCGACTCGGGCACAACGTGGAGCTGCCTGACAGATTGCAGGCAGACGTAAGCTCGTTTTGCCCGTGCTTTGCACTGACTGAAGCTCAGCTAATATATTCCGCTTCCTCGTCAGGCTTATTGCATCAAGCTCAGCATTGTGCTGATAATGCAGTCACGTGGCTTCTGCATCCCAACCGGCTCCCTTCCTACCAGCTTGAAGCAAACTTGCATCTGTCTTGGAAATAGGATGCAGACATAACCTTCTAACAGGCCGGCGCTGCTCAGCCTGCAGAATGTGGAGCTGGGATGTGCTCAAAGCAGGAGGGAGGGGATCAGAGGTTGTCTCGAAGTCTTTGAAGGTTAGAAGGAGTTTGGAGATACATGGCAGCACGTCGGCAACCTGGAAAGGGTTACAGTGAGTGGGAGCAGATGGTAGCTTGAGTGACAAGTGGAGATGCCGAGCATCTAAGTATACTGAACTCACTGGGTCCCTGGGAGCAGAGAATTGAACAGTGTGTATTTCACACAGCCTTGTTACTATGGCTATTCCCCAGCTAGCAGATTACACCCGAGTGTGACCGTCCCTCTTTATTCCTCTCATGTGTTCCCTACTTGTGATACAGAACAACCAAGCAATTTGTTTACATCCATGCTGATACAGATGCTTTGAGATCTTTCATTTGGACATTTTGATGTCATTTTGTCATAAAAGTGGAGATATTGATTGCTCCGTAAATTATGCTGATTTTAAGCCAGAGCATAGCAGAGACCAGTGAGATGGCTAGAGAATGTCCGAAAGAACATACCTACTTAGTTCTGAGCAAGAGAGAATTTAACTCTTTTATTTACAATATTAGTCGATATTCCTACATGCACCCACAGTTAACTCTTAAATGCTTTTTGCTTTAAATTTTAGACTTCAAGTAGGCGCTCTTTCTTTTATACTCTTTTTTTTTTTAATTTTAAACTGAAATAGAGATCAAGATTCTAATGTTCTTTCATGCTCTAAGTGCCCTATTCCGCTCTAAGTGCCCTATTCCCCTCTAAGCCCCATTTGTTTTATGTTTGGAAGAACTATCCATACAGCACAGTTACCATAAAGACAAAAAATTCCCCTTTTTCCTAAACAGTACACACCATTCCTATAAAACACAAATGGAATTTTCCACATTAGTCTTGTCTTAATATGTAAATGTATATTTTTTCCTGGACAATGGAGGTGCTTTGCTAAGCTTAAGCAGATTTTGCTCTGTGTCAAAATGTGTGTGTCTGTCACTTCCAGCTCATTTTCCAGAGAAAAGGATGTAATAAGTGCAATCATTTATAATCCTAACAATTGATGGACATGAAAACAGCAATTCTTGCTACAACAAAAGAGCGCATGTGTAGAACCTAAGCACTGGTGAGAATATTCAATTACTAACTTGAATTTGTATAGTAACAAAGACTGACACAATTTAGCAATCATATTATTTTTACAGTATAAAATATAAAGTTGCAAATGTAGTTATTTATGAAGCCCTATATTTAGTTTTGCCTTTAGCTTGCCATTTACTGTTTAAAATGAATACCTTCCATGCCTCATAAAGCTTGTGCACAATGAAGCTGTCTCTAGGACCCTCGGTCATTGACCAAAATGCTCCTGCTCTGGGTTCCACTGTGGCAGGACTGGCTCCTGTGCCTTTTAGCTTTTCCGAGATTTCTAGTGTTGAGATGCTGAATGTTTTTACCTCCAGGTGACACTTGTAACCTGATGGATTGCTTAAACTAAAGGACATTTTCAATCAATTAAAGACTATAGTGTATCAGGCTTCTGTGACGTTAACACAGGTGGTTTGAGACCAAGGAGAGCATTCAGGTAGTGTAATTCTTGGGTGCTCTGCCAGATCGCTTATTACATTAAACGTTTTTCTTATTTCAATTTTTATGAAACTCTTGAAGATAGAGATCTAGCTTGAGATGAGATAACTTCTCTGAAAACCCAGAAAGACTTCTGAAGACTGCTGATTTTGCATGCAATTTATAAAGCAAAAACTGTCTTTTCATTTTAATTTCCTTAAGCCTCTGTTGTGGTGTCTCAAGCACAGTAGTGCGAATTTATGGTTTCAAGACTTCAAAACCACAGCATAATTAGTGGTGTTTACTAACCATCTGAACAAGTTACTTACTACCTGAACACTGGAATGATTGTTTTTCCACTTAGGAGAAAGAGGGAGGGGGCTGTGGTTTTGCCGCACACAATTTTTATCAACCAGTAAATAGAAAGCCAGCCCCGGGTGCTGCACCAGAGCAGGCTGCAGGAGCAACATTTCACTGGACTGAAGACATGCTCCTGCTTCTCCCTGGGAAGTTGCCATCTGCAGCCAGTTGTCTTTCTGAGTGGCAAGTGATGGATGTTCTAGAGAAACATGTTTAAACTTCTAATAAACTTACGTCTAGACCACTGTAAAAGCAGTGGATTTACCCCCTATTACCTCAGTTAAGTACTCCACTCCCTCCCCAGTGGATACTCCATTAACCATTAGAAAGATTTTCTTAAAGGTCATTTTAAATCCCTCATGATGTAGCGTAAATCCATTACGTTTTTCCCCTGTCTTCAGTCACATGGAAATTAATTCATTTGGGTTATTTTGCCATCATGTTTTAAATATTGAAAGACTTCTCATAGCCCCCATTTCCAAATTAATTCATTTGGGTTATTTTGCCATAATGTTTTGAATATTGAAAGACTTCTCATAGCCCCCATTTTCTGGACTAACCAACCCCATTTTTCTCATAACTTTTCCTCTTGCCTTCCCTTGACTTACTCCAGGTGTTCTATGTCTTTCCTAAAGCCTGTGGCATGCACAGCTGTGCACAGTACTCCAGTGGAGTGCTTGTTTACACCACCCCCACCTCTATGACCCTGTCTTTATTTCTGAGATAATCAGCTCTGAAGCTACATCAGTAACATACATACCTAGATGGGATAATATAGAATACGTAACAAAATATATACAGGAGAGCAAAGTAAGGTCCCCTAGGAGTCGTCTTTGTACATTTTTTTAGGTGATTTTTTTAAGGGAGTGTAGATACACAACTGAGATCTTGCAGTTGAACAGAAATGTCAGTAGCTGATGAGATGTATGGGAACGGATGATGTGTATATAAAAGGTGAGAGGTACTAACTGGCTTTGATGGAGAGCTGGTACTGAGCAAAACGGGGCAGCACATGGGAAGAATTATACCGTGTTTTGGAAGACCTTGGTGTAGGCGTAAGGAAGTAGAATCTGATGTGGAAATGGATGTGAAACTAATTAAAGGACTTGGAGAGTTAAGATGCCTACCTTTTTAGTAGTCAACCCTTTCAGGGTGCTTCTGGTGATTACACCCTGCAGCGTGAAGAATTAAATCCTTTAGTCTTATTCTAAACAAAACTAAAACAGGTATCAGTGCATTGGCTGTATTTTCACTTTGTTCAAAGTGGGAATATCTAAGTACTCAGGACCCCGACCTTGGTTGCTGTAAAGTAACAGAGCTGAGATGTAGAGAATAAGCCTTCCATTGCCTTGCAGTGAGTGTTTACTCCTTGAGCCATGTTTTAGGATAAGTGGAGATCCCTATGGGTTCAAATGCTTCCTTGCACTTCATTTGGATGTATGCTGGGAGGTCCTAAACTCAAGCTTTCCGGAGTCCAAGTCAGGAGAGCAGATTCCTAACTCTGTCACTGAACACTTGAAAAGAACCAGTAAATCTCGAGCACTTTTATTCTTAGCCAAAGGGGTGAGATTTGAGGAACTAAACAAATTACCAGAGAGAGAGAGAAAGTGATAATGGCATTCAGAAAGGGGAAAAGAGTGGTAAAAGCAAGATGTAGTCATTTCACTTTTCCTGATTTCCGTAAAAGAAAGCTATTTGTGGAACAGGGAAGCATAGTCTAGAGGGACAGACTCTGATGCAGCAATAGTTTGCCTGAAAGCAATCCACTGCTTGCTCTCCCCCAGTTCCCTTCTTTCCTGCTTTCCTGACAGTTCACAGATGAGTTCAGTGCCATGAGAAATGGGTCAGCTCAGCAGCACCGCAGCCAATGCGGCGGAGCAAAGGGAGTGCTCGGGCTTCGGAGCCTCCCCAGCTCACTGCGGGCAGCAGTGGGCAGCCAGCTTTTCTCCTGACACGGCTGGGTCCCCATGGCTTTGGGGGCAGCGGTGGTGAGGGCGGCTATCACAAGTGAGATTAATCCCTCCCTTTCACAGAATCACAGAGTCACAGAATCACCTAGGTTGGAAGGGATCTTTTAAGATCATCTAGTCTTAATGAAAAAAAAAAAAACAACAAACAAACAAACAAAACAAACAAAAAAAACCCAAACAAAAAAAACCCACCACAAACCACACATCCCACCACACTGAAAACCAACACCAATCCACTACTAATCCATATCCCCAAGCACCATGTCAACTTGTCTCTTGAATACCTCCAGGGATGGTGCCTCAGCCACCTCCCTGGGCAGCCCATTCC
>JAOQGH010000023.1:52127442-52139128 GCA_025769975.1 Gallinago jamesoni
GTCTCCTCTTCCCCAGACTGAACAACCCCAGCTCCCTCAGCCTCTCCTCATAGGGCTTGTGCTCCAGACCCCTCACCTTCTTTTAAAGTTCTCACAGATCAGGAACCCTTTCTCATTTCACTCCAGCTGCCTGTACTCCCCTTTCTTTCACGCTGGAGCTAGACACTTTTTTTTACCTCCTCATAATGGGAGCTTTAATTGTCCTTGTGTTCCACCTCATTGTGGTTACAATACATGTAATTAGATGACCTCAGGCAAAAACTAAGTTTTACAATAAATTGGCATTGTTACTGGCCACCAGTCTACTGACCTGCTGCTTCTCATCTCTTGCATTTACTCCAAAAACTAAGCAAAGGTCTATGTGGCATTTTATTTCGAGGGGATGCCAAAGAAGTTTACACAGACTTCTACCTACTGCCCTATAATCTTTGTCTTTATCGCACATACCCAGTGGGCATATAGAAGAGCAGCCATTAAATGCAATGTTCGATACATATGGCCAAAGGAAGTATGTTTAGAAAGCATGGCTAATAGTGTAGGGACAAATTCCATTTTGTTTCCCGCAGATCCTAAGGCTGACAGACTGTTAGTTGCATGATCATTAGCTAAAGTGAGCTCCACAGCAATGCTTGAAGCAAAATAATAATAATTATGGTGGCAGATGCAGCAGGAACAGCACAAGTCAGCAGCACCAGTTAGCAGTTCTCTTGCGTATTAGCAGAACATGCAGATTCCAGCCAGAATCTTTAGGTTGGGTTTTTTTTTTTCATAAATTTTCTTTCTGAATTCTTCCTATCTTCAGGTCTTACTCTTTATTGACATCAATTTTTCAAAGCAGTATCTAGAGACTATAAATTCAATTTTCTTTGGTCAAGCATATGGGTAAGAGAAGTTCTTTATGGCCTAGGAGAGGTGGTTTGTTTTATAACAGCATGCAGTGTTCAGATTCCTAATTACTGTTGCATTTTGAAAATAATTTATGCATGTTTATTATTAGTAGTCCAAAATTATGCTGTATAAATTGGTGTCTTGATGCCTATCCCTAGGACTGGAACATAAAATTACACCAAAAATCTGCCCATAAATGTAAATCACATTGCTTTTTATCATCTTTCTCCTTGATAACCTCAAAAAATGGAGGAAGATAATAAAGATTAAAATGCATACTGCATGGTCTGTATTTTTTACACTGACTGCAGCAACAGTGATAGATTTTATAGGTTTCCTCAAAGTCAGCCAAATGTGAAACAATCTGTGTACAGTTGTATTTGGACCCTGAGGGACACATCCATGAAGAACCATGAAGTCATATTTCGTAATGACATATCTGCAATGCATGGTTCAGTCGTCAGATTTCACAGGCGTGACAAGTTATTAGAGTTTCATTCTATTTTTATTTCAATTCCCAACTGAAATCAGCCACTTCTCCACATTATTTTAAATTTCTTCAGATCCTGTCTGGTTTCCCACTGCCCCCAGCAGCGCCGTTGTGACCATCTCTGGGTTGTGCTGCCCTGGGAGGGACTTTAAAACACCCTTCAGAAAATGTGGTTGAATCATAGAATTGTCTCAGCTGGAAGGGACCTTTAAGATCATCTAGTCCAACACAGAAAACTATTCCAGGAGGTGTGTGTGTGCATTTGAATCAGACTTTCCCTTCAACACAACAACTAGCCAAGGCATCAGGAGTTACCTAATTTCCCACTACTACATAGGGCTCATAGATGTTGAGGCATTTTCTCCACTTTCCTGTTTTAGGAAGGTGTCAGAACTCCTCTATATCCTGCTATTAACCAGGGTGCCTGCAGTCTGGTCTAAAAGAGCTTGATCACATGAAAAAGAACACCACCCCAAGTGCTAGACTGGTCTGATTTTAAAGTGGTGTTTGACAGAAATGACTAAATAATGGGATGCTCCTTAAGTATAGGACATCTACAAGCACTTGTGATTTCTCTCAAGATGTATTATTAGAAATGTTTAAACTACTCATGTTTATGTTGGTTTTTTTTTTTTAAAAGTTTCTGGGCAATAGCAAGGTGTCATCTATTTAAGCTTACTAGTTGTTAAGTCATATGGCACCCAGTCTCATTCCAGCTTCAGTTCTGGGGTCCCAAGTGTCAACAGATGAATTTAGAGCTGTGCCTGGAGGAAGTCTTTGGGATGTAAGCAGGTATTTTGATATTGCCCACAAGGCGAACAGATCTAGACAGACACCTACCTCCTGCTCCTGCACTCAGAAATGTGCAAGAATTTCTAGCAAGAATAATTGCTAATGCTGATGCAAAGCTCATTCATCATGAATACTTGCATATGCAGCTTCATAAGAAATGAGGTGCAAGGAGTGCTGTCAATCAACGTTTTAATTGCCCGAGTGTTTGCGGAAAGCCAATTCAAGACGATATGAACACGTTAGAAGTGAATTCACCCTGAAATTTCGGCACTTTGCTGTAAAAGTATTGGCAGTGGTGACCCATCTCCACCTAGATTCTTTTAAAGCACTCTGGAGCTTTATCACTGCTATGATTTTTTTTCTGGTTCTAAAATTGGTCTTGTAATAATGGAAACACAAAATTTGCTGACAGATTTCCCAGTGAGCTCGGATGGGCTGAAGCTGTTATTTTAAGCACCCTTGTGAGAAAAGTGATTGGTAGTATATGCACTGAGCCCTGATTCAGCAAGAATTGGTGCAGGATCCTCACCTCATGTTCAAGCTACAGGAAACACTAATGAGGAACTCCACATAAATGAATGGACAGAAACATTGCAAGGTGTTTGGAAAAGCAAATTACTAATTTTGTTAGTAACAGAGAGCTGAAGATTACTCAGAAGAGTCCAGCTCTAGTCAGAGCCCCCGCTGATGAAAATGGGCAGAAATTCAATTAATTCAACAGTGTTGTAATGATTTTACACTTACTCAGGATTTGATCTGACATCTGAATGCAAATTTATTTTAATCACAATTTAGTCACAACTGCTGTCAGTTGAATATCCTTCTATCTCATTGTTCTGCAACAAAGACAAAACTGTTTTCCATCTCTGTATGATCAACTTGAACAAACTGGGAAAGCAATGGAACAGGTAGTTGAACAGGCAGGATAGCCATGCTTAGACAATCAAAACCCATGGTAGATCAGAGACCTCTGAAAAAGATACAGATAATTTTTAAATTTAATGAGTCAACTGCACCTGGAAATGGAAATCAACTTGGAGGGCGATCATCCAGATTAGCTTCCTAAAATGGTCTGGAAAAGGAGGGGGATTTAAAAGTGGTGGCTAGCAGTTGGAGATTATCTCCTGGCATGGCATGAAGCTAAATATGATTCAGAAAGACATTCTCTATAATAACTTCAGTGGGTCTGCGCTTACTTAATTTTATTTTGTCAAGATCAAATTAAGCAAATTCTAGTCTATTAGGAAGGTGTGCACGACAAGCCTGGGGATGCGGAGGGGGGAACCAGCCTTTGGACTGCGTGGCTGCCAGCAGTGACAGCTTTCATGCCCTCTTCCCGGTGGGGATGGAAAGAATGATGTAGCACAGCAGATTTTATCTGCGCGTGATACTTACTGTTATTATAAGGGAATTTCAGGGTGGGGAGTTAACCCTCAAAAGTCTGCGTAGCTGCCTGCATATGTCATGTAATATGCCATATAAAGTACGTTCAGCATTCCCTGGAGAGTCTTCCTCTTTGTCCTCTCCTGTAATTGCCTTGATCCACCAGTGATCTCCCCAGTGCTATCACAAATGCAGAAGCTCAGGCCCTCTCCACACCCTCAGGTTTTTCTCTGGCCCTCAAGAAGCATCTCCTTCAGCATCTTCCGCTACTCTTGCCTTGTGATGTTCCTGGCCAACTGCTAGTTCTTCCCAAATCCTGACTTGCACAGAAGCTTTATAGCACTTACTCCTTGGTGTTTCCTGGTCTAAAGAAGGGGAGGAGTGGTTTTGGGCATGCAGGCTTCATAGAAAACAAGAGTAATCTGGGATGGAAGAGTCTAAAATGAGCAATATCCTGTCCAACACCGGGCTTGTTTTTTGGGGATTTTTTTTTTTGCTTAAAAGTGGTGTATTTGACGCCTTGGGTTACCTCACATGAATGAAGTCTCCTGGCATTAAAAAGCCAAAACCAATGTGTGGATAACACCTCCAGGGTATTAGGCTTTAGTACAGAATAGCTGAGTTTAGCCTGAAAGGGTGTTTGGAGAGAAGAGTTTAGTGCTTTAGCTCGTTGAGTTTTTCTTGCAGTAAAACTGCCATGCCCAATCTCTCCTGCAAATTTATCACATGCCCATTATTCCATTATTTGCTCCAAAGTAAAGAAAACATCTTTTTTTCCCTGTGAAGCGTTAAAGACAAAGCCCTAGTCTTCCTTTCCAAGCCTACCACCTTTCTGGGCAGCCTGCCCGTGGTTCAGGATCCCTATTTATCCCAAGGAGGGCAAAAAAGTACAAAAGGCTTTTCTAACATCCACAGCTTTCCAGGCGTCAGAGGCCAGGCTGTGCCTGAGCGAGGGGGGGGCAGTGGGAGCCACGGCGTGGGCTCACTGCCCAGCCCACCTCCCGCCGCTGACAGAGGGGGTCCCCAGTGCAGCTGCACGCAGAGAAAGTCACACCAGGCACGTAGAAAGTGGGGGAGCAGAGTGGACCCCTGCCCTCCTCTGTAAAACAGCCACGGTGGGGAAAAAACATGTTGAGTCCTGCCTTTTACAAGGCAGCAGAGTCCGGGGTTTCCGTGCGGTCCCCTCGGGAAGCATCTGTCCCTGGGCTTGTGCTGGGCAGAGCAAGTCCACACAGCCTCTACTCGAAGGCTGTGGCTTTCCGTCTTAGCTCCTAACTATATGTTTGACTCCGCGCGTTGCCTTGCCTCCTGCCAGAACGTAAAAATCAAACCTCTGTTTCTTTGTGGGTTATTCTTTGTTTTTGATCTCTGGCAACTGTAGCCCTGGACTGTGTTTCCAGTAATTGCAAGATTTATTTTTGTGCTTCTGTCCCATTGGAATGGGAGGAAAGCGAAAACAGAGAGGGAAGTGCATAATTATCGAACAGGAAGAATAAAATCCAAACACTCATATCTAGTTTTCTAAGAGTCTTGAAAACAATGGTGCAGTTTTTGGGGGGAGGGGGAATGTAGAATGAGCAAACTGCCAAAAAAAACATAAATGCAAGTCAAAACTGCACAGAAAGACATGATGTTCCTTTAAAAAGCTACGTGTAATCACCAGGGTACCTGACTAACTGGTACATAACATGTTTGTCTAAGCATAGTAACTCTCCCACTGAGAGAAACACTGAGAGACGAACAAGAATATACATGCTTTGGAAATACTTTTCCAGAATCATGATGCTTGTTCCATTAGTCAATCCGGTGCGCTTTCAATAGGTAGAAGGCTCTCGAGCCTTAAGGGAAACAGTCACACAGAAAATACAGAGAGAAACCAGGGAGCTTAGTTTTAGAAAATTAAACTTCTGCGGCGAAGAAAATATGAGGACAAGATATGATCCTGGCAGGGTCTGCCTTAGAGACCCTCAAAATGCTACTGTAGTCCAAGCCACTGAAATGCCCACCATTTATTTATTAAGCAAAGATAAAGCTACCATAACCTTGCAAAGAAAAGAACCAAGAAGCACAAAGAAAGAACAGAAAGCTGTAGCACTCTTGCAAAGAAATAAGTTTTCATATCTTTCTAAATGTCTTTGAGTCTGTTACACCTGACTTACTGCTGCCTTTGTCTCTTTGAAAATGAAGTCCATTTTTCTGGATAATGTTTTGTGTCTTTGAGGTGAAAAAAAAAATCAGCAGGTTTGCTCTGCCGATGGTCAGTGCCACCTGTAAGCAGGGGGAGGTCAGAAGGGCAAGAGCTTTGGCCTGAAGTCTCTTGAGAGAGGCTGAAATCGCCAGTTCCCTCCATCCTGCAATGCTAGGTGTGATGCTGTAGGCAGGGCCGACAGGCTGGGTGGCAGCGAGGGGCAGCAAGAACATCTGGCACCATGACCTACTGGAGGCTCTGGTTTTGCTGAACGGGACTGGCTCCGTTCCAAAGCCACAAACTGAGCAAAACGACCAGCCCCTTTCTGAATAAGATGGAACGTGTTGCAGATGGGGCCTGGAATATTTGGTGAGCCATCAAGATTTTTGTTTCACGCACTCTGGTTGATTTCTGGTGCCTAGTACATATAAGGAAAGCCCTGCAAGTGTGAAATGGTTCCCAGCTAGATAAATGGGAAAAAAATAATCTCAAAGGGATGGTCGATAAAGACCTAATACTTAGTTGACTGAGCTAGCTATAGAGGCTAAATTTGCTCCAAATCAAAACTGTCCTGTTATTAATGAAAATGGCCTGACCTCATAGGGGAGCTGCTCCAGCCCACTGATCATCTTCATGGCCCTCCGCTGGACCCATTCCAAGAGATCCATGTCCTTCCTGTGCTGAGGACTCCTAAACTGTACACAGTACTCCAGGTGGGGTCTCACGAGCACAGAGTAGAGGGGCAGAATCACCTTCTGTGACCTGCTGGCCACACTTCTCTTGATGCAGCCCAGGATGCAGTTGGATTTGGATTTCTGGGCTGCCAGTGCACATTGCTGGCTCATGTTGAGTTTCTCATCCACCAACACCCCCAAGTCCTTCTCCTCAGGGCTGCTTTCTAGCCATTCTCCACCCAACCTGTATTTGTGCCTGGGATTGCCACGTCCCAGGTGCAGGACCCTGCACTTTGCTCAGTTAAACTTCATGTGATTTGCACGAGCCCACCTCTCCAGCCTGTGCAGGTCCCTCTGGATGGCATCCCTTCCCTCCAGCATGTCGACTGCACCACCGAGTTTGGTGTCATCAGAAAATTTGCTGAGCGTGCACTCTACCCCACTGTCCGTGTCTCCAACAAAGATGTTAAATAGTACTGGTCCCAGTACAGACCCCTGAGGAACACCACTCATCACTGGCCACCAATTGTCTGTGACAAACAGTCAACCTGGACCAGAGGTGCAGCTCCTTAGACATTGTGCTGAGAAGTGACGTGGCCCGTGCCCTGTACCCAGTGTGGTCTGGGTCATGGAGTGGCTTCAGGGAGTCCCCTGATACCCAGCAGGGTCCTCCTGTTGCATCTGTAGATCTGCTTTTGTCTTCCTCCCTGCTGTGCCCTCCGGGGAGCCAAACACAGTGCTGGTTCCAAACTCTGAAGCATATTAATGAAAACTGTGCTTTTATAATGATCTTTGGGTCTTTTTCTGGCATTTTTCTAAATTGGATGACAGCGTAATATAAATTGGGAATTAGCATCTGCCAGTTTGATATGATGCAGCCCTAGCAGCCTTTTTAAGCTGTTTTCTACGGAAATCATTATTCTTCAATGCCACTGTTTCAGCTTTCTCAGCTGGTGTATAACCCGTGTGTGTTGTTTTTCAAACAGTGTAACGGGGAAGAAGCATGGCATCTGCAACAGAAAGGCCAAAATCCTGGAAGCTGCTCCACAAGCATGAGTATTGTGTGCAAAGCAGATGGTAGGAAACTAAGCACAGGAGAAAATATAAAAGAGGTGTGTTTTGTGGAAGTGTATTGCAACATTTTGTTTAAGGTAAGTTTTTTCAGTGTATGCAATGTACAGGGATACGAGTTAAAGCACCGGCAATGCTCTGTAGAGCAGGTGCTACTCATAGCGTTTGTGCAATGATAAAAAGCTTCAGAAAGAGAGAGAAGACCATTGAATCATACGGATGATTTGGAAAAAACATGAAAATTACTGCCTGTTCAGCAATCAAGAAAAGCTCCAACCGCTTCACAGGATGCAGTTCCCAGCCTTCACCCGGGGTCATGAAGCGAGCCAGGTTACACGTGTGATCCAACACTTGTTTAATACATGTTACCATAGATTTTCCAAGTGCTCTAGCAATCCAATAAAATAATTCCCATGCATCAATTAGAAACGTGTGTATTTTTCCCACCACCTATCTAATAGGGAGGAGCTGAGTTACCTCGGGGGGGGCATCGTGCCTCCTTAAGCGTGGACTGGCAGCTGTGCTTTGCTCTCTGGGCAGCAGACATTCCCATCCCAGGCAGAGGATTATAACCCGTCGTCGAGTCAAAGTCTTAATCTCTTCTCAGTCGTGAGTCACTGTTGGAATGGCAGCCAGGGGCATGCACAGGCAGCAAGAGAAAGATTTATTGTGGCTAATGGAGAAAACACTTCAGCTGACTTCACTGAAAATAGGGAGGACCCCACTAAGAAGGCTAAAAATTTAATGACAGCACTCATAAGAAAATTAGAAATAAACAACCTAGCCATGCTATGAGGAGAGGGGCTTATTTAAAACCTTCTCTTAATTTTGATAAATATAATGTAAATATTTTGACACAAAAAGAAACATGTCGCGTCATGTTACTCTATGAACCTAGAGTATTCACAAATCCCATAGCTAACAGAGGAAAGATGGAGATCAGCCAGGTAAAAAAAGCAATTAAACAAACAGCTGGTTATTGCTGAATTACTTAATGGTAAAATCATTACTGCCATTAATATCATATCTCTTATAATATTAATACTGCGCACTCTTATATATTCATCCAGGCATGGTGCAATATAGAGTACTATCAATTAAGAATAAATCCAGAATTAATTTCCCCACCTCCCTTCAGCCAATAAGGAACTTCTGGGTTTTTATCTTTTTTTAAAAGAGATTCCTAAAAAAGGTAACTCAGACAAGCACTGGGCTGCCTTCTTTCGAATGATGCAGGAATGTGCATCTGCTGGCAGGTACATCAGACTAGAGACGAAGTCAGACACGTGTCTTTTCATGGAAATGCCTTTTTTTTTTCTTTCTTTTTCTCATTAACAGACCACGGACCAAAATCCTAAGGCCAAATCCCATGGCCAAAAATCCTAAGGAGGATAACTGAGAAAGCCTGGCAGAAGACACTGGCTCCCGCCACAACTTCTATCCACTCAAAAACCTGCAGAAAGGCTATTCAGTAGCGGTGTTCAAGACTATTGTTGGCAGAAAGAAGCGTTTCAGGGTGTGATGGAGGGGGTACCAATTGCTAAGGAGATGTAGCGACAGTACATTGCCAAGGCAATTCTGAACAAGGCTCACTGCTTTGGACTCCATTCAGGCATCTTCTGCAAAAGCTTCTTGGAATGCTCTTCTGAGGAGCCTCCTGCACCTTGTAGAAATGGAGCTACTTAACCATGGGCCTGGGAGTCGGCTCGGAAAGGTAAGGGCAATCAAAGAGGATTTATTAACTCTGTCTGTAATTGCCTCATTTCCTAGTGCTACAGAGCTGTAGTATGTATCATTCCAGGACTAATTTAGATGGATGAATATAAACACGCTGTGGCTAGAAAAAATGTGTGTGTTTGAAGTGCACTTATATATCAAAAAATAAGCATAGATAGATAATTCAACTGAGCTGAAGGACTGTTCCACATGCCACCAAACATTTTTTCAATCATTTTCATGTGCTCCAACTCCCTACCTTTTTCAGAGTCATCTTCCATTTTCTGGAACAGCTGCTTTAGATCCAGCCTCATCATCAAAACCCACATAATTTAGCAGGGTGTATCTTATCAAATTCAATTTCTGCCTGTTTTTATTTTGATTCATTGAGCTCCTTCTCCCATTCTCAGGATGATCCATGGCAAACTGCAATCTTTTCCAATTTGCAACATACCATGCATCTTTTATTGTCTGTTCTTGAGAGGGGAATTACCAATGTACTAACACACAGAAGCTAGCATATAACTACATTTGATTTCTTCAAATGCAAAAGGTTCTTTTTGAGGTCAATCTAGTGAGCTTTTGAGAATTAACACAGAGGGCTTTAGGACTAGGAATCATTAGCAATGCCCTAAATAATTAATTATTAATTTAACAGAAGCTAGGATGCCATATTTAAAATTAGTAACTTACTACCACTTTTTAATTGCAATATATTGCAAACATACCTCAACACCATGCCTTTCACATTGCACAGGACAAAAATATAAATAGTATTATTAACTTTTCACCTTTTTATGTAGTAGTGTGCGTTGCAGGGGCATTTGCAGGCTGTGGGGCAGATGGAGATTGAGCTACGTGATAAAATTCATGCATAAATTACTAATGGTACCGTATCTAAGGCTAATATATTGACTAACCCTCCTGTGAACATCAAACATGTCAGTGCACTGTAGGTTACTAACTAGCTGATGCCTGTGGTCATTTTCTTATGGTGCTTTGAAAGGAAAAGAGAATTACATTTTCACTACTGCAAGAAATATATAGGCCCATTTTGCAACACTTCTCTGAATTTCACTTTAGGAAACAGTTTTATGAAGTACTGATAGCCAAACTCTCAGTGATGCTTAGAGACATGAAGGCCTGAATGTAAGAATAGCTTTAAAGTTAACTACAGCTGACAAAGATTAACTTGTGTTTATTGAACCTGACAGTGTTTCTTCCCATTACAATTTGAAAGTTAAATATAGGACAATACCTGTAGGTAAAAACTCCTAAGTCATCTCTGTACTATCCAGTTCTTTGAAGCTTATTAAATGGAGGCAATCTAGACAGGCATTTAACAGATTAACTAATAAACATGTTTGTTGAAGAAAATTAAATTTTGAAGCAATCATACCACTGTATAAACCTTACTGAGCTGAACCTCCTGGAAAATGACTTAAGCCTAAGTGGGGGAGGAAATGCTAAATTGTGGCTTATACTGCAAATTACCACAGACAATCTCATTTTTACACTTAAAAAAATGTCCCTTATGTAAACAAATATCTTATACCACCATGTGTTTTTAAGCTCTGCTCTGCTGCCTCAAACCAAGCTGTGCAAAGTTTGGGGCAGGGAGTGTCTCTTGCTACAGATTTGTAAAAGTATTTAGGATAATTGGACTTTCATCTTGGTAATATTGCAATAAATTATTATAACTATTTTGTATTTATGAACATCTTATGCCTACACGTGGACTATTTCTTTTCATATGTTATTTATACAGAGCTGCTAAGTGCAGCAAAATTGCATGAATGCCCCAGAGCTGGATGGTTGTTGTACACATAAAAGCTTATTCATTTAAATTGCACATGTTTAGAGAGGGCATTTGGATTCTCGTTGTTAAAAATAGCTTGGTACAGAAATACTCACAGAAATTAGGACTGGAGGGCACATTTAAGCTATGTCTCTACAAGAAACAGGGCCATGACCTCTTCTTTCACCCTAAGGTCAAGTACCATGGTGCAGTTGAATACTTTTCCCCCCGAATGTGGTAGCCTTGTCCATAGTGGCTGTTGGGGACAATCTTTGGAGATAAGACAGTGACCAGTGCAGGGCTGAGCACCAGTGGGGATACACTGGTAGCTTAGCGAGCAGTTGGGTACCAGTGCCTGAGCCTGCTTCTGGCCCCAGAGAGCTTATGGGGCCAGGAGTAGCATGAGAGGCTCCTGGTTCATCTCCTTGCCTTTGGACTGGATAAAATCTCCCTGCAGAGAAATAAATAAATTACAAATATTTGCCTTTTTCTTTCTGAGAAACCTCTAAAGAAGTGGATTCCACACCCTGCCTGGTCAGTGTATTTTGCTATTTCTCTATTCCTACCACTGGAAATTTTTTCATCACGTCTAATCAAAATCTCCTTTGCTTCATAGAATCATAGAATCATAGAATCATCTGGGCCGGAAGGGACCTCCAAAGGCCATCTAGTCCGACCCCCCTGCA
>JAOQGH010000023.1:52139228-52154683 GCA_025769975.1 Gallinago jamesoni
GGTCTATGTCCTTCTTATATTGAGGGCTCCAGACCTGCACACAGTACTCCAGATGAGGTCTCACTAGAGCAGAGTAGTTTAAGCTCATTATTCTCTGTGCTCACCACCACAATTGAGAGCCCATTATATCAGCTTTATTGACACTTCTGTGTTTTATAAACTAAATATTTATGTTTCCTTTAGTCTTCCTCTGTAGGTTATTACAGAGAGGGCGTATCTTTTAGACCTCCAATCATTCCAGTTGCTTCTCTCCAATTTCTGGCAAATTGGTCCAATCTCTTCTGGAGTGTCACACTCTTAACTGGGGCCTTACCCACGGAATCTTGCACAGTAAAGTTGCCCCATGTCTCGTATGCATGGCACTCTTCTTCATACATTCCACTGCCTTGTAGCTTTTTTTGCCACGGCATGGTTCTGACTCATGTTTAGTCTGCCCTTCAGATCCCTTTGGTCCTTGTTGGTAGAGCTGATATCAAACTCACATTTTCCAATCAGGAAAACGCACAGCTGACTACTGCAGTCGAATATGGAATGTTTGCATTTCTTTTATTGAATTGCATCCTGTGGTATACATATAAAATTGATGAACTAGTTTTTTTGCTGGTCTGCATTTTGCTGATCTCCTTTCTTCAATGGCTGCATCCTCTGTTTTCTTCATTTACTAGATTTTAAGTGGTAACATGGAATATCCTTTAGGGTTGAAAGGTATGTTCAGCATTCTTGTAAAAATTTTCTGAAAAGGCATCTGAGCAGTAGAGCTTGTTCTGCTTTTGCTCCTCATTTTGTTCTCTGTTCAAACCACAGAGGATAGCTTTCACCGACTTGCCCTCTTGATTGTTTATGGTTCCTCCATCAAAATAGCTTTCAGCTTGAAAGAATATGCACTGGGATGGCACCAGTTACTTAATGCTTTTAACAAACCTGTGCTCTTGACATCCCTTGTTTTAGCCAGAGAGACCACAGACCCTTTCCGTGCTAAACAGCCCGGTATCATTCCTGCTTTCCCAAAGGATGTAACTAAGGACTTGGGAAGTTTAACATATTTTTCTTGTACAACAACAAAGAACAGCACCAGGTTTTATCTATACATCCATGCTGGTTTTTAGACAGCCTTGGGCTCACTCTGCATATATCCCTCTGCAGAATGTTTTGAGGTGCAGGGATGATGGGACACAAGGCAAAGGACCATTGGCACCCAAATTGCGAAGTGATTGCTTTCTGTCTAGCTTTCAGTTTTTTTGGGGTTTTCTTCCCAAATCCAAGCACCTGAATGCCATCACCTGCCACTAATCGCTAAGCAAACTGGGTACAACACAACATCCCTCCTCTACAGGCTGTCCAAGCTGTGCTGAATAACTTCTTATCATTCTTCATTATGTTTTGAGTGCAAGTGAAATGGACTGTGGAGCATAGGTGACAGGTACCTGTCTGGGAGACGACTGATCCAGAATATTAATTTAGATGTTGTGAGTGTCTCACCCTCTAACACATACTTTCTTTTAATGTTTTTGTTTGTCTATTTGTATGGACTAATACAAATACTTTTCTGTGTCACTCATTTTCTCCCTTTATATTTTACCAAAGGTTAATATTTCTATGTAAGCAGAGTGGGTTTCAAGGGCAAAATAACAATCAATATTACTAGAGGCTGTGGGATGTTAATTGTCCAGCCCTGCTTCATGGTTTGTTTTGCTGTTGGTTTTTTTTTTTTTTTTCAAATCTTTTCCTTTATTGATTCCCTACCTCCCCACTAATCCCTTCCAGAAAGAAGGAAGGCTGTCCACATCTTTCTAAATAAAAGTGACAGCTTGGGTGGTAGTGCTCAAATGAACAATCATAGGTTATTTGTACCAGGAATTACTGATGTTATTGAGGGCAAGTGCAAGTAAACAGAGGTTACCTACTTCTTCTTTAGTTGCTACCTATCCTCAACACAAAGTACCATGACAGCAGAGTCTGTGGATCCCAACATGGCTGAACAGCATGTTCCAGAGATGCTCAGAGATGTTGTACTTGATACTTTGCAGTGCTCTGAATTCCTGGCTGCTTTCTGAGACCTTGTAGTGGGCACCCAGACTGCCTACCTTTGCAAACTGGAGCCCTTCCAGAGACACCTCCTGCTCTAAAGGACCTGGGATCCTCTCTCATGCCAGCCACTAGGAGAGACAGAGCCAAATGGGGCAAACTGCCAAGATGTGCACCCAGGAGGAGCCCAAAAGGCAGGTTTCTCCCTGAGGACACTGGCTGGGCAGCTAGAGGCGGGACTAGGGGAATGAGAGGGACATCCTGTGGATAGTATAGAGGGGTTCTAATTAACCTTCTTGTCTGGGAGTAGCTACATAGGTGTATCATGTGGTCCTACACTATATAGGTAAGGTGAGAGTTCCACTGCAGAGTAATGGCCACTGCTAACAGACTTCAGAGCATCACAGTCTCCAGCCGCTGCTGGAACAGGGGAGAAACGAGGCTATGGTCACATCCCATGCTTGGATCTCTGCTCTGAGACAGAAGTTATCATTGTGCATGTTTAATTTGCAGGAAACAATGGGTGTATGCATACAAATTCCTGTTTCCTTCTTTTTTTAATCCCTCCTCATGTAGTGTTTATCTTGTACCTGAATGTAGCTTGGCCTCTGTAACTCACAAGTGCCCAGCCATCTCCTCCTGAAAGGCAAGAGTCTTACAAAGTTTAATTATCAGAGTCTCAAGATATAAACAGATTATATCATACACAGGGGGGATCAGAGCAAACATGTCAATGTAACAAATATTTGCTTTGTGTCCTTAGTTTATCAGCAACTAGTATTAGAATTACTGATTTGACAGAGGTATTACAACTGGGGGTTGAGCAATGAGCCAGTGGTGTCTTTTTTACAAGAAAGGACAAAGAGGAAAAGGCAGTCCTTGGTGATAAACACTTGTAAGAGCCAGATTCTGAGGAGCTTTTCAGTAAAGGCAAAGCAAATTAAAAAAAAAAATATCTGGCTCTGGAGCATCAAAAGGATGGCTGCGAGAACAGAAAGTTGGTGGTGCTGAGAATGATAGGTTGACACAAACACAGCGTCTTTGGAGTATGGAACATCAATATCACAAACACATGAAAAGCGATTGAAAATGAAAACAAAATCATAATACGTCTGGGGAGACAAGGAAGTTACCAGTTAGAGGGAGGGGCATTAATTAGGACATGCAAAGTAGAAAATCACACAAACCCCATTAACAGCTCGTACTCCCAAGCTAAATTCAAATAGGAGACACAAAAATGGCACTTATACACTGTCTGACACACATGGGCTACCACTGTGATGAGAGCAAAGCTCAGTCCTGCAGTGGTTTATCAACTATGGCAGTATGCCCCCAAAACCACTTTTGGTTATTGATGGGCAGGATGGTAACACTCATCCAGACAAGGCACTGCACAAGCATGACCCCAGTACCCACACCACGGGTGTGAAAGCTCCTCCGAGCTGAGTAGGGTGTCAAGGTTCACCATTGATGATATACTTGTCTTCCACAGAAATAACAATAAATAACTCAGGACAGTGCCATGCCACTCCTCAGATGCCGTCATCAGGCACAAGACAAGCCGGTTGATGGAAGTTTTCAATAATTGTGCAAAAGAGAAGCTCTGTGACAGTGAATTTCATGAGTGTGCCTGGAGCAAAGTCTCCCAGATGCCACACATGGCTCTTAAATGGCAGGGCAGCTGGTAGACAAAGACTGTCTGGCAATTGTAAAAATAATGGAGTCTGTCATTCCACACGTAGGAGATTCCTGGGCAACTCCTAACTCAAGTATTTTTTTAGCAAGCCAAGGAATACAAGCATGAAACAGCTCCTATGATTCTGAGAACATGTAAAGGCTAGTGTGCACTTCTTCAGTGAGGAAATAAAATCACCAACTAGTGTATACTTTGCAGTTTTAAACAATTCTGGGTTGCTGAAAATGCCCAGCTATGAGTCTTCCTCTTGACTCTAATTTCCTCCTGAGCATATCATCATGTGAAGCAGAAACCACCAAAATTACATACACGTATACATGTTAAACCCTTAAAGAGCAAATGCCTCAGGAAAATAACAGATTCTAAACTGAGTGAGATTTCATGACACATAGTGGTTTATTTCAGAGTCCAGAAACTTATTTCCAAAGCTGTTCAGAAAAGAGCATGGAAACATTTAAGGGAAGCTGCTATGAAGCAGTGGAAAGCCACAGAAAAGAGGCAAGCTGCAGGGGTCCTACCTTCAAGGAGTCTCCGGGGAAGGAAAATTTGTGATGAGCAGCATAAGAAAGGAGTCTTGGTTTTGGCCAGTGTAGTGTTCGACAGCATAGGGAAATGGGGATTTAGACTATCCCCGAGGATAACAAGCCTAAACTTTGTTTCCTAAATAGCAAGCTTGCCTAGAGAAGAACCTTTTAGCCACAGAAATGAGTCAACACTGACATTTGTGGCCAGCACTGACTGAAGCGTCAATTGTTTAAGAAGAGAATATACCTGCTGTCAAACAGGGTTACTAAAGGCGAGCAGGCAATTAATACTCAGGACCCTGAACCCTCAAGGGTCACTCTTAATATTTTCTCTTTAATATTTTCTTTGACTGGAAAAGAGTTAGGACCATGCTTTACGTGTGTGGGAAGTGGATACACCATGTTGCTTACATTCACAAGAGGTTCCCACATCCACTGTTTGGGAAAGAAGTGCAGGTGATGCAAATGTTCCTCTGCTTTTGGTGTTTCCGAAATTATGTTGTCTGTTCTTTACTTATCCTGTCACCTGATACAATGATCTGGTGAGAGAGACATGGGCATGATCATGCTGAGAGAGCACAGTATTTAAGTGGTGGTGTATTTTATCTCCCACTTGTTTTTATTGATCGACCATTAGCTTTAGATGAAATGCAGCACTGTGATTTGGATTTAGCCACTGGAAGACCCTCGCCTGGGAAGCCTGATCTCTTATGCCCTGAATTCATCCCTCAAGGTAGGTCTGAAACTGGGGCTGAAGGACTGGGAAGCATTAGTCCTCCCTCTGCAGCGTTAAGTCTTGCCTTTGTGATGGGTGTAACTGTTAATGGTTCTGTTGTGGTACAGAGAATTATTTGTGAGGAGACTTCTCACTCCAAGAAATGCTCTCATACACCCCCAGCCACTCAGGGGTTAAGTACAGATTGTGCCCACACAGGGTTGCTTTGCTCATTCCCAGGATGTTAGGAGATCTAAACGTTTTTGCTCAACTTTGACTTTTAAACAACTAGATCTTTCTTTCAAATGAAGGAAAATTGTTGCAGGAAAGATTCTTGACAGGGCTTTTTGCCCTGGCTTCCTGAGGAATGCACTTGCTTTAAAAACTGAATGAAAAACCAATGGCACATAAAACTGCCTTATGACAATGCTGGCAGCTCTACCAGTTTCTCATCCACCCACGTTTACCAACCACTATGCATTATGTTAGAATTGTAACTTCGAAATGATAACCTCTGAGGACATGCTTTTTAATCCCCGGCACCTCGTTTTCTACTTTAAGAGTGTTATGGAAGTGCTATTTGAATAGCGTGTGCCAGCTTTGAAATGTCTGCAGTGATTATAATATCCCGTTAATAATAGTATTGAAAAAGTCCTTCAGCTGAGATTTTCTGGATTCTCACACGCAGAGTCAATGAGAATATTTTAGCCATCTGTACACCTGATACTTGCTACAGCAGGGAACAAAAACCTCAGTATTTTCCAGCCATCTTAGATCCAGTGTGGAACATGTCAGTGTACTTTTGGCTCCGTAAAATATCCTTTATGCTGACAGTTTGGGTATTCCTGCTTTATATCCTATGGAACAGCAAGTATGATCCTTAGTATGGCTTTAAAAAGACTCTCATGCAATATTTATCTTCTTTTGCATTAATCCATCTTTTTTCCTTTTTTTTTTCCTCAGCAACCAAACCCAATCTATAATGATGAAAATGTTGTTGCTCTAAACAGGAAAGTTTCAAGTTTTGTGGTTGAGAACGTCAGCACCAGACTTCCAACATGACACACAGAGCCGAAGACCCAAATTATAGGCCACTCCAAACATGAAAGTTTAAAAGACAGACGCTCCCCTCTTTCAAGCACTCCTCTGCATCTTTTTGGTTTCTGTAAGAACAAGTTGTTCATGATGGTATCTTCTGACTGTATTTACCCAAGCCCAGATTTATAAAAGCCAGGCAGGCAGCACTACCCAGCTGCAGCTGGAAGTGGAGATTTGCTTGGGTAATGGCAAAGAACACTGCCCAGCGGACGGGACAGGCTCCTTGCATTGACTCAGACCTGTGGGACGTGGCTTTCTCTCAAGCTCTGCTTGCAGCCCTGGCTCCGAGTGTGATCTGGACTGATGCCGAGTTGCAGTTGCTTGGTATCTCTGACAATCATGTGATCCCTACCTACAGATAAGGAGCCTGACTTTATATGCTTTGCTTTGAAGAACTGGGGCTTTTTTAGATTAAAATCTAAAAGCTATCAAAGCATTTAAGACCACTAACAAGATGTTTATCTCTGGATCATATTAAATTATGATTTCTTTGGTGGCACAAGCTGGGTTTTACCTAACTAGCTTGATGAGCCTATCATCATGCTTGCCTCTTGTTCAGTGGCGTGTCTAATGCAGAGAGCGGAAGAGGCTGAGATGCCACCTCAACCACATGGGTATGCCAAACAGCGGCAAGGAGAAGCAAACAGAAGCAGATACGTCCATGCCCTCTTCCCCTCTGCCCTTGCTGGCTTAAGACATCCTGTCCTAGGTCAGTGTGTGCAGGAGATGGTCCCCACAGCTGTACCTGAGCTGTGGGACACTGGACACTTCCAGTCCCAGGTGTGCAGGAGGACTGGCTTCTGCCCCTTGTGACAGGCAAACCTCTTTGCTAACGGGGATGGTACAGGGCCCCTACCCAGCGCCTGTGTTAGGTTGGCTGCTTGCTTGTGGTCACGGGCACATTTTGGTGCCTGTGATGGATCATGGGTGATTTCAGTCGGTGCCCCCCAGGAGACACGAAGCTGCTGAAAACCCTGACGCTAACCGGTGCCTCTTAGAAACTAAGACAGCCGCCTCCAAATGGCTAATCGTTACACTAACTGCCGATAGCTCCAAATACTTGCTTCCTGTTTGGGTTCGCTGCCCTGAGATCACTCACCACCATCTCCCGGAGGGAAGAAAACGATCGCGTTCCGCGTTTTAACGCTGCAGATATACAATATTCATGAACGCGGCGGGCGTGACGGGGGCCATTCCGCCTTTCCTTAAAAAAAAATAAAAAAGTCCCAAACCTCGCGGCCAGCCCAAGCCCCCGGGGAGCCGAGGGGAGCAGCCGCCCCCGCCACGCCGGCACCGGGGGCGTCTCCCAGCCGCTGCGGGGCCGGGACGCGGTGCGGGCGCGGGGGGACGTGCCGGTGCCACCCCCATCTTCGGTTCTCTCCGCCCCCCCACGCCGGTTTGGGCCCGGCCCTCCCGGCGGCTGGGCCGCCTGCGCCGCCGTGCCCATGCGAGGCTTTAAACGGCAGGTGCGGGGGAGCCAGGCAGACGTGAGAGCGGCGGCCCAGCGGTAGCGGCGGGGCGGGCGCCTTTCGTCTCGGCGGGAGCCGCGGCGGAGCGGAGCATGTCGGTGGCGACCGGGGGCAGCGAGGCGGCGGCAGCGGGCGGAGGCGGCGGGAACCGCGTTTTCTTCCAGAGCCCCCGCGGCGGCGGGAGCGGCGGCTCCTCCGGCGGCTCCTCCCGGGAGGACGCGGTGTCGGCGGCGGCGGCGGCTGTGGTGCAGGTCCAGCAGCGGCGCCAGCAGCAGGGGAAAGTGACGGTGAAATATGATCGGAAGGAGCTGCGGAAGCGGCTGGTGCTGGAGGAGTGGATCGTGGAGCAGCTGGGGCAGCTCTACGGCTGCGAGGTGCGGGGATGGGGTGGCGGGGGTCCCCCGGCACGGTGGCCGCCGCAGTGTCGTCGCCGTCGTCCCCCCCCTCCCCCTCCACCCGCCTCCCTCGCCCCTGGCATTCTCCTCATCCTCCCCTTCCCGAGTCGCGTTTCGCCTGCGGGCAGGGGAGAGCTGTCACCGACACCTCCAAATGACATTCCCGGCTCGACCACCTCCCTTCCAGCCGCCGCCCCGCCGCGGGGAAGGTGTCCCCCGTCCCGCAGAAAGGGTGTCTGTCCCCCTTCCTCCCCCCTTCCCGCCGCTCCCCCCCCCCCGAGGTGAATGGGAGGAGACCACCCTTTGGGGACAGGCGGCGGCCTCCGCGGAGTGGCCCCTTCTCCTCTCGGTGTGTCCGGGGGTCCCGGCTGTACCCCCCCCTCCCCGGGGCGGTGCTCGGCCGGGAGCCGCTGTCCCTGCGCCCCCCCCTCCACCCCGGGCAGGGCGGGCCGGGACGTGGAGGCGCTTTCCCGCGGTTCTAGGAGGGTGTCGGGGCGCCCGCCGGGCCGAGGGGGAGAGCGGTGTGATCCCAGGGGCGGGGGGGGGGAGGATGAAGAGGAGGAGGAGGGTGTGCAGAGGCGGCTGTTGTGGAGGAAGGACTCCGGCGTGGGGACGGTCCCCGCTAAACCAAGGTTTTATTGCCCCGGCCTCCAGGAGCGGTAGATGCTCGCCAGGGAATTTCAATGAGCATTTGAAGGATCATTAGGATGAGAATCGAAAATCCTGGGGGGGTGGAGGGGGATGGGTGGTGTATCTAACTCGTAGGTATCAAACCTGTTTTTTCTGTGACTCTGTGAAAATATGTGAGTGTTGCCAGAGTGAATTTTCTCCTGTAGAGGACAGGGGAACAGAAGGATTTTTCAGTATTGTACAGAGTAGCTGTTACCTTCCATGAGAGCTGACAACGTTGTAATTGACGAAGGTACCTGTACTTTGTTTTGTCAAAGCTTTGTTAGAAATACAGTCCTTCTAGTCCTCAAGCGTACCCTGCCTCTCTGCCGCCCTGAGTATTTATTGTTACAAAGGATCAAAATGTTCAGCCTAAACAGAGGTTTTCCTATGCTTTTCCCATCACTTCTATTAGAGACTCGTAAAGTGAGATTTGTTGAAGCCAAACGTGAATTCTGCAGCTCTGATTCTCTGGAGCCAGCATCTCACCCCAGGGTTCCTGGGTGTTCAGGAGCTAGGGATGCAAGAGTTTGATGGTTCCTGAGGTGTGGATGTGAGGGCCTGAATAGCCAGGGCTGAATATCTAGCAGGTACTTAATACAAATGTTTAAAGAAACTTCCTTTCGTCTCAAAACCAGTTTATCAGCAAATTTGTCAGAAGGACTTGCCCTCATAAAAAATGTGCGTGCGCCAAGTTGAACCTCTTTAACTATTCACATCCTTAAACTAAAGGAAATAAAGAGATAAATGGAAAATCTGGTTAAAAACAGTTACTCTTCATCTTGGTGTGACTTGCCTTCCATTCCCCCCCCCCCCCGCCCCAGCCTTGGGATTTGTTAGGCCACATTGCCTGTGGGCTAAAAGGATTTCTTGGAGGTCGGAAGTACTGACAACTGTTTGCATGACCTGGTGATTTTGTGTCTGCATGAGCTGATAATGTAGTTAGTAGCTGGCCTGCTGGATCTGCTGCCTCTGGTTTGACTCCTGGTGTTCAAAAACACCAGGCTTGTCTGGGCTGTGTGCTTTTGACGTACAGGCATAGCTGTTGGGTCTGTAAGAAAGGATGTAATACAGGGGACCAAACCAATGTCCAGAGGAGTTATTGCTGCTCTTCACAGTATTCAAATAACTGGCTTTCTGGAGATGAAGATTCTTTCATTCTTTTCCTTATTGTGGTTGCTGCCTCTGATGGGAATAGAAGGTCTGCATTAAGAGGGCTTTCTGTTAACATGGGAACCATGTATGGCTGCATAGAAAGAACTCTTTCAATGATTCAGTTTCTAAGGTGGCTTTTAGGCTGAAAAATGGCTTGACACATCAGATTAAAATGTTTTTGTTTTTTTCTTTAGTTTTGAAGATTGAGGGAAAAATATTTAATTCTTCTGCTCTTCTTTGCTGTTACACATGAAGTCTGGTGTCAGCACAGATGACAATAGTGAAAAGGTCAGGCAGTTAATATGCTCTCAGAATAAATGGAAGATGCATGATGAGTGCAGTGATTAAAGACAATAGCAATTTAATGCAAGATGTGTTACTTGAATCTGCTTGAATTACTTTCAGGTTTACAGATTACTTTCAGCTCTCAGGCTGAAATTTAATCACCTATGCAGACAGTTAATAACCTTGTCTGAAAGCAGGTTTGGGGGGTGTGAGCGTGTTGGGAACTGTTTGCTTTCACTTCTGTGGAAGATCTATCACAACTCCCTGATGCGATGACACTTAAGGTCTGAAACAACCTGAAATTTTCCGGAATGTCTGAAATAGCCATTGAATCGCTAATCCTGGAAGAGCCAATCTGTGTCAGTGCTTCATCTCGGCTCTGATTGGGAGCTCTGTTTCTAAGGGGCAGTGCAGTCTGTTTCTGGGAAGAGCAGAAATAAGGAAGTAGAGGGTGCTCACAGTGTGGTGGATTGAAAGTCCGCAAGGAGACCTGCGTGTCTCTTTGTGGGATTGTATCAATGCAGTGCCTGCCCGCTTGTGGTTTAGCCCAGCAGGCAGCTGCTTGCTCACCACCCACCTTCCCCTGCCCAGTGGGATGGGGGGGAGGGGGAGAATCATGATTTAAAAAAAAAAAAAAAAGGAAATTCTTGGTTTGAGATAAAAAAAAGTTTGATAGGACAGAGAAAGAAGTGAAAATAATAAAAAATAATATAAAATAAAAAGTTATTTTATTTTTAAAAAATTATAAAATAATATGCAAAACAAGTGATGCACAATGCCATTGCTCACCACTTGCGTACTGATGCCCAGCCCATTTCCGAGCAGTGATTACCATCCCCCAGCCAACTCCCCCAGTTTGGGTCAGCAGTCCTGGTGATGCTCCCTCCCATCATCTTGTGCACCTCTCCACTGGCAGAGCATGGGAAGCTGAAAAGTCCTTGACTTAGTATAAGGATTACTTAGCAACAATTAAAAACACCAGTGTGTTATTAACTCTCATACTAAATCCAAAACACAGCACTATACCAGCTACTGGGAATAAAATTAACTCTCTTCCAGCTGAAAGCAGGACACCACTGTTTTTCATATAAATAATGTTTTCTATTAAATTATGCTGAGATTCATCAGTAAGTGGGCACTTGCAGAAAGACTCCCTTTATTCAAAGCTAAATGTCTATTCATAGTCTCTCAAGTACTTGCAAGATAAATCAGCTATAAGCTTGGTTTGGTGACAAAGTTTAGGAGATTGAGAAATAAGCAGGCAGGTTTGTTTGTGTTCTTTTTCTAGTGGATCTTGTCTTTAAGCTGTACAATTTTAGTTTTAAAAGTTGGATGCCACGCGGGAGAATGGAGTTGGGGGATTTGGTTTAGAAAGAGCTCTTGGAGACTATTTATGATGCTGACTGCAGATCTATGATATAAAGATCAGCTTTAGAAAGGTTACTTCCACATGATGAACTTTAGGGATAAAAAACGTGATCTAACTGGTAAAGGGTTACCAAGGTAGAAAACTTCAGTAAGACCAGAGACTCCTAATTGGATTTATTTGGCACCTGAACCTGTCAGGCTGACGTAGTCAGGTCAAGTGCTTCAGGTGACCATTAGTCTGACTGTTTACTCCTGGAGCTGCTTCATTTAAAAAAAAAAGTCTTCTAACGTATTTGTATTGGTTGCTGTGAATGCTGAAACTGAGGTCATGGTCACAGATTGGTGTATTGAAAATGCAGAGCCTTAACTGCAGGACTTGAACTGATTTCAGTGTTGACCTTTGCTAGGTATCTCGTTTCTTAAAAAAAAAGGCTTCTCCACAGATACTTCATGGTTCAGGCTAAAACCATTATTGGTTAAGAATTGCTAAATAATGCTGCCCAGAACAACTTACATCATCACTATTGATTCCCTAATGGTTTGTAACTTGTAGTTCAGCATGAAAGTGATGACAATCTCGTTTTCCAGATGTACGATCTATGTTGCGTGCACCTGCCAAACTCGTACAACTTTATATATGAAAAAAAGGCCACTGGATTTGTCCCGAGAAACCATTCAACTTTACAGGCAAATTACTGTGCTCAGGGGTCCTGTCTACCCATAATTACAGCATTTGCTATAAATGGCAGAATGCTGATGGAGTAAGAGCATTGAGAGCACATAGATTTTTGCACAGCATTCGTAAAAAATGAAGAAAGATTTTTGCTTGTGCTATGGGTTTGTTGCTGAGTGTTTTTTTTAATGTAGACACATGCATGTAAAAATCAAATGAATCCTTAGATTTTGCATTTTAGAAGTTGAATAGAAGACTTACCTTCTCATATGAGATATTGGTGAGTTTATTTGGATAATCAACTATTTTATTGGAGTATGTCTAATTACATACAGAAATCAGTGCTTGCCAAAGGATATGATGTTGGTTTGGAAGTAACAGGGAATTATGTCCACGCTTACCCCTTTTCCATTGCAGGGTAAAATAACTTGGCATTCTGTTTAAAATTCAAGGTACAAGAAAATGTAACTGAAAGAGGTGCCCATAAGAGCCCCTGAAGCATTTCCTTTAAGAGTGCAAAGTCTTGCCAGATTGACAGTTGATTCTATTTTATCTCATGGTGTGAGTACTGCAATGACAAGAATGGCGTGAAGCTCTGAAATGGATAAGGGATTTCATGTTGGCAGGGCCAATCTGTGGACATTAGTTTAAAAAAAAAAATAATTGGTGAAGTACGGGAGGGAAGGGATGAATTTAACTTGGTCCTGCATGGGTTTAGCCTGGTGCTCTGTGACTGCAGTGTTGGAGAACACCCTCTTTGGCCACCTTCCTGAAGCTGCTGGGATATGCTAACAGTGACAGCTTCTCCCTAATATAGTGTCAGAGAGCCTGTTGGTCTGTGCACACTTTAGTTTGACCTGGCTGGTGCTAGACAGGAGACAAGAGGAAGGCCCTTATCTAGGTTGGAGAGCTAGGTCATGAAAGCAAAAACTTCCTAGCCCTCCCTTTCACCACAGAATGGTAGGGATTGGAAGGGACCTTTGGAGATAATCTAGTCCAACCCCCCTGCCAAAGCAGGTTTACCCAGAGCAGGTTGGACAGGAACACATCCTGGCAGGCTTTGAATATCTCTGGAGAAAGACACTCCATCACCTCTCTGGGCAGCCTTTTCTGGTGCTCTGGCACCCTCAAAGTAAAGAAGTTTTTCCTCTTGTTGAGATGGAATTTTCTGTGTTTGTGTCCGTTGCCCCTTGCTGCACTCTTGCCTTACCCATTCCTCTCTTGCTGCACAACTGTGCTGGCTGTAGCAGTAAAGCTGGTGGAAAAAGTGGGCTGAGGGTTGTCGGGAAGCTTTGGACAAATGAGCTACCTTGACTGTATTTCTGAAGTGTTTTTTTCCAATACTGCATCCAGTTGCGGACTGATGGGTATTGATGGGTTACCGAGAGCAGTGCTGCGTAGGCTGAATAACTAGATGCTGTACAGGGTATCAGTTTCTCTGTTTCATCCAAACAGGCTCATCTTGTGATTTGGTGGAACTCAGTTGCAGCTGTTTCTCTTCCCTACTGTTTGGAACTGTATGGGGCACTGACCTTCTGCACAGTATGGACCACCTTCTCCAGCCCACACACTCATGGGTCAGTGGCTCTGCACACCCTGCAGTGCGTCTGAGGCAGTTGCTGTGGTTACCAGTGATCTGTTTTGCTCTGGGTTTGGAAAAATACTGCAAGGATTTCAGGGCAAAAGACTTACATCCCCCCCCTCTCCCACCCCAAACATCCCATCCTTTCCAAAAACAGCCCAGTCAGCTGCTTCTAAGGCTGACATGTAGTCATGTGGACCTGATGGTATGATCAGGTGCTACTTATTCCTCAGGCCATGGTGAAGTAATGTTTGAAATTCACTATTTGTTTCTTAGAAGGATGTTTGGTAAGGAAGCCCACTGAATAAAACTACAGAAACCAACTTTTGCTGACTCTCTGACTCTACTAATAAACTTCATCTAACTTGGATCAAGACCTCACAAATAGTGATTGCATGTGGACTCCTAAGTGGATAAAAAGTGGAAAGAGACTTGAGAGGGATCTGAGAACTTGTCACTCCTTAAAATTCAGCAGGAAGCATAATAAAGGATTTCTTTCTTCTGGAAATCGAGTATTACAGTCTAGATGCATTGGATTAAAATATTTGGAGGTCCATCAAATAGCTTAGGTGGGTTATTTGGTTATTTTCTTTTGGACAGCTATTACTGATGTCAGATCTCCACGTTGTACGGCATGAACTTTGCAGCACTCTTGAGGACAGGGATGCTGCTCAACATACCCCTAACATTTGAAGGTTTGCTGTGGTCAGAGACCTACGAAGGACACAGGCAACACTGGTGTAGCTGAGGCTTCTTATATCATGTAGCAAACAAAGAAAGGCATTTGAGTCCCCCCAAAAAAATATTGGAAGCCCACAATAGCCTGTAAAATGCATGTTGCTGTAAAACAACCCTTGTAAAATGCATGCTGCTGCTTTCAGAGGAGTGGGGTTAAGTACCTGTGAAGGTGCCAAGAACCCAATGAGGCTAGAGCCTTTTGTCTCCAAGTGCACTACTTAAACTCTGATCTTAGGTTCTAAAGACCCTAATCCAGCAGGAAATGTACCACCATTCCGCTATTTTCCTCCTTTTTTACATGCAGAATTTGCACTACATCTCAAAGGAGTTCAAGAAAATTATTTTTCTACTACTTGAGCATTGTATAGTCTCGATGTCATTTCTGTACTGGTCGTGGTTCATTGTTTTATCTTTAGTAGCAATATTCTCGACTTCTAAATTAGGAGCTTTGCAACATGAATCTTCATCTTTCATCACCTATTCCGTAGCAAATATTTTGTCCTTTCCTTCTCCATTCAAGATTCAACTGGTCTTGTTGCTGAAATGGTTGGCATGGTTGTTTTAGAACAAGGCAAAGAAATAACTGATTGCTTGCATCATTTAACTTTTTTTTTATATAATCATACTTCTTATAAACTGTAGCTTTCAACTGTTGAGCCTACAACAAGCTCCTCTGCCTTTAGGCAAATTGCTTTATGTAGAGTCAGTGCTTGATGATCCAGGGCAACAAGGGTGGAAGAGAGAAGTGGAAACAATGGGGTGGAAAAAGTGAATTAAAAAAAAATAACTGTAAACTATGCTGCAAATCATGCAGTGAACATACAGCTGAAGGGGGGGTGGGGAAGAAGGGGGAATTGATCATTAATCTACCCCTTTCTCCCACTCAGGTTCAGCACACTAACTCATCTACATTGCTTTTGGACTTGAGTCTGGCTTGGATGTGTCTGTACTTGTAGGACGGTTAAAATACCACATGCATGATCTATTCACAGAATCACAGAATCTTAGTGGTTGGAAGGGACCTTTGAGATCATTGAGTCCAACCACATTAAAAAAAAACAAA